>JACEFZ010019463.1:0-192115 GCA_014155875.1 Cepaea nemoralis
TTTAAATTGTGCTAAATGTGGGTCTTCTGGTCTATGTTCAGACTCTTGATCCGATGGTAAACTCTCAAATTCTTCTCTATTTATTATGGCAGAATCTAAAATATTTACTTGCCAGTTTCGGTCGTCTATCTCTGGTTCAGCTTCATCTTCTGTGTCTCCTGATGACTGTGGATACGGAATCCTAGACAATAAATCAGCGCATGTGTTAATCCTACCTGGAATGTATTCAATTTTCGTGTTGTACCCCTGTAGATTCAATGCCCAGGTCTGTATTTTCCTGTTCTGCACTGGAGCTTCTAAAAAAGACTTTAAAGGCATATGGTCAGTTCTAATAACAAAATTTGCGTTATGTAAGTAGTAATTTAGTTTCTGAAGAGCATAATGAATAGCATATGCTTCTTTTTCAATAGTCGTCCATTTTCGTTGCGACTTGCTAAGTTTGTGAGACAAGAAGTAAATTGGCCTTTCATTTTTAACCCCTGGTATTCCAGACTCTTTTCCTTCATATGGTTGAACCAAACATGCTCCTATTGCATTGTCCGAAGCATCTGTGTACAGTATTAACTGTTTATTCAAGTCTGGATGCGTCTATAGTGGTACCAGTGTTAAGCTGTTTTTTAAATACTCGAACGCTTTTTGACACTCATCATCCCACTTAAATCTAGCATATTTGCCTGTTAAATTTGTAATAGGTTCTGCTATCTTTGAAAACGCTGGGACAAACCGCCTATAATACGCACAAGTTCCTATAAACGCACGCACTTCCCTTACGTTAGTTGGAGGAGGTAATTCTTTAATAACCTTTATCTTTTCCTGGTCTGGTTTAATTCCGTCTCTATTTATAATATAACCCAAATATTTTGTTTCTGTCTTTAAAACTGGCACTTACTAAGCTTCAATTTAACGTCATGTACTCTTAATCTATCGAACACTAATCTAATATGTTTTAAATGATCATTCACATCTCCTTTCGTAAAATCAGAATATCGTCTATATAGGCTAATGCAAACCTTTGCATACCTTCTAATACTTCATTTATTAAGACCATGTAGTGAGACGGCGCAGTTTTGACCCCAAAAGGCATTCGTAAGAATTCGTAAGAGCCCATATGGGTACAGAAAGCACTCTTCTTTTGAGCATCCCTCGACATAGGTATACACCAGAATCCTGATCTTGCGTCTAACGTCGTGAAGAATGTAGAACCATTAAGCAACCCATAAATATCATCAATTACTGGTAGTGGGTACGCTACATTCTTAGTGATTTTGTTCAACGCCCTGTAGTCGCAGCAGAAGCGACTCGAACCATCAGGTTTGGCTACGATGACGACCGGAGATGACCATTCTGACTTCGATCTTGTTATTATTCCTGCTTTCAACATATCTTCTATTGCCTTTTCTACAATTTCTCTATTTCTCAATGGAGTTCTATATGGTTTTAAACTAATTGGTGGATGGTCTCCCGTATCTATTTCCATTGTAACTGTTTGTGTCTTTCCCAATTCCAAATCATTAATTGCAAATACATCTTGATTTTGCCTTATAAGTTGTTCTAATACTTCCTTATTTTCTGGCGGAGCTTTTAACTGTGCCAACAATTCTTGTTCCCTTGTCATTTTGTCTAGTGAATGTATTTGGACTGTATTTCTTCTGGATGGATGGATCAATTCATCCATTTGTACGTTCCCTCTTCTTCCGCGTCCGCGTCTGTTATTAACTCTTTCACTAGAAGTTTCTGAATAACTTGTTCCCGACCTTTCTACTCTATCCGTTGCCAATATGTCACTAATGTTATGATCTAGTTTGGCTATCACACATCCTCTGTATAATTTGATTTCTCTACCTGTGTTGTTGATAATCATCACTGGAAAGGTTAAGTGTTTATCCACCGCTATTATTCCATCCGGAACTTCCAAACCAGGCTCATCAATCACTTCCTCTTGCAACTCAGTGATTCTGACTGTGTCTCCTTCCACATAATATGGGTTTCTATTCAGCTTTGCTTGTATCAAATTAACCGACTGTGGTTTTAACGTCGTGGACATTTTAACTCTAACTAGTGCTGATATATGTATGTCTTCTTCCATATCTACATAGACGTCTCTGAATTTTAATTTATGTAAATCACAGAAAAGTCTTACTCCATTTTTTATTTAAAAATCTCTTCCTATCAGCATGTTTCTATTTAAATCTTTTACTACATGAACAAGATGTCTTACGTTTATCCCTCCTAATTTAAAATTGATCATTGTTTGTCCAATTAATTGTAAATTCTGTCCTGTAACAGAGTGAAGATTATTATGACTCTTAAATATTCTACAATTTCTCATTATTTTATATAAAAAACTTTCTTTAATTACACTAACCTGAGCTCCTGAATCAATTAATGTACGAACTCTATATTTTCCTATTTCTATTATGCACGAACTATTATCTGTTGTCTTCACTGTAAACTGTTTGACTTCATCTACTTGTGAGCATTCTCTATTCGTCCCCCTATGTCTATTATTAACATACTCTTTAAACCTTGGGACATTATTATTTACCCTCCTATCATAGGTCCTTTCTAATAGGTAGGGCGCCGGTTTTCCTGCGTTCTTGTACCTGTAAAATTCCTGTGTCTACCTTCAACATTCCTACTCAACCTGTTATTGTCATGTCTACCCTGTGTATTCGACTGGACACGCCTGTTATTACAAAAACGAGAAACATGTCCGCGTTGACCACAAACCCAACAGACAATATTTGTGTTATTTTTGTTGCCTACTGTCTCACTTGTAGGGTATCTCATATTTCTTCTTTCATCATAATCACTTCTATTTCTACGTTGTGACGTCTGTATACCTCCTCTCCTATTCCATCCGAACCTTGTTTGTTCTATTTCCATAGGCTCCTCAACTCTGTCTTCTCGACTTGTTCCTATTTCTTGTCCTGTTCTCAATCTAAATCTACGTCTCAAATTTTCTTCTTGTACCGCGATATCTACCGCTTGTGATAACCTCTCAGGGTTTTCCCTCATCAGCTTAAATTTCAAACCATCGGATTTTATGCCATCTACAAAAATCCCTACTAACATCCTCTCCACCTCCTCTCCTCGTACATTCTGTCCTAAGAATGCCTCTTCAGCCAGGTTAATCAACCTATCGCTGAACAATTGTACCGTCTCTCCGTTGTTTTGTTTAGCCGGTCTCAACACCGAAAAGGCATGTTGTGGATCCGTTATTTCCGCGTACTTTCGTGCTAGGTCCTCTTTAAATTGTTCCCATGTCTCATCTACTCTAGCCTCTAACTTTCTTCTTATATGATCCGAAACCGGTTCTGTTGCCGCCTGATAAGCCAGTCTCATTTTTTCTTCCTCCGTTGCCGAGACCAAATACGCATATTTTTCTATGGAAGTAATCCACTTCTTAAACTCTCTGGCCTGTCCACTAAACTTAACAATTTCAGTTGCCATTCCCTGTTGTTTAATAACCGTATTAAGTCTACCTACTGCTGTTCCTACCCCCGTCAAAACTTGTGCTAAGGTGTCTTGTTCCGCCATGCTGAAATATTATTATACAGATCAAGCAAACAACTTCACATTTGTAATTTACTAATTTAAGAAATACAAATCACTTATACCGTAAGAACAGTTCAATCAGTTAATAGGTGTACAAATTACCCTACTCTTGTTTCTCGATCCACGCAAGATGTATTCTCGTAGGTTCGCCGTCAGGTTAAATTCAACGCTGTATTAGTTGAAACCACTCGCGCACTTCAGGTAGTTCGTTCCTTCTTCTAAGGTAGGTTCTCTTCTTGGGATGCCTCAGTACAGTACTTCAACCCTTGGTTGGGTCCCTTCTGAGATGGAGTACATCAAATCGACGTCTTGAGAACGACTCATACGTAACAGAGGCCAAAAGTATTAGCGAGCGGCTCTCATTTGTAGTAGAGCCCTGATATAGTCTGACACGTCAACAAAACATTGGGCAATCCATGAAGTAATGAGGTATTTATTTGCTGTCTCGATTGTCTTTTACAAACGTTCTTTTTTCCAGTTGTTAGCGCTCAGAACAAAACCTATTAACATTGAGGCTGATCTTGATTGTCTTTTACCAACGTTCTTTTTTTCAGTTGTTAGCGCTCAGAACAAAACCTATTAACATTGAGGCTGAACTTGATTGTCTTATTGAAAAGTTCTTGCTCACCTGAAACAATGATCAGACTGGATTGCCCTTCAGCCAAACTCTTGCTCGCTCAAGACAGACATGATTAAACTGGGCCGACTTTTAGCACACTCCTGCTCGCTCGAGATATTGATTTTCTGACTTGAGGTTCAGCACACTCCTGACACGTTCGCCCGAGTAATGGACAAGAGGAGTCGTTAGGATGGTGTTTACAGTTGATGCTCGCCGGTTTGATGACAATCGCAGGCGCTGCAACCTGTTATGGCAAATTGGTCTTCAACCTTTTCTTGACGCCAATTAAATTCTTATATCAAGTCTTGAAAAAGACTTACAGACAACCACCCCTGGCCGGGCTTTTGGTTGCTGTACTTCTCACAGATAACTTTTTGGCCATTTTTCCAACTGCGCTTTGTTATGTTCAATACTTGTTTAGAAGGGTGCCGAAATTCTGTTTCTGGCGATCGACACAAACGAACCAAGGATCTTGAGCTACTTCGATGTATTATATAGTAGACATCGTTTTTAGACTCCGCGATCTTACTTAGTAGACAGCATTTTGAGACTTCGCGTTGTTACTCAGTGGACAGCATTTTGAGACTTCGCGTTGTACCAGGCTCGAATCCTGGTCACGGCACCAAAATTCGTAGTATAACAGTGTGAAGGACTAAGAAAGACTGTTGGTTTCATATAAATAAGGTTTATTTTACTTTGATGACAAGTTCTATCAACATGGCGTCCTTCCAGTTCCAGGCCCTGATCTTGACTGCCCCCTGACAACCCACTACGTCACGACTTGAGCATCTCTCTTCCCATTCTCCCCCGATGCTCAATCGTGCTGTAGCCTTTTCCCAGCTCCTACTCTACTTCTGTTACATGAGGCTAGGCTCACCCTGGGGCCATGTGGTGACACACACATCTCTCCTGGAGGAGGCTGGGCTCACCCTGGGGCCATGTGGTGGTGACACACACACATCTCTCCTGGAGGGGGCTGGGCTCACCCTGGGGCCATGTGGTGGTGACACACACACACATCTCTCCTGGAGGAGGCTGGGCTCATCGTAGGGCCATGTGGTGACACACATCTCTCCTGGAGGAGGCTGGGCTCACCCTGGGGCCATGTGGTGACACACACATCTCTCCTGGAGGAGGCTGGGTCACACCCTGGGGCCATGTGGTGACACACACACACACACATCTCTCCTGGAGGAGGCTAGGCTCACCCTGGGGCCATGTGGTGACACACACATCTCTCCTGGAGGAGGCTGGGTCACACCCTGGGGCCATGTGGTGGTGACACACACACACACACATCTCTCCTGGAGGAGGCTGGGCTCACCCTGGGGCCATGTGGTGACACACACATCTCTCCTGGAGGAGGCTGGGCTCACCCTGGGGCCATGTGGTGGTGACGCACACACACACACACATCTCTCCTGGAGGAGGCTAGGCTCACCCTGGGGCCATGTGGTGACACACACATCTCTCCTGGAGGAGGCTAGGCTCACCCTGGGGCCATGTGGTGGTGACGCACACACACACACACACATCTCTCCTGGAGGAGGCTAGGCTCACCCTGGGGCCATGTGGTGACACACACATCTCTCCTGGATGAGGCTAGGCTCACCCTGGGGCCATGTGGTGACACACACATCTCTCCTGGAGGGGGCTGGGCTCACCCTGGGGCCATGTGGTGGTGACACACATACACATCTCTCCTGGAGGAGGCTGGGCTCATCGTAGGGCCATGTGGTGACACACATCTCTCCTGGAGGAGGCTGGGGCCATGTGGTGGTGACACACATCTCTCCTGGAGGAGGCTGGGCTCACCGTGGGGCCATGTGGTGACACACATCTCTTCTGGAGGAGGCTGGGGCCATGTGGTGGTGACACACATCTCTCCTGGAGGAGGCTGGGCTCACCCTGGGGCCATGTGGTGACACACATCTCTCCTGGAGGAGGCTGGGGCCATGTGGTGGTGACACATTCACACATCTCTCCTTCAGGAGGCATTTAAACACAGGACTAGTGGGCATATAGATGAGTGCCCTGATATCTGTGCTACTCTGGCTGCACTTGTTTTTGTATGAGAGAACAGATGTTTGCTTGAAACATTTACAACAAGTGGTAACACCTGTTCTCATCATGGCTACAGTTATACCATGTCCAACTACACCATGGACTGTTTGGGTTCCAACACTGGGCGCTGCTACCTGGCGTCTGGCAACATCCAGAACTTTCTTCTATCCAGTTCAGTCACCTTTACTCTGGTGCCAGCCAGAACCACGGGCTCTCCTAGAAGGTAGGTCATTGTTTTCGCCCTGTGACCTTCCAGTAAACTTGTAGCAACAGCTGGTGTAGGTAGATCTTATCTGTGTAACTATAACAACAGTTGGTGTAGGTAGATCTTATCTGTGTAACTATAGCAACAGTTGGTGTAGGTAGATCTTATCTGTGTAACTATAGCAACAGTTGGTGTAGGTAGATCTTATCTGTGTAACTATAGCAACAGTTGATGTAGGTAGATCTTATATGAGTAACTATAGCAACAGTTGGTGTAGGTAGATTTTATCTGTGTAACTATAGCAACAGTTGATGTAGGTAGATCTTATCTGTGTAACTATAGCAACAGTTGGTGTAGGTAGATCTTATCTGTGTAACTATAGCAACAGTTGGTGTAGGTAGATTTTATCTGTGTAACTATAGCAACAGTTGATGTAGGTAGATTTTATCTGTGTAACTATAGCAACAGTTGGTGTAGGTAGATTTTATCTGTGTAACTATAGCAACAGTTGATGTAGGTAGATATTATCTGTGTAACTATAGCAACAGTTGGTGTAGGTAGATTTTATCTGTGTAACTATAGCAACAGTTGATGTAGGTAGATCTTATCTGTGTAACTATAGCAACAGTTGGTGTAGGTAGATCTTATCTGTGTAACTATAGCAACAGTTGGTGTAGGTAGATCTTATCTGTGTAACTATAGCAACAGTTGATGTAGGTAGATCTTATTTGAGTAACTATAGCAACAGTTGGTGTAGGTAGATTTTATCTGTGTAACTATAGCAACAGTTGATGCAGGTAGATCTTATCTGTGTAACTATAGCAACAGCTGGTGTAGGTAGATATTATCTGTGTAACTATATCAACAGTTGGTGTAGGTAGATATTATCAGTGTAACTATAGCAACAGTTGGTGTAGGTAGATCATTTCTGTGTAACTATAGCAACAGTTGATGTAGGTAGATCTTATCTGTGTAACTATAGCAACAGTTGGTGTAGGTAGATATTATCTGTGTAATTATAGCAACAGTTGATGTAGGTAGATCTTATCTGTGTAACTATAGCAACAGTTGGTGTAGGTAGATCTTATCTGTGTAACTATAGCAACAGTTGATGTAGGTAGATCTTATTTGAGTAACTATAGCAACAGTTGATGTAGGTAGATCTTATCTGTGTAACTATAGCAACAGCTGGTGTAGGCAGATATTATCTGTGTAACTATATCAACAGTTGGTGTAGGTAGATATTATCAGTGTAACTATAGCAACAGTTGGTGTAGGTAGATCATTTCTGTGTAACTATAGCAACAGTTGATGTAGGTAGATCTTATCTGTGTAACTATAGCAACAGTTGGTGTAGGTAGATATTATCTGTGTAACTATAGCAACAGTTGATGTAGGTAGATCTTATCTGTGTAACTATAGCAACAGTTGGTGTAGGTAGATCTTATCTGTGTAACTATAGCAACAGTTGGTGTAGGTAGATCATTTCTGTGTAACTATAGCAACAGTTGATGTAGGTAGATCTTATATGTGTAACTATAGCTACATTTGGTGTAGGTAGATCTTATCTGTGTAACTATAGCAACAGTTGATGTAGGTAGATCTTATCTGTGTAACTATAGCAACAGTTGGTGTAGGTAGATCTTATCTGTGTAACTATAGCAACAGTTGGTGTAGGTAGATCTTATCTGTGTAACTATAGCAACAGTTGATGTAGGTAGATCTTATATGTGTAACTATAGCAACAGTTGGTGTAGGTAGATATTATCAGTGTAACTATAGCAACAGTTGATGTAGGTAGATTTTATCTGTGTAACTATAGCAACAGTTGATGTAGGTAGATTTTATCTGTGTAACTATAGCAACAGTTGATGTAGGTAGATCTTATCTGTGTAACTATAGCAACAGTTGGTGTAGGCAGATTTTATCTGTGTAACTATAGCAACAGCTGATGTAGTAGATCTTATATGTGTAACTATAGCTACATTTGGTGTAGGTAGATATTATCTGTGTAACTATAGCAACAGTTGGTGTAGGCAGATTTTATCTGTGTAACTATAGCAACAGCTGATGTAGTAGATCTTATATGTGTAACTATAGCTACATTTGGTGTAGGTAGATATTATATGTGTAACTATAGCAACAGTTGATGTAGGTAGATCTTATCTGTGTAACTATAGCAACAGTTGGTGTAGGTAGATCTTATCTGTGTAACTATAGCAACAGTTGATGTAGGTAGATCTTATATGTGTAACTATAGCAACAGTTGGTGTAGGTAGATATTATCAGTGTAACTATAGCAACAGTTGATGTAGGTAGATTTTATCTGTGTAACTATAGCAACAGTTGATGTAGGTAGATATTATCTGTGTAACTATAGCAACAGCTGATGTAGTAGATCTTATATGTGTAACTATAGCTACATTTGGTGTAGGTAGATATTATCAGTGTAACTATAGCAACAGTTGATGTAGGTAGATTTTATCTGTGTAACTATAGCTACATTTGGTGTAGGTAGATATTATCTGTGTAACTATAGCAACAGCTGATGTAGTAGATCTTATATGTGTAACTATAGCTACATTTGGTGTAGGTAGATATTATCTGTGTAACTATAGCAACAGTTGGTGTAGGCAGATTTTATCTGTGTAACTATAGCAACAGCTGATGTAGTAGATCTTATATGTGTAACTATAGCTACATTTGGTGTAGGTAGATATTATATGTGTAACTATAGCAACAGTTGATGTAGGTAGATCTTATCTGTGTAACTATAGCAACAGTTGGTGTAGGTAGATCTTATCTGTGTAACTATAGCAACAGTTGATGTAGGTAGATCTTATATGTGTAACTATAGCAACAGTTGGTGTAGGTAGATATTATCAGTGTAACTATAGCAACAGTTGATGTAGGTAGATTTTATCTGTGTAACTATAGCAACAGTTGATGTAGGTAGATTTTATCTGTGTAACTATAGCAACAGTTGATGTAGGTAGATCTTATCTGTGTAACTATAGCAACAGTTGGTGTAGGCAGATTTTATCTGTGTAACTATAGCAACAGCTGATGTAGTAGATCTTATATGTGTAACTATAGCTACATTTGGTGTAGGTAGATCTTTTCTGTGTAACTATAGGAACAGTTGATGTGAGTGGCACCTTGCAGTCTTGACAG
Organism: Cepaea nemoralis; assembly: GCA_014155875.1. Classification (NCBI taxonomy): domain Eukaryota; kingdom Metazoa; phylum Mollusca; class Gastropoda; order Stylommatophora; family Helicidae; genus Cepaea; species Cepaea nemoralis. The sequence continues at coordinate 9,621 of JACEFZ010019463.1, forward strand.
ACCAAAGTATGTGAGTTGGAATATGGCCAATATTCCATCACAATGCCTGGGCAGAGCTTCAGAGAAACATGTGGTGCCCAAACGACATGTTCCCTCTCTCGGCCTAATCTTGTGTTTTCCAGAGGAATGGGTAACCAATACGTCTGGCACAAGGTAGGCTGCAGACGCTGGCGGCACAGCGTCAAACCTCCGAGACCTCGCCACCACGAGCAGGTGGCGAGTGATGGCCAGACCCTGAAACCCAAGGGACACGGCTTAGAGGCGTTCAGCCAAGTCCCACAGGTGAGGGCCTCGTACACGCCCGGACCATAAGGATGCACACATCTGTCAATCACAAGTGTCCGGACCTGTGTAAAGCGTGCACTATCGTCAGACTCCCCGCCTGACTTTAGCGAACCGCGCGACCAGCGGGAATAGGCCCGCCGGAGATATTGTTCGTCTGCTGCAGACAAATCTCTACTGAAGACTGAATAAGTAAAGAAACAATAAAAGTAGTGGTATTCCAATTGCGCTTGCGCTCCCACCAATGCTACACCCTTCATGTGTCTTCACAAAGTCGGACTGGAGTCAAGCTCAACAGGGTCTTCTTTCCCTGCTGATTCTACCAAGCCCGTTCCCTTGGCTGTGGTTTCGCTAGATAGTAGATAGGGACAGTGGGAATCTCGTTAATCCATGCATGCGCGTCACTAATTAGATGACAAGGCATTTGGCTACCTTAAGAGAGTCATAGTTACTCCCACTGTTTACCCGCGCTTGGTTGAATTTCTTCACTTTGACATTCAGAGCACTGGGCACAGTTGATGTAGGTAGATCTTATCTGTGTAATTATACCAACAGTAGATGTAGGTAGATCTTATCTGTGTAATTATACCAACAGTAGATGTAGGTAGATCTTATCTGTGTAATTATACCAACAGTAGATGTAGGTAGATCTTATCTGTGTAATTATACCAACAGTAGATGTAGGTAGATCTTATCTGTGTAACTATAGCAACAGTTGATGTAGGTAGATCTTATCTGTGTAACTATAGCAACAGTTGGTGTAGGTAGATCTTATCTGTGTAACTATAGCAACAGTTGGTGTAGGTAGATTTTATCTGTGTAACTATAGCAACAGTTGATGTAGGTAGATTTTATCTGTGTAACTATAGCAACAGTTGGTATAGGTAGATTTTATCTGTGTAACTATAGCAACAGTTGATGTAGGTAGATATTATCTGTGTAACTATAGCAACAGTTGGTGTAGGTAGATTTTATCTGTGTAACTATAGCAACAGTTGATGTAGGTAGATCTTATCTGTGTAACTATAGCAACAGTTGGTGTAGGTAGATCTTATCTGTGTAACTATAGCAACAGTTGGTGTAGGTAGATCTTATCTGTGTAACTATAGCAACAGTTGATGTAGGTAGATCTTATTTGAGTAACTATAGCAACAGTTGGTGTAGGTAGATTTTATCTGTGTAACTATAGCAACAGTTGATGCAGGTAGATCTTATCTGTGTAACTATAGCAACAGCTGGTGTAGGTAGATATTATCTGTGTAACTATATCAACAGTTGGTGTAGGTAGATATTATCAGTGTAACTATAGCAACAGTTGGTGTAGGTAGATCATTTCTGTGTAACTATAGCAACAGTTGATGTAGGTAGATCTTATCTGTGTAACTATAGCAACAGTTGGTGTAGGTAGATATTATCTGTGTAATTATAGCAACAGTTGATGTAGGTAGATCTTATCTGTGTAACTATAGCAACAGTTGGTGTAGGTAGATCTTATCTGTGTAACTATAGCAACAGCTGGTGTAGGTAGATCTTATCTGTGTAACTATAGCAACAGTTGGTGTAGGTAGATCTTATCTGTGTAACTATAGCAACAGTTGGTGTAGGTAGATTTTATCTGTGTAACTATAGCAACAGTTGGTGTAGGTAGATCTTATCTGTGTAACTATAGCAACAGTTGGTGTAGGTAGATCTTATCTGTGTAACTATAGCAACAGTTGATGTAGGTAGATCTTATTTGAGTAACTATAGCAACAGTTGATGTAGGTAGATCTTATCTGTGTAACTATAGCAACAGCTGGTGTAGGCAGATATTATCTGTGTAACTATATCAACAGTTGGTGTAGGTAGATATTATCAGTGTAACTATAGCAACAGTTGGTGTAGGTAGATCATTTCTGTGTAACTATAGCAACAGTTGATGTAGGTAGATCTTATCTGTGTAACTATAGCAACAGTTGGTGTAGGTAGATATTATCTGTGTAACTATAGCAACAGTTGATGTAGGTAGATCTTATCTGTGTAACTATAGCTACATTTGGTGTAGGTAGATCTTATCTGTGTAACTATAGCAACAGTTGGTGTAGGTAGATCATTTCTGTGTAACTATAGCAACAGTTGATGTAGGTAGATCTTATATGTGTAACTATAGCTACATTTGGTGTAGGTAGATCTTATCTGTGTAACTATAGCAACAGTTGGTGTAGGTAGATATTATCTGTGTAACTATAGCAACAGTTGATGTAGGTAGATCTTATCTGTGTAACTATAGCAACAGTTGGTGTAGGTAGATCTTATCTGTGTAACTATAGCAACAGTTGGTGTAGGTAGATCATTTCTGTGTAACTATAGCAACAGTTGATGTAGGTAGATCTTATATGTGTAACTATAGCTACATTTGGTGTAGGTAGATCTTATCTGTGTAACTATAGCAACAGTTGATGTAGGTAGATCTTATCTGTGTAACTATAGCAACAGTTGGTGTAGGTAGATCTTATCTGTGTAACTATAGCAACAGTTGGTGTAGGTAGATCTTATCTGTGTAACTATAGCAACAGTTGATGTAGGTAGATCTTATATGTGTAACTATAGCAACAGTTGGTGTAGGTAGATATTATCAGTGTAACTATAGCAACAGTTGATGTAGGTAGATTTTATCTGTGTAACTATAGCAACAGTTGATGTAGGTAGATTTTATCTGTGTAACTATAGCAACAGTTGATGTAGGTAGATCTTATCTGTGTAACTATAGCAACAGTTGGTGTAGGCAGATTTTATCTGTGTAACTATAGCAACAGCTGATGTAGTAGATCTTATATGTGTAACTATAGCTACATTTGGTGTAGGTAGATCTTTTCTGTGTAACTATAGGAACAGTTGATGTGAGTGGCACCTTGCAGTCTTGACAGACCAAAGTATGTGAGTTGGAATGTGGCCAATATTCCATCACAATGCCTGGGCAGAGCTTCAGAGAAACATGTGGTGCCCAAACGACATGTTCCCTCTCTCGGCCTAATCTTGTGTTTTCCAGAGGAATGGGTAACCAATACGTCTGGCACAAGGTAGGCTGCAGACGCTGGCGGCACAGCGTCAAACCTCCGAGACCTCGCCACCACGAGCAGGTGGCGAGTGATGGCCAGACCCTGAAACCCAAGGGACACGGCTTAGAGGCGTTCAGCCAAGTCCCACAGGTGAGGGCCTCGTACGCGCCCGGACCATAAGGATGCACACATCTGTCAATCACAAGTGTCCGGACCTGTGTAAAGCGTGCACTATCGTCAGACTCCCCGCCTGAATTTAGCGAACCGCGCGACCAGCGGGAATAGGCCCGCCGGAGATATTGTTCGTCTGCTGCAGACAAATCTCTACTGAAGACTGAATAAGTAAAGAAACAATAAAAGTAGTGGTATTCCAATTGCGCTTGCGCTCCCACCAATGCTACACCCTTCATGTGTCTTCACAAAGTCGGACTGGAGTCAAGCTCAACAGGGTCTTCTTTCCCTGCTGATTCTACCAAGCCCGTTCCCTTGGCTGTGGTTTCGCTAGATAGTAGATAGGGACAGTGGGAATCTCGTTAATCCATGCATGCGCGTCACTAATTAGATGACAAGGCATTTGGCTACCTTAAGAGAGTCATAGTTACTCCCACTGTTTACCCGCGCTTGGTTGAATTTCTTCACTTTGACATTCAGAGCACTGGGCACAGTTGATGTAGGTAGATCTTATCTGTGTAATTATACCAACAGTAGATGTAGGTAGATCTTATCTGTGTAATTATACCAACAGTAGATGTAGGTAGATCTTATCTGTGTAATTATACCAACAGTAGATGTAGGTAGATCTTATCTGTGTAATTATACCAACAGTAGATGTAGGTAGATCTTATCTGTGTAATTATACCAACAGTAGATGTAGGTAGATCTTATCTGTGTAATTATACCAACAGTAGATGTAGGTAGATCTTATCTGTGTAACTATAGCAACAGTTGATTTAGGTGATCATTCCTATGTGGTTATTGGAATACTGTTTATAGATCAGTCCTGTGTGGTTATTGCAATACTGTTTATAGATCTGTTTATATATATAGATCTGTTTGTATATAGATACTGTTTGTATAATACCTGTTTGTATATAGATACTGTTTATATATTTGGAGTCTCTGTGGCGAAATGGTCAAGTCATTTGACTCATGCTCTGAAGGTTGTGGGTTTGATTCCGGGCCGCGTCCTTCAGTTTATGAGTTAAATGTTTTGGAGACTCCTGTGGGTCGTCGCTAAAAGCTATGGAGTTCGTGCTTTGTGCGATGCTTTCCGTGCTGCGGAAAGAGACCGCGCCATATGGGATAAAACCCGGTGCAATGAAGTCGACCCTGTCGACTTTTAAGCGACTTTTTTTGTTTATAGATCATTCCTGTGTGGTTATTACAATACTGTTTATAGATCATTCCTGTATGGTTATTGCGCTACTGTTTATAGATCAAATCCTGTGTGGTTATTACAATACTGTTTATAGATAATTTCTGTGTAGTTATTAAAATACTGTTTATAGACCATTTATGTATTTTTATTATAATACTGTTTATAGATCATTCCTGTGTGGTTATTACAATACTGCTTATGGATCATTTCTGTGTGGTTATTACAATACTGCTTATGGATCATTCATGTGTGGTTATTACAATACTGTTTATGGATCATTTCTGTGTAGTTATTACAATAGTTAACATTTATATATCATTTCTGTGTGGTTATTACAATGGCTGATGTTCATTCCTGTGTGGTGTTTGCAATAGTGTTTAAAGATCATTTCTGAATGTTATGACACTAGTTGATGTTTGTAGAAGATTGTTGTCTAGTTATGGTAATAATTGATGTTTATAGTTAATTCCATTCTAGTTATGGTAATAATTGATGTTTATAGTTAATTCCATTCTAGTTATGGTAATAATTGATGTTTATGCATCATTGCTGTCTACTATGGTAATAATTGATGTTTATAGTTAATTCCATTCTAGTTATGGTAATAATTGATGTTTATAGTTAATTCCATTCTAGTTATGGTAATAATTGATGTTTGTGCATCACTGCTGTCTACTATGGTAATAATTGACGTTTATAGTTCATTCCAATTTTGTTGTGGTAATAACTGATATTTGTGCATTATTGCTGTCTACAATAGTAATAATTGACATTTATAGTTAATTCCATTCTACTTATGGTAATAATTGATATTTGTGTATCATTGCTGTCTACTATGGTAATACAAGGGTAAGTTAATAAGTAAGTCACAAATGGCTGTAGAAAAATAACTAAATATGATAACAACTTGAAACCAGTTTATTTTTATACATACATTGTCCCTTTATTTCTCAACATAATTTCCACCAACATTGATGCACTTATCCCATCGTTTTATCAGTCCTCCCAAACCGGCTGCATAGATCTGCGTGCCTTGTTTTCATTTACCGGCCATCCCACAGAACTGTGTGACTTACTTATTGACTCGTCCTCGTAACTTTTTCTACCCAGCTATGCACCGCTTTACGGGACAAACATTTGTCAGCATAAACACTGAACAACCCACCTTGGCGGGAGACATTTCGCGAATGACGCCGAAGTTGAATGTGAAGTGAAAACGTGGTTTAGAAAACAGAGCACGCAGTTCTATGCAGCCGGTTTGGGAGGACTGATAAAACGATGGGATAAGTGCATCAATGTTGGTGGAAATTATGTTGAGAAATAAAGGGACAATGTATGTATAAAAATAAACTGGTTTCAAGTTATCATATTTAGTTATTTTTCTACAGCCATTTGTGACTTACTTATTAACTTACCCTCATAATTGACGTTTATAGTTTATTCCATTCTAGTTATGGTAATAATTGATGTTTATAGTTAATTCCATTCTAGTTAAGGTAATAATTTATATTTGTGCATCATTGCTTTCTGCTATGATAATAATTGATGTTTATAGTTCATTCCAGCCTAGTTATGATAATAGCTGATGATTTAGTGGGCTGCATGGTCTCGAGGTATGGTGTCCGCCTTGAGTACTGGAGGTCCCGGGTTCAAGCCCCGGTGAGGATCAGGGTTTTTTTTTTCACGTGGACTTCTAGTAATAAAATGTCCCCTGGTCTCTGGGTAGTGAGATTGGACGTACGTGTGTATTGTTGCGCACGTGAAAAATCCCTTGGCAGTGGAAATCGAAAAAGAGTAGCCTAACGGCACTGCCCGGGCAAAATTTCTAGTTAAAAATCTACCCAAAGTATTTCAGGATCCTCGCTGGTGCTACAGAGTTCTTGCACTGAGCTGAGTTTCTCCAAACTCAGGTTTGAGTTAGGAGGAGAACGGAGCACTTATGGGTTACACCTGTGTGCCGTGAAGTTGATCGATCAGCTAAACTAAAAAAAACTATAGCTGATGTTTGTGGATCATTGCTGTAGGATTGCAACACATGTTGATTGTAGGACAAAGCATGTAAGATAACATTGTGTGATAAGCAGGATGGAGCTCTTTGATACCAACAATAACTGGTTTACTAGTGAAGATAGCATCAGATTAAATACAGATCAGGTTGTGGGACAAAGAGAATACTGTTGTGTGACATGAAGAATTCAGTTTTGTAACAAATGGAAAACATTTGTTTAACACCAGTGATGCAGATATGTGACATATGGAATAAAGTTGAGTGACATACAGAATATAGTTGTGTGACAGGATACAGCTATATGACAGAATACAGCCGTGTAACATACAGGATACAGCTTTATGACATTGATCAAGCTGTGATTGCTCCAAGCATGATTTGACATTTGCATTGAGACTACGGAATTTACTAGAAGAGGTTTGACCTTTCACCTGTCAGTAAATGTTGACTGTTTTGTGATTTCATTACAGATTTGACAGCAAATGTAACCCTGACAGCTTTCTGACAGATGCCTGCTATCGTTATTTTACTGACTTTGCTACAGAAGATTGTTACTACGACACTTGCTGGCAGGAACTAGCATACCCACTGTGGTCTGGATATCGAGGCGATCCACAGATGTATGCACTCCCGTTCTTCCTTGTATTGGTTCTTGGAGTAATAGGATATGTCTCAGTAGCCAGGCCTGGCTGGAGGTAGACTGTGCTAGGATATGTCTAGATCTGGGGTAATAGTGCTAGGCCATGTCCAGATCTGGGGTAATATAGTGCTAGGATATGTCTAGATCTGGGGTAATAGTGCTAGGCCATGTCCAGATCTGGGGTAATATAGTGCTAGGACACGTCTAGATCTGGGGTAATAGTGCTAGGATATGTCTAGATCTGGGGTAATAGTGCTAGGACACGTCTAGATCTGGGGTAATAGTGCTAGGATATGTCTAGATCTGGGGTAATAGTGCTAGGCCATGTCTAGATCTGGGGTAATAGTGCTAGGATATGTCTAGATCTGGGGTAATAGTGCTAGGACATGTCCAGATCTGGGGTAATAGTGCTAGGACATGTCTAGATCTGGGGTAATTATGCTAGGCCATGTCCAGATCTGGGATAATAGTGCTAGGCCATGTCCAGATCTGGGGTAATAGTGCTAGGCCATGTCCAGATCTGGGGTAATTATGCTAGGATATGTCCAGATCTGGGGTAATAGTGCTAGGCCATGTCCAGATTTGGGGTAATAGTGCTAGGATATGTCTAGATCTGGGGTAATATAGTGCTAGGATATATCTATATCTGGGGTAATATAGTGCTAGGATATATCTAGATCTGGGGTAATATAGTGCTAGGATATGTCTAGATCTGGGGTAATAGTGCTAGACATGTTTGGATCTGGGGTGATAGTGCTGGTCATGTCCGGATCTGGGGTAATAGAGCTAGGATATGTCTAGATCTGGGGTAATAGTGTTAGGATATGTCTAGATCTGGGGTAATAGTGCTAGGATATATCTATATCTTGGATAATATAGTGCTAGGTTATATCTATATCTGGGGTAATAGTGCTAGGATATATCTATATCTGGGGTAATAGTGCTAGGATATATCTATATCTTGGATAATATAGTGCTAGGTTATATCTATATCTGGGGTAATATAGTGCTAGGTTATATCTATATCTGGGGTAATAGTGTTAGGATATGTCTAGATCTGGGGTAAAAGTGCTAGGATATATCTATATCTGGGGTAATAGTGCTAGAATATATCTATATCTGGGGTAATAGTGCTAGGATATATCTAGATCTGGGGTAATAGTGCTAGGATATATCTATATCTGGGGTAATAGTGCTAGGATATATCTATATCTGGGGTAATAGTGCTAGGATATGTCTATATCTTGGATAATATAGTGGTAGGTTATATCTATATCTGGGGTAATATAGTGCTAGGTTATATCTATATCTGGGGTAATAGTGTTAGGATATATCTATATCTGGAGTAATAGTGCTAGGATATATCTATATCTGGGGTAATAGTGCTAGGATATATCTATATCTGGAGTAATAGTGTGAGGATATATCTATATCTGGAGTAATAGTGCTAGGATATATCTATATCTTGGATAATATAGTGCTAGGTTATATCTATATCTGGGGTAATATAGTGCTAGGTTATATTTATATCTGGGGTAATAGTGCTAGGATATGTCTAGATCTGGGGTAATAGTACTAGGACATGTCTAGATCTGGGGTAATAGTGCTAGGATATATCTATATCTGGGGTAATAGTGCTAGGATATGTCTAGATCTGGATTAATAGTGCTAGGATATATCTATATCTTGGATAATATAGTGCTAGGTTATATCTATATCTGGGGTAATAGTGCTAGGATATGTCTAGATCTGGGGTAATAGTGCTAGGATATATCTATATCTTGGATAATATAGTGCTAGGTTATATCTATATCTGGGGTAATATAGTGCTAGCTTATATCTATATCTGGGGTAATAGTGTTAGGATATGTCTAGATCTGGGGTAATATAGTGTTAGGAAGTGTTTAGATCTGAGGCTGGGTACTGAAATGTTGATTGTTTTATATCTGTGAGACGTGAGGCTGAGTACTGAAATGTTGACTGTTTAATGTCTGTGAGATATGAGGTTGGTTACTGAAATGTTGTGTTGTATGAGATGTGAGCTTCGGTACTGAAATGTTGACTGTTTTATATCTGTGAGATGTGAGGCTGGGTACTGAAATGTTGACTGTTTTATATCTGTGAGATGTGAGGCTGGGTACTGAAATGGTGACTGTTTAATGTCTGTGAGATGTGAGGCTGGGTTCTGAAATGTTGACTGTTTTATGAGATGTAAGGCTGGACAGCAAGAAGATGTTACCGCCGCATATATAATGTAACTGGGATATATATATTAATCATTCCGTCCTGACAGTATATCTTTATTGTTAAATAAAGGTCATTTCAGTTTTCTATTTAATTGTGTTTGTTCATTGGTGTCCCTGAATAAAGTCTGCTGACAAATGAAATAACTGTCTGATGACCAGGGAAAGAAATAATAAATTCCCAGCTTAAGAAGCATATAGGCCAGAAAACTAAGAAACTACGGCTATTGTAAGACATTCTGTGGCAAAGAGTAGATACTTGCTAACAGACAGCATACCAAGGAGATCATATATATATATATATATATATGTGTGTGGAGCTCTAAGAGCACACATAGAAGTATATTAGCGACAGAGGTAAACGACAGGGAGAGAACATGGAGAAAACCAGAGGAAGGACTCCAGTTATATTAGGGACATTTGAAGCCCATTCCAATGGCTTTATTACAAAAGCATGAAAGAAATATTAACAGGCCTGGTAGAATTAAACAAAGCATTCATTTTGAATGAATTATGCACCATGGGTTGGTCAGAAGTCGCCGTAGGCATTTAGGCAAGCATCCCATTGCTTAGGTAGGCGGCGAATGCTGTCCACAAAAAATGATTGTGGTTGCTCACTAAACCAAGTGTTTGCCGTGTTCATTGCGCCTGCCTGTGTGAAATCGTTGCCCCTTAAGAGCATTTTTAGAGGTCAGAACGAATGAAAATCACATGGTGACAAATCGGGACTGTAGGCTGGATGTTGCAGAATTTCCCACTTCTACCAAGCTAATGCTTCCTGCACAATCTTTGCAACATGCGGACGAGCATTATCGTGCAACAAAATCACACCGCGAGAAAGCATCCCGGGTCATTTATTCTTGGTGGCTCTTTGCAGCTTGTCTAGTGTTTGCAAGTAGTGGTTAGAGTTGATGTTGACACCAGGTTCTTTAAAGTCAGCCAACAATAACCCTTCATGGTAAAAAATGCGCTCAGCATAACCTTACCAGCGGAAACCTGTAACTTGAATTTTTTGTCTTTTGGTGATCCAGCATGTTTCCATTGCATGCTCTCTCTTTTGCTGCTTCAGCTCAAAGTGGTGACACCATGATTCATCGCCTGCCACTATGCGGAAGAGAAATGCATCACTCTCTGCTCTGTAACTCAGTAAGTGGTTCAAACACCATCCCATGCGTTCCTCTTTTTGGTGGTCAGGTCAACATCCGTGGTACCCACAGTGAACACACCTTCCGATATTGCAGTTTCTTATGAGCGACCTTTTGAATTGTCCCAATTGACACATCAAATTCTTTCGCTAGCGAACGTATGTTTCGACAACGGTTCATCTGTACTGCTGCATCAATTTTGGCGATGGTTTTTTTCTGTTGCAACAATATGCACTTGACCTGGCCGTCGAAGATCTGTCGTGAACTGACGTCCTTTCCGAAACATTTGTGCCCAGTCTGTCACTGTTGTCTTTGACACACATTTGTTACCGTACGCTACCTGCATTCTTCGATGAATGTCCACTGGTCGACATCCTTCAAATGAAAGAATCTGAATCACAGCTCTTTGAGCATCTTTGGACGGATTTTGGATCAACCCGGCCATTTTCTCAACGTCAGAAACAGAACCTATGCATCATAAATCAAATCAAATCAAATCAACTTTATTAGGGTCACAAATTGGGCGCGCAGGCCCGTCTTACATTCGGCCCTTCCAATCACTCGTCTTTCGTTCATCAAGAGCATTATACATTTGCATAGGAAGAAAAATAAACGTTGTGAAATGAATGTTGTAAACATAAACAAGGCTAATTACCATGGTATGAAGCCCATCTCCCACCTATCCATACATCACCCCACCCACACAACACCCCCACCTTCCCACACAATGCGCACCAAGGGACACATACACACCCCCACCTACCGACACACACGCACACCAAGGGACACATACATACCCCACCAACCGACCCATCCCCCTCCCGCACATCCCCCACCCACACACACTGCCCTCAACTGAGTGGGATGATAAGCATGTGATCTTTTATTCATTAGTCAGTACGTATCACATGACTATGACATGATCATGTTCAACATATGCAATTACGTGCAGTGCGACACGAACGGTTTTCAAATGAACGCCCCTTATACTATTCACAAGTTGTCTAAATAGGCTGATATTAGGTGGTATTGTCCTACTTCATTATCAACCTTTATGGCAGCTTGTTGTCTCCAATATGTCTTGTATAAGTCTAAGGTCTTTCCCATCAATTTCTATGGTGACGAGATGTGAGTAGAAATATAGATCACTCCTGACACTCAACTACAATGGTGATGGGATGAGTGTAGAAACAGAGATCACTCCTGACACTCAACTACTATGGTGACGGGATGAGTGTAGAAACAGAGATCACTCCTGACACTCAACTACTATGGTGATGGGATGAGTGTAGAAACAGAGATCACTCCTGACATGACATTCAACTACTATGGTGATTGGATGAGTGTAGAAACAGAGATCACTCCTGACACTCAACTACTATGGTAATGGGATGAGTGTAGAAACAGAAATCACTCCTGACATTCACCTACTATGGTGATGGGATGAGTGTAGAAACAGAGATCACTCCTGACATGACACTCAACTACTATGGTGATGGGATGAGTGTAGAAACAGAGATCACTCCTGACACTCAACTACTATGGTGACGGGATGAGTGTAGAAACAGAGATCACTCCTGACATGACATTCAACTACTATGGTGATGGGATGAGTGTAGAAACAGAGATCACTCCTGACATGACATTCAACTACTATGGTGACGGGATGAGTGTAGAAACAGAGATCACTCCTGAAACTCAACTACTATGGTGATGGGATGAGTGTAGAAACAGAGATCACTCCTGACACTCAACTACTATGGTGATGGGATGAGTGTAGAAACAGAGATCACTCCTGACACTCAACTACTATGGTGATGGGATGAGTGTAGAAACAGAGATCACTCCTGACACTCAACTACTATGGTGACGGGATGAGTGTAGAAACAGAGATCACTCCTGACATGACATTCAACTACTATGATGATGGGATGAGTGTAGAAACAGAGATCACTCCTGACACTCAACTACTATTATGATGGGATGAGTGTAGAAACAGAGATCACTCCTGACACTCAACTACTATGGTGACGGGATGAGTGTAGAAACAGAGATCACTCCTGACATGACATTCAACTACTATGGTGATGGGATGAGTGTAGAAACAGAGATCACTCCTGACATGACATTCACCTACTATGGTGACGGGATGAGTGTAGAAACAGAGATCACTCCTGACATGACATTCAACTACTATGGTGATGGGATGAGTGTAGAAACAGAGATCACTCCTGACATGACATTTAACTACTATGGTGATGGGATGAGTGTAGAAACAGAGATCACTCCTGACATGACATTCACCTACTATGGTGACGGGATGAGTGTAGAAACAGAGATCACTCCTGACATGACATTCAACTACTATGGTGATGGGATGAGTGTAGAAACAGAGATCACTCCTGACATGACATTCAACTACTATGGTGACGGGATGAGTGTAGAAATAGAGATCACTCCTGACATGACATTCAACTACTATGGTGATGGGATGAGTGTAGAAACAGAGATCACTCCTGACATGACATTCAACTACTATGGTAATGGGATGAGTGTAGAAACAGAGATCACTCCTGACAACGCATAGCTATCCGAGGGTGCATGTCTATGGGTTTGTAAGTACAATTTAGTGCTGGGGTATACACAAACCAGCCTCAGATATTCTTTAGCGTCAAATGCCCGTGTTGACCTGAATTGCGTTTGCTTTTGTAATCGTTAAACGTGGTGGTCAATAATGTTTCTGATCCAATTGTTTACTATTGCCCTGATAGCAACAACAATCGGGTGGAACATGTTCCCACTTGTACAGCTCTGGGTCGATGCAACCCCATACAAGGGCTACAGGATCGGTTGTACAATTGTCTGGGAAAGATGAGCAGCGAGGTAAGGAGTTGATCACGCCATTTCATTTTAATGTGAAGAATTTGTGAAGGCCTCACACTTCACACCCAACGCAATGTCTGTCATTGGATTATCTGTTGAGTTTAGCTTAGAACCGACATTACTGCACTCAGAACATTACCACATCTGCTCCGTTCCCTCGTTCAACAGCCAGCGAAGAGTCATACTGTGCTAATGGTTCTACCTGCCATCTATTTGAAAGTTTGCCTGGTCTTCCCTCTCAATTTGGGGATTCCTCCAGAACCCCTGCCGATCCCTCGCCATTTCATTCCTTAGTCTGTTCCCCCGCCTTCTCGACCTGGTCTCACGGGCGACCAACCACCTCTCCCTTGTTCATAGGTAATCTACCACTTAGAGGCGCATTCCCTGCCAGCCTATCAGTCTGTTCAGTCTCTTCCCCCCAACCAACTCCCGCATGACCAGGGCAAAAAATCCATACAATTCTCACAATCTGTGACCTCTGAAGCGAGGCAAGCCATTCTACACGAAACTTTCCTTTCTGCAATTTACTAAGCATACTCCAGGAGTCCGTAGTGAATACAATGTGTGTTGCAGCAGTCTCCTCCAACCATCGGAAGGCTGCTGTGATTGTTTCCATCTCCATTCTCATGCTGGAGGTCGTAGTTTCATATGCTAGACTCCTTTTTCAAACAATGTCCATTCGCCTTCGCAATGAAACCCCAGCCACTACGCCTATATCTCACCAGGGACCCATATGTAGATCACTATGTCACCTTGATGTGTGTTGCTCTGGATCAGTTGTTGCACCTCACACTCTGTGCGGCCCGCTGCCCATTCTCTGCACTCACGGCCCAGTGTGACTATTACATTGCGCCAGTCCGCCATGACTTCCGGTACTTTAATCCACTCTTTTTCACGATTGATGTTCTCTATTTCACACACCTGACTGATAGATATTTCTGCCAGTGCCATCCAGGAACTGCCTCTACACAGTCTGTGACCCTTGACCATATCGATGGCTTTATGCAGGGGGTGATCCCTATCTGCAGCGACTCTCGGGTACCATTTGTCCTGAAGGACCCTATGCCTATCAGCAATTGTTGGTAGTGCAAGGATGTGCCTCATGCATATAATTGTTGTGTCCTTTGTGCACCCTAGGATCACCCGCTTGGCGCATTCTGTACGTGCTCCAACCTTTCAAGCTGGCTCTTTGATACTGTCAGCAGCCCACACCATACTCAGTGACTATAATTATTACCTGCTGAAATAAGAAGTAAAACGTCCTCTGCTCTATCCCCCACCTCCCGATTTCTACTATCACCTTCAGTGCATTAAGTCTCTTTACAACCTTCACCATTAAAGCCTCAACAACATCTTTAAAGACATACACCTGTCGAAGATGATTCCCAAGTACTTCAGTTTGCTGTCTCTACTGAGAGGGCATCCATTCAATATAATACATGCGATCTATGCGATACATCTGCCTTCACAATCCGGTTATCCAGGGAAGAAATACCACACAATCCATGCCTTGTCTGGATTTATGACAGCTCCTTAATCCACGCACCACTCCGCCACCCTGTTTACTGCCGACTGTAAGTCTTCAGCCATTCTTCGAATGTCAGGATTCTACCCACACCTGGTGCCTCAATTTCTGCGACTTTGCTGGTGTAGACATTAAAGAGCACTGGGGACATGACAGATCCCTGTGGCCGTGCAGGTGTAATAACAGGGGTCAGAAGTCAATGAACCCATTGTGTGTGAAGTGCAATTTTACGCTGATAAAGTGCTACCTCAATGTATCAAGAAGAGATAATATCAGAAATAAAGAAATCGGGACTAAAGTGGGGGGGGGGGGGGGGGGGGGGGGGTTATACCTGCACTAGATTTTATTATAAGACAGCAAGTCAAATGGTTTGGACATGCAAGTAGGTTACCAACTAACAGCATACCACAACAAGCAATGATGTACAGACCAGAGAGAAGCAGAGAAAGAGGCCGACTACGTAAACGATGGACGCAGGGAATAACAGAGTCCATGGGAATATCGATACATGAAGCCCATAAGCGGGCACTCTCCCGCTGTTTATACTTCACCTCGACACCGCAAGGTACAAGAAAAACATGATGAGATGAGATGAGAAAGTGCTGCCTCAATCCATTTGCCAACCCAAGGGCAGACCTCCATGTCCAAAAGAATATATATCAAACGATCATACCTGACCCTGTTTTAGGCATCGTCCAGGTCAAGTGCCATAATCAATGGCTCTTGTTTATTCTGGAAGCTCTCATAGACATTAAATGCAAATGTTGCAGCATTGGCCCATGTGTGCTTCCCAGCCCGGTAACTCCCAATCCCTGTGGGGAGCAGTTTGCATCTTTCCAAGTAGTGATGTAGCTTGCATGATACAATATCTTCTCAAGTACTTTGCCGAATGTATTTTGTAAAGTGATAATTCTATAGCCCTTTAGTTTTGAGTGATCCTTGTCTGGCTTTTGGGGTGGGACAAGGTAGCTGGGCAACCAATCTTGGGGTATTTCTGCTAAATTAGTTCATAAAATCCTATCTCAAAATACTCCGTTGATTCAATCTCAGCAAGCGATTAAATGTATTACATGTTCCAAAGCCTATATTAGATTTACACAAAACAAGCTTAGCGTAATCTGCTGTTAATTTATTGAATATTTTTAAACAAGCGAATCGGTACAATTAGCACGGTACAGTCATAACATCTGATGGGAAATGCCTTGAAGAGATTAGAACAAGAATCGCCATGGTCGAAGGTAGCCTTTTGCAATATAGAAAAACATATTGACCAATAAAAATAAAAAATACAAAACGAGAAAAAGGGTGTTGAAGTGCTATATAGAACCTGTACTTTTGTATGGATGTGAAGCGTGGGCAATGAGCAAATAAGCTGAGAAACATATAATGATTGTGGAAATTTTTTTTTCTGAGGAAAATGCTAAGAATATCAAGGATAAACAGAAAAACCAATGACCGGGTCCTACAAGAAACAAATGAAGATCGCAGACTGATTAGAGATATTAGACATGGACGGTCAAATCTTTCTGGCCACGTTATGAGAAGAATTAAATTGGAAAACTTGGTGACAACTGGCGAGATAGAAGGGAAAGGAACAAGAGGAAGGCTGAGAAGTAAATACCCGGATGGCTTGGCCACGTGGCATGGTCGAGACAAGAACACAGAGCTGATCCACGACTTTGGTGATCGTGTGAGGTGGCGAAATTTGACCGCACACGCTTATCGGCATGGCACATGATGATGATGAATCTGCAAGCAACAATAAGTCCTGACTCGTTCAACCGAAAGCTTTTACAATACACACTTCATACTGATTATATTTCTGCCTGAAGCCACCTTCTATTTACCAGTTATCATTACCATTAAGTTGTGCACATTGCAAATCTACTAAAGATATGTAAACATACATGTGTGTGTTTCAGTAGGCGTGTCTCCTCGTGTCTCTGTCCACGTGTCCAGTTGTCAGGGTATGTGCTTGTTCGCTGTATGCTATATTGCGTGCATGGAGAGAGAGCGGGAGAGACAGACAGGCAGACAGACAGACAGCGAGCGGGAGAGACAAACAGACAGAGCGAGACAGACAGACAGACAGAGCGAGAGAGACAGAGAGACAGAGCGAGAGAGACAGAGAGAGAGAGAGAAGAGATAGGAAGAAGTAGAGAGAAATATATAGAGAGAAAAAGATAGACAGACAGACAGACAAAGACACACACACCCAACGACAATATCTGTCATGGGATGATCTGTACATGTGCTGTCTGTAACAGAGATGTACAAGATCACATAGCGCAGTCAGGTCACATAGCCGCAGTCAGGTCACATAGCACAGTCAGGTCACATAGCGCAGTCAGGTCACATAGCACAGTCAGGTCACATAGCGCAGTCAGGTCACATAGCGCAGTCAGGTCACACAGCGCAGTCAGGTCACATAGCACAGTCAGGTCACATAGCGCAGTCAGGTCACATAGCACAGTCAGGTCACACAGCGCAGTCAGGTCACATAGCACAGTCAGGTCACATAGCGCAGTCAGGTCACATAGCACAGTCAGGTCACACAGCGCAGTCAGGTCACATAGCGCAGTCAGGTCACATAGCGCAGTCAGGTCACATAGCACAGTCAGGTCACACAGCGCAGTCAGGTCACATAGCGCACAGGTCACACAGCGCAGTCAGGTCACACAGCGCAGTCAGGTCACACAGCGCAGTCAGGTCACACAGCGCAGTCAGGTCACACAGCGCAGTCAGGTCACACAGCGCAGTCAGGTCACATAGCGCAGTCAGGTCACATAGCGCAGTCAGGTCACATAGCGCAGTCAGGTCACATAGCGCAGTCAGGTCACATAGCACAGTCAGGTCACATAGCGCAGTCAGGTCACATAGCACAGTCAGGTCACACAGCGCAGTCAGGTCACATAGCGCACAGGTCACACAGCGCAGTCAGGTCACATAGCGCAGTCAGGTCACATAGCGCAGTCAGGTCACATAGCGCAGTCAGGTCACATAGCGCAGTCAGGTCACATAGCACAGTCAGGTCACACAGCGCAGTCAGGTCACACAGCGCAGTCAGGTCACATAGCGCAGTCAGGTCACACAGCGCAGTCAGGTCACATAGCGCAGTCAGGTCACATAGCGCAGTCAGGTCACACAGCGCAGTCAGGTCACATAGCGCAGTCAGGTCACACAGCGCAGTCAGGTCACATAGCGCAGTCAGGTCACACAGCGCAGTCAGGTCACATAGCGCAGTCAGGTCACACAGCGCAGTCAGGTCACACAGCGCAGTCAGGTCACATAGCGCAGTCAGGTCACATAGCGCAGTCAGGTCACATAGCGCAGTCAGGTCACACAGCGCAGTCAGGTCACACAGCGCAGTCAGGTCACATAGCGCAGTCAGGTCACATAGCGCAGTCAGGTCACATAGCACAGTCAGGTCACACAGCGCAGGCAGGTCACATAGCGCAGTCAGGTCACACAGCGCAGTCAGGTCACATAGCCGCAGAGTGACACACAATCAGGTCAATGCGGAAGTGTTCTGTTCTATAGCCGCGAATGTAAATTCCACATTATTATACAAGGTGTGTGTGTGTCAGTGTGCGGGCGTGTGTGTGTGCGTGCGGGCGTGTGTGTGTGTGTGTGTGCGGGTGTGTGTGTGTGCGTGCGGGCGCGTGTGTGTGCGGGCGCGTGTGTTTGGACAGTGTAATTCTTATCTCATATCACGTATCCAATGTTATTTTGAGGTCCACTTTTTGACCCTAGCCGCGGGTCTCATTATCAGTCGGCAAGCCGCAACACTAGCGGCAGAGGAACAGGTGTATTTAGGAACTAGACAGCAAGAATTGTTATGTCTTCAGCCGAACATCTTCCCAGCGGTGACTTCCTGACGGATAACTGCATGCCAGGTGCATCAAAAGCAAGCCTTCAGCGTCTGCCTGTCCTCACGTCATTAGTTCTCTGAGTTTTAGAGCATTCAGCGTCCCCGTGTGTGTATTTATTGCCTTTATTACTGTGCTAATTTGTTTCAGTTTATTTTGTTTATTACTGTGCTAATCTAAGGTAGTGCATATTTAGAATTATACAGGCTGTTCCACGAGGAATATATGAATGTTCACAGTAAATACGTTTGATCAGTGTACGGGTATAACCCGAAGAGAAGATAGTCACCAGCGAGAGAGTTAGAACTGTAAGTAAAGGAAATTTACACACAATTGTGTCTATGCATATATACATGTATACTAATAGAGTGATACAACTAGAAATGAAAGCAGGCCCATAAAAATAGTGATATTACATAATATGCTTCAATAACAGAAGATAGTAATCACAAGAAATAAATGGGGAGAACCGTTGAGGCCACTAAGACGATTGCATAAATGGACACACATAGTATTATTTGGCACTCACAGAAGAAGAAGAAGGAAATAGAGATTAGAAGACGCACTAGACAACATAAAATTTGAAAGCTATAATAGTTACCAACCGGGATCGAACCTGTCGCCTCCAAATGACGACGGCGCCTCACTGCAGGAACAAGTGTACTTCGACGCACGACCTAGTTGGTCGTGCGTTGAAGTACACTTGTTCCTGCAGCGAGGCACCGTCGTCATTTGGAGGCGACAGGTTCGATCCCGGTTGGTAACTATTACAATTTTATGTTGTCTAGTGCGTCTTCTAATCTCTATTTCCTTCTTCTTCTTCTTCTTCTTCTTCTTCTTCTTCTTCTTCTTCTTCTTCTTCTTCTTCTTCTTCTTCTTCTTCTGTGAGTGCCAAATAATACTATGTGTGTCCATTTATGCAATCGTCAGAAGATAGTAATGAACGGCAGAAGAATCATCGCCGATCCTATTTGTCATTGTAGACAAGAATGGATTTGTAGAAAGATGGACGTACAATCAGATTAGTTCAATGCGGAGTTGGAGCAAGTGATCCGAGAAGTGACGGGGTGTGACATATTTACCAACCATCATTTTCAGTGCGTCAACAATTTCGCACCACGAACCAGAGAACTCACACACTTGAACGCACCATTATGAATCTAACACAAGTTGACACTTTAGATAGACGGATGTCATCTAATAATAGAAAACTACAGCGTCTGCAACTAACAAAACGAGTGGTGGTAAGAGATCACGTGATTTAAATTTAACCCAAGTGAGCGTCGCTTTTCTCAAAACCCGCGCATTCCTACTTCTTCAGCCTGACGACCGGTCAGCTAGTTTGTGAGACCTGTCCTTTCTGAGTGCAAAGACTGCAGTTTGGTTCAAGAACTGAGGTAAGCTTGACAATCCTCATATCAGTGTGATACCCAGACATGTGCAGCGGAGGTATCCAGTGTTGTGTGTTAAAATTAAGTGTATTAGTGATAAAATAAATCTCTGAAGTGTAAAATTGACGACCGCTACTTCTGGCTACACTGAGCCATTTTCCCGGCGAAACCGACATCTCAAACTTTCTCAAAACTGCAAACTCTGATATTCTTCACTACAACTATTGACTTTACTATATGCATCTTACATCAATCTATCACAGGAAAATGTTTGAGGCGAAAATTCAAACGCATGTTAATGCATTACTTCAAAAATCACTTTGAATTGTTTCTGCATACAGGTCAGTTTGAGCACATTAACTACTGCCTCACTTGAAAACGAACATATTTCTGTCTATTTGCAATCTAAGAGACTGAGAGATGGATTATATCTTTTCTTTCCTCTTTACGCATTAAAATAATAGTAGTTGATAGTAATTGATTGTATTTGTATGACAGATTTTAATTAGTCAAAGCACTCACTAAACGCATTTGCCTAGAACCAGGTTACGCTTCACAAGACGCCATTGTGATAGACAGCCTGGTTAATCTGTCGAGACCACAAGGTGAATAAAACCTTGGTCTATTGTCAACTAGTGATCACTAACAGAGTGCACATGATGAGCACTGGTGATAGTGGTGGTAGAATAAAAATAAGATGAAGAGAAGGAGGGAAGTAGAAAAGGGTACCTTATGTAATAACCTTTTTTCTAATGGATTGTTGTCATGATCTTGTATAGATTACTTTGGTAACAAATACACATCAGATATTCTGTATGACAGACATGCATAACAATAAAACACTTGGTGAGTTAAACTCATATTAACTACTGATGATGGAGGGGGAAATGGTACAAACTATGAAAACCCCATACAACAGAAGTTAACTCAACTCAATACTCAACACAGCACTCCACCCAACACAACCACAACAATAACAGGAACATGAGTGATAATGGGAAGAAGAAGACAAATAGTTGATTTGGGAGGTACAGTTAAACATTTAAACACACCATGCAACACTGAAAGAGATTATGAAGATGTAATGTATGTCATTTGTAAAAATGCCTCTTGTCCTTGTCTTGATCTTGCATTATTTGCTTGACTTCAATGGCCCAAGGAACAACACATCCTCAATCTTATCTCTGTCTGAATGTACCCTTCTCACTGAACCAAAAATACACTGAGAGAATACATACAGCAGGTACCAACTGAGGACAGGTGCATGCAGTGAAATGATGTCTGGCCCCACACAAATTAACACAACAACACTTCTTCTGATCTTATTCTTTCTGTTATGTTGTTCTCATACTTATGACATGCTGCAAAAATTACTTTGGTAGGATTGTATATGTAACAGAAGTAGGGGTATTAGTAGTATTTAGGTGGGAAACGGCTACAGCACGATTGAGCATCGGGGTGGAATGAGAGGAGAGATGCTCAAGTCGTGACGTAGGGGGTTGTCAGAGGAGAAAACATCCAAGGACAGAACGGTGAGGACGCCATGTTAGGTCCAGCTGTCATCAAGACGAATAAACCATATTTATAAAGAACCAATTGAGTCAAGTCATCTTGTATGAGTTCGCTTTGTTACAATAGCGAAATGGCGCCAAAGAGCCAGGATACTTAGTTGGAGATTGTCGCGGCAGGGAGTCATAACAAACCACTATCTACGTCGACACCTTGAAGGAAACTCGAAGAGGCAGCTTCAAAATGTAAAAGGTCCTTGTTCTGCTCCAACCAATTGTCCGGAAACAGAGTTATTTCAGCACGATTCTACACGCAAGTTGAACGTAAACCAAAGAACTTGGAAAGATGGCCAATATTGTAGGTGAGAAGTACAGCCCTCCTATCAAAATTTTCAACTGTACAGACGGTACTTGTCAAGAAAGGCATGAAGACTAGTTTGATATAAGGAGTGCGGTGCCTGCGAGTGTCATCATTTTGCTGAAAGTCGAGCCAGTTTGATGACAACGGACAAGAATTTTACTGAAGGTCGGTCCTGGGTCAGCATGCTACTGAAAAATTGTTTCAGGTGAGCAAGAATTTTCAAATAACTCCATCAAGTTGAGCCCTTGCCTTCAATCAAAATTGCAAAGGTTAATTAAAGACTTTAAGATTTACTCGCCTCCAACCAAAATTTCAGAGGTTACTCAAAAGAAACAAAAACTTTAAGACTTACGTGACTACAATTCAAAATTTTTCCATGTTGAGTTCGGACAACTTATATCATCAAGTCAAAATAATGGAAATGACCATTAACAATCAGGACAGTAGATAAATACCTCGTTCTTTCATTGATCGACCTATAATTTTTTGGACGCAGTCAGACTATCTTTGGGCTCCACTGCATATGAGAGCCGCTAGCTGATCCTTTTGTCGTGCCCTATCGAGGCCTGTGAAGTTTTGTCGTGCCCTATCGAGGCCTGTGAAGTTTTGTCGTGCCCTATCGAGGCCTGTGAAGTTTTGTCGTGCCCTATCGAGGCCTGTGAAGTTTTGTCGTGCCCTATCGAGGCCTGTGAAGTTTTGTCGTGCCCTATCGAGGCCTGTGAAGTTTTGTCGTGCCCTATCGAGGCCTGTGAAGTTTTGTCGTGCCCTATCGAGGCCTGTGAAGTTTTGTCGTGCCCTATCGAGGCCTGTGAGGTTTTGTCGTGCCCTATCGAGGCCTGTGAAGTTTTGTCGTGCCCTATCGAGGCCTGTGGAGTTACAGTCGTGCCTATCGAGCCCAGTTGAGCATTTTTGGTCCTTACTGAAGCCACTTTGTCGATCTTGGTTCAAGTACTCGAGTACCGGGTTTCTCAAACTCAGTAGAGCAGAGACATAGACGCCAAGGACTTCATTTTCGATTGGAAAGATAACCTCAACAAGAAAAAGGGTAACATATTTGATATTAGATAGAAAATAATTGAATTTCAGGAGGACGATAACATCCTTTAGTTAATTAATTTAGATATTAATAAGAATTGATTGTTTGTTTGCTTGTACAAGTATAAATATTTTAACATGACAGAACAGGATTCAGTAGCACAAGTTTTGTCGGGAGTGGGAACAGCGGTAGATAGACTTCAAACGGTCATAAAACAACAGGGAATGACAACTGAAATTGTTAAGTTTAGTGGACAGGCCAGGGAGTTTAAGAAATGGATAACTTCCATAGAAAAATATGCGTATTTAGTATCTGCATCAGATGAAGAGAAAATGAGACTTGCATATCAGGCAGCCACAGAACCGGTTTCACAGCATATTAGAAGAAAGTTAGAGGCTAGAGTAGATGAAACATGGGAGCAGTTCAAAACCGACCTGGCACACAAGTACGCAGAAATAACGGATCCACAACATGCGTTTTCGGTATTGAGACAGTCTAAACAAAATAGTGGAGAGACGGTACAGTTGTTCAGCGATAGGTTGATTAACCTGGCTGAAGAGGCATTCTTGGGACAGAATGTACAAGGAGAAGAGGTGGAGAGGATGTTAGTCGGCATTTTTGTAGATGGCATAAAATCCGATGGTTTGAAGTTTAAGCTGATGAGAGAAAACCCCGAGAGGTTGTCACAAGCTGTAGATATTGCAGTACAAGAGGAGAACCTGAGACGTAGATTTAGATTGAGAACAGGACGGGAAATAGGAACTAGTCGAGAAGATAGAATAGAGGAACCTATGGAGATAGGACAAACAAGGTTCGGATGGAATAGGAGAGGAGGTGTACAGACGTTACAAGGCAGTAATAGAAATGAATACAATGAAGGAAGACAAATGAGGTATCCTACCAGTGAGACAGGGCGAAAAACAAATAACACAAATGTAGTCTGCTGGGGTTGTGGTCAACGCGGACACGTTTTTCGTTTTTGTGGTAACAGGAATGTCCAGTCGAATACACAGAGTGGAAGTGGCAATAGGTTAAATAGGAATGTTGAAGATAGACACAGAAATTTTACAGGTACAAGAACGCAGGGAAACGGACGCCCTACCTACTAAATAAGACCTATGGTAGGAGGGAAAATAATAAGGTCTCAAGGTTTAAAGAATATGTTAATAACAGGTATAGTAGAACGAACAGAGAATACTTTCAACTAGATGAAGTCAAACAGTTTACGGAAAATAAAACAGATTATAGCTCTTGTATAGTAGAAATAGGAAAGTATAGAATTCGTACATTAATTGATTCGGGAGCTCAGGTTAGTGTGGTAAAAGAAAGTTTTCTATACAAAATAGTGAGAAATTGTAGAATATTTAAGAGTCATAATAATCTACACTCTGTTACGGGACAGAATTTACAAGTAATTGGACAAACAATGATAAATTTTAAGCTAGGTGGGATCAACGTAAGACATCTTTTTCATGTAGTGAAAGATTTAAATAGAAACATGCTGATAGGAAGAGATTTTTTAATAAAAAATGGAGTAAGACTTTTCTTTGATTTACATAAATTAAAATTCAGGGACGTCTATGTAGATATGGAAGAAGACATGCATATATCAGCACTAGTTAGAGTTAAAATGTCCACGACGTTAAAACCACAGTCGGTTAATTTGATACAAGCAAAGCTGAAGAGAAACCCGTATTATGTGGCAGGAAACACAGTCAGAATCACTGAGTTGCAAGAGGAAGTAATTGATGAGCCGGGTTTGGAAGTTCCAGATGGAATAATAGCGTTGGATAAACACTTAACCTTTCCAGTGATGATTATCAACAACACAGGTAGAGAAATCAAGTTATACAGAGGATGTGTAATAGCCAAACTAGAACATAACATTAGTGACATATTGGCAACGGATAGAGGAGAAATGTCGAGAACAAGTTATTCAGAAACTTCTAGTGAAAGACTTAATAACAGACGCGGACGCGGAAGAAGAGGGAACGTAAAAATGGATGAATTGATCCATCCATCCAGAAGAAATACAGCCCAAATACATTCACTAGACAAAATGACAAGAGAACAAGAATTGTTGGCACAGTTAAAAGCTCCGCCAGAAAATAAGGAAGTATTAGAACAACTTATAAGGCAAAATCAAGATGTATTTGCAATTAATGATTTGGAATTGGGTAAAGACGACAACAGTTACAATGGAAATAGATACGGGAGATCATCCACCAATTAGTTTAAAACCATATAGAACTCCATTGAGAAATAGAGAAATTGTGGAAAAGGCAATAGAAGATATGTTGAAAGCAGGAATAATAACAAGATCGAAGTCAGGAATGGTCATCTCCGGTCGTCATCGTAGCCAAACCTGATGGTTCGAGTCGCTTCTGCTGCGACTACAGGGCGTTGAACAAAATCACTAAGAATGTAGCGTACCCACTGCCAGTAATTGATGATATCTTGGGGCTGCTTAATGGTTCTACATTCTTCACGACGTTAGACGCAAGATCAGGATTCTGGTGTATACCTATGTCGAAGGACGCTCAAAATAAGAGTGCTTTCTGTACCCATATGGGCTCTTACGAATTTTTACGAATGCCTTTTGGGGTCAAAACTGCGCCGTCTCACTACATGCTCTTAATAAATGAAGTATTAGAAGGTATGCAAAGGTTTGCACTAGCCTATATAGACGATATTCTGATTTTTACGACAGGAGATGTGGATGATCATTTAAAACATATTAGATTAGTATTCGATAGATTAAGAGTACATGACGTTAAATTGAAGCTTAGTAAGTGCCAGTTTTTAAAGACAGAAACAAAATATTTGGGTTATATTATAAATAGAGACGGAATTAAACCAGACCAGGACAAGATAAAGGTTATTAAAGAGTTACCTCCTCCAACTAATGTTAAGGAAGTGCGTGCGTTTATAGGAACTTGTGCGTATTATAGGCGGTTTGTCCCAGCGTTTTCAAAGATAGCAGAACCTATTACAAATTTAACAGGCAAATACGCTAGATTTAAGTGGGATGATGAGTGTCAAAAAGCGTTCGAGTATTTAAAAAACAGCTTAACACTGGTACCACTATTGACGCATCCAGACTTGAATAAACAGTTAATACTGTACACAGATGCTTCAGACAATGCAATAGGAGCATGTTTGGTTCAACCATATGAAGGAAAAGAGTCTGGAATACCAGGGGTTAAAAATGAAAGGCCAATTTACTTCTTATCTCATAAACTTAGCAAATCTCAACGCAAATGGACGACTATTGAAAAAGAAGCTTACGCTATTCATTATGCTCTTCAGAAACTAAATTACTACTTACATAACGCAAATGTTGTTATTAGAACTGACCATATGCCTTTAAAGTCTCTTTTAGAAGCTCCAGTACAGAACAGGAAAATACAAACCTGGGCGTTGAATCTACAAGGGTACAATGCCAGAGTTGAATATATTCCAGGTAGGATTAACACGTGTGCTGACTTATTATCTAGAATCCCCTACCCACAGTCGTCAGGTGACACAGAAGATGAAGGAGAACCAGAGATTGACGATCGAAACTGGCAAGTAAATATTTTAGATTCTGCCATAATAAATGGAGAAGACTTTGAGAGTTTACCATCGGATCAGGAGGCTGAACATAGAGTGGAAGAAGACCCACATTTAGCACAGTTTAGTATGAAAGAAGAACAGGATTTAGATCCAAAAGTCTTACAAATAAAACAGAAATTAAAGAAACGGAAGAGAACAAATATAAGAAGAATTATTTAGTGTTTACAAGAGGACGAGCAGTTATACTATATGTGTGAAAGGAACTGAACAGCTAAGGAAATATATTCCAAAACATTTGGAAAGTGAAGTTTTAAAAGCATATCAATGATAAGAATGGTACATCTCGGTCGGGATAAATTGGTGAAAGCACTTACGAGTAAATATTATTGGCCGAACTTATTTAAGTCTGCTTGCTAAGGTATGTAGACTACGTGTGAAAAGATGCAGATTAAGGAATATGAAAACAATTAAGTGTCCCTTACAAGATACAGATATTCCTCAGTTCCCAATGCAAAAGATTAGTTTAGATATATCGGGTCCTCACCCTAGAACGTTGTCAGGAAACGTGTATTTAATTCATATAGTAGACATCTACAGTCTTTGGCCGGAAGTTTATGCAATCCCAGATAAGAGCGCAGATACTGTCATTAATATTTTTTTACAAGAGTTCGTACCAAGATTTAGTTGCCCACAAAGTATACTTACGGATAATGGTAGGGAATTTGTAAATAAAAAATTCGAAAAGTTATTAAAAGATTTGAATATAAAACATATAAAGACCTCATATTATAGACCTTCTTCAAATGCTAGGAACGAGCGTCAACATAGGACATTGTATGATATCATAGCAAAGATTGTTGATGAACATGAAAAAGATTGGGATCTATTCTTAGGACCTGCCCTTAGCGCTAATTCGCACAAATCAAAATGAGAGCACGGGGTTTTCGCCATTCTATTTAATACACGGGAGAGAACCAATACTACCTATAGATAATCTATTAAAACCAAGACGGAAATATATGGGGGAAGAATTTCAAGAGACAATAATACAAGAAATGCATAAAGCACACGTAAGATTAAAGAATAAAATAATTAAAGCTAGGGAAAGACAGAAAAAGTACAAAAATGTAAATACAAAATTACAGGAGTTTAAAGTAGGTGATAGAGTTTATTACAAGAAGCATAGAAGAAACTCTAAGTTTGATGCTCGTTGGATCCCAGGTTATTACGTTTTGGAAAAACTAGGTAATGTATCGTATACTATCAAGAACCAGGTCACAGGACATGTGGCAAGGGCACACGTTGAACACTTAAGAAGAGACGAGGATGAGATGGAAAATAATAATTATAATAATAATTATTATTCAGACACAAGATATTTAGATGAACAAGTCGTCAGAGGAGCTACAGTAACCCCAAGTTTTAGAAAAGATCCAGCACAAAATCAGTTACTAGAAACTCCAGCTTACGAAGATACTCAAGAACAGACGATACCGAAAACAATAGAAGAAGAAAATGTGAATGAAAGTCATTATGATAGTATGGAAGAGGAAATAGGTGCTCCATTTAAGAATACTAGACAAGCAACGAAAAGAAGAATGGATAGACAAAGAGATAGAGAAGTGAAAAGACAGAGGAGAATTAGAGATTATTCAACAAGCGGTGAAGAGATGCCTTTACTAGAAAGGTCCTTAAGAAATAGTGATAGACAGATTAGATGGGCTATTGAACGGAAGAGATTAGCGGCTGCTAACGAGAGACAAACAGATGAAGAAGAAGAAATGGATGAGAAGTCAGAGTCAATTAGTAGTATGGAAGAAGATGATAGATTATACGGAGAGGAGGATATTGATGTAGAGATAGCATTGATACAGAGAAACTTGGAGTTGTTGAAGAAGTGGAAACGGAAGAGATAAATTGATGGAGAATATTGCAGATAGCAAGATATAAGTTGCAGGCTTTAGGGAAAGTGATACTTGATGAAGTGTGTAAGATGGTGGAAATGGAAAAGGCTTCTCTTGGTATTTTTATAAATGATATGGAGGAGTAGTGAAGCAATGGAGATAGGTTTGATTGAGGCATATATATATTTTATTTTTTCTCTCGCTGACGGAATTGCTAGAGGATATTATGTTTTGGCTTCTTATTAGATAGATAAGTTAGCCAATGGTACAGCAGGTAGATAGATGCTAAGAAATAGTGGTGTGTGAAAAATAATTAAGTAGTACATGGGGGGTATATAATATGGTCATTGTTAGTTAAAGACTTTCATGAAAAGAACAGATATTGTTGTAAGTTAGAATGTGTTCTGTAAATAACAGATATAGATATATATAGACCTGGCAATGAATTGTTTCAGTTTCTCGCTTATAAAAACATTGGAGTGACTTGAGTGAATAGATATGACTTACGTTGATTCGTATAGGAGGAAAATTTTGCTTGGTTACTTTAAGTAGCTAATTCTATGTGAATTATAATTTTTTTGAAGACCTTCTCTTTAGCGAGAAGACACTTGTTTTATTGAGTCTGAGGTTGAAATACCTCATATATATAATATGTTTTTTTTTGTTTGATTTAATCCTATGAAATGATTGTTATAATTTGATTTTGGAATTTTAGAGTTGTTGTGTTCATAAAATACAAACTATTGGTCCATAAAAGAGACCAGTGGTGTTAGGTAGATTAGAATACATGTTATATTGTTTTAAAATGTATTTTTCTTTGATTGAGTTGGGGGGTATAATATTTGGTTTTGATTTTGTTTAATTAAGTGGTTTTGTGTATTAGATTACCTCGTTATATAATTAATTAAGGAAATTTAATTTTTTTTGAATAGTTATGGTGTTGGCTGGAATAAGGAAAATAGATGAGGGCTAATAGAGAGACATATAGTTGGTCGGCATGAAGAGGTTCTTAGGGATATAAAATCTTAGAAAATAAAATAGGAGCTGCGTAAAGTCAGCATTATATGAAGAAAAAGGCAGAGAAAACTGTGGATGGCAGCATATAGGTGAGTATAATTATATGGTTGGATAAAGAAACAAATAATGGGATGTGAGGGGGCAAGAAATAGGTGCTGTGAAAAACCAGCGTTAATTAAATTGATAATGTTCATAGAATATGAACATTGGCTCGTAGTAAAAGGTGAGGTGACGGAAATATAGATAAGATTGTGGATGGCAATATAAATGTTATATATATAAATGTTGAGAAAACTTATGTCAACTTGATTTATAGAGAACAAAGATCTATTTTCATAAGACGTATTTTAAAAAATTGTTGTACAAATTTTTTTTATTGGCAAGGGAGGTAAATGTGGTTGTGTGGAATATGCATTACTTTATGTAAATGTGGTCATCTTGACTATTTATTCTCTTCACTGGGTGCGCACCCCTTCTTTGCTTTTTCTAAATACGTTGTTTCTACGTTGTTCTGGTTGTCTTGTGTTGTGAAAGAGCGAGGGATTTCATAATGCCATGTGTACAATAACGATTATACGAGCTATTCTTCTTATGATATGTATATTTGATACAGGAACTTGAGGAGCCAAGAAAGGACCAGAAATATATAGTAGATGGCTATATAGTTTGGGGAAATAGATTGGGTTGCTTAACATAAAGTGGTTTAGGGAAACTGTAAGAACTAAAGAAAGGGGAGAATGAGTGTTTAGTTTAAAAGAGTTACCATACGTGGTATGATGTATTGTACAAAGTAGAATCGAAGAAGAAGTATATAGTGGGTTACTAGCTGACAATATAACAGAGAGAAGGGTAAAAGATATATTGTTTACTCAAAATTGAGTTAGTATAGAGAAGATTAGAGGAAATGTGCGAGGTAAGGAAAAAGAGGGAATAGAGTAAGAGAGTTGGGAGTAAAGAATTTTTCCTTTACAGGAAAAATTCTTTAGAAAAACATAGGGAGGTGTAACAGAAGTAGGGGTATTAGTAGTATTTAGGTGGGAAACGGATACAGCACGATTGAGCATCGGGGTGGAATGAGGCGAGAGATGCTCAAGTCGTGACGTAGGGGGTTGTGAGGGAGTGAACATCGAAGGACAGAACTGGGAGGACGCCATATTAGGTCTAGCTGTCATCAAGACGAATAAACCATATTTATAAAGAACCAATTGAGTCAAGTCATCTTGTATGAGTTCGCTTTGTTACATATATACCTCTGTTAATTTTAAACAGTGATGTCCATGGTGGAAATCCAAACCAGACAAGAGGGAGGCAGATGAAAGAAGATGTCCCAAAACATGAGATGGAAGAGACCTCAAGCCCTGACCAGAGCATGAGAAGCCTTCAGAGTAGCTTTGGCACAGACTGAAGGGGATCCAGCAGTTGATGGACCCAGGCTTCACTCACTCCAACCACTCATAGGTGACATTTCCTCTGTTTACACCCAAACTCCACCCAGAGGACTGATAACAACACACACCCACCTTTTTATAGAGTGTAAAATTTAGTAGAAAACTTTAGACTCAAATTAAGATGCTTTGCTATCAGACATTGTGATCATTTGATTATTATGATTTATTGATGGACTGATTATTGACCATGATTTGCATTGCCACATGTGTAACTATCACCATGACTGATGTACCTAAATGTGTCATGATCAATCAATAGGCCAAAAGAGAATCAGGCCAGTCAATAAATTTATATAATGTATTGAAGTTCCTAATTTCATTACAGTCCATCCTGTCTGTTGACATCTCTGTCTTATTTGTGTGAACAAGTCATCAATGTGATTCATTGTTTGTGAAATAATTACTTATGTGACAAACAAGCTCAAAAATGAATTCAATAACCCAAAGAGTAAATTAAGACTCTGGATCTTTAAACTGTTCATGACCCATGTTTCCTTGCACCTGGTTCACCCTGATGGAATCTTTTTTAGATATTTTCACAGATTGAATGGGGGTTCGAGAGCTATTATATTTCAGGTGAAAAGGGGCATAGTCAGATCTATTTGTTCATTGTTTTTTTTTTTTCCAGAAAAAGAGGACCATTTACTCCTAGACAAAGTAAACAAAAATGAGTCTGTAAAAGATCAAGGGTCGTATTCTTGGTTTATTTACATATTAGAAGTGGATGGGGCCCAGTTTCCTTTAACAGAAATGGGTCATGCACATCAGTGATTACCAGTCCCTTCAGAATATACGACACGGGGTTACAGAGTGTTGTGAACAGGTGCAGCGCATGATCAGTGCCTGCATCTATCATTCTCTCCTGATGGATGATGGGTTATTTGGAGTGGGTAATGGGTCAATAGGAGTGGGTGATGGATCACTAGAGGATCACTAAGAGTAGGTGAAGGATCACTAGGGATGTGTGATGGATCACTGGGTGTGTGGGATGAGTCACTGGGAGTGTGGGATGAGTCACTGGGAGTGTGGGATGAGTCACGGAGTGTGGGATGAGTCACTGGGAGTGTGGGATGAGTCACTGGGAGTGTGGGATGAGTCACTGGGGGTGGGTGAAGGATCACTAGAGGATCACTAAGAGTAGGTGAAGGATCACTAGGGATGTGTGATGGATCACTGTCTACTGGTGATGTTAGCTATTGGCATCTTGTGGTATTGTCAGCTGATGGTGTCTACTGGTGCTGTCAACTATTGCTGTCTACTGGTGCTGTCAACTATTGCTGTCTACTGGTACTGTCACTATTGATGTCTACTGGTGCTGTCTACTAGTGCTATCTACTGGTGCTGTCAGCTGTTGGCATCTAGTGGCTATAGTTGTATGCTTGTCGGATGTCAGGTAAGAGAACATCACATAACTGTCTCTGTGTCGAGTCCAACATGACTCCTCGAGTCCTTCAGAGGCGCCCGATTGATGACGCAAACTCCAGCGGCTAAGTGCTGATTTCTTCTTCTTCTTCTTCTTCTTCTTCTTCTTCTTCTTCTTCTTCTTCTTCTTCTTCTTCTTCTTCTTCTTCTTGAAATATGTGTATAACTGCAATGTTGTCTCTTGTATGAATTTAACTGCCTTCTTTAGTTCACACAGCGGTCCATAGAATGTATCTTCCACTGTCGTCGCTCTAGGCCAGAAGGTTTGCCTAGATATGTTATATTTTGGGCAGTCTTGGAGCATGTGCTCTGCTGTCTGCCACGCGAATCCACATGTGCACATGGCTGTTTCACCAATCTTGAATTTTGTATACATGTGGTTGCGTAATCGATTGTGTCCTGTTCTGGGGCACAGGATAATGACTTGTTCTGGTCTGTCCATAACGTGAAAGTCATCTTGAGCAAGTCTCACGATGTTCTTTGATGATAAGTGCGTGAGATGGTCGTTGTCTAGGTAACGATGCTCCTGGTGTGTCAATTGAGCTATCTAACTGTCTCACAATGCAACTCACCCCAGTAATACACGTCCATCAGTCATTACACAAGATTGAGTTGGCGCACATAATCCTTTAATACAGAAAGAACACAGACAAACGGAACACAACTGTATATCCAGAAACAATATAATCCATCGAATATAAATATCCTCCTCACAATTTAACCCGTACACATCACTGTCTTCTCACGGCCTGCTTCATATCAATCCACACGACAGGTAATCCAGCTACTATCCACAGCTGGACCTCACACATCACAACCCACACACTGGGTCTAGTCTCCCCTAACTATAAACCCACTCTGGGTTCAGGCCTCCATTAACTATCCAACCCCCACTGGGTTTCAAGCCTGTATTCACCACTGGGAGAACAACACAACAAAAGATCTGACCGCAGTCAGTCTAAACTCCCACGTATTAGCCCACCGATCAGCTCGGCGCTAAAACATCAACTCTCTGAAGTCCCTTGACTTCCCACACAAATACCCTGTCTCTCACCCCATCCCCCTGGGGTCTACACTCACCCTCCCTATTATTCCTCAGGACTGGCTGTTTTTCTCATAGCCAGGTCAGTCACTTTACTGTCTCCAACTTTCATCCATTCTTTCTCATGCCCGGTCACTCAACTCACTGTCAATGACCCAGGCCTATGTCAGCAAGTTTTGGTCTCTTTCTGACTGATTTTATCATTCTTTTGATTGATTGATTTAGGAACCGACATCACAGCATTCGGGGCATTCCCATAAGCGCTCCGTCCCCATCATCAGCAGCCAGCGAAGAGTTCCAACACCGATAATTCCAGTAGCAATCTGATTATATGTCCGTCTCGCCTTTCCTCTGAGCGTCGAGTGTCGGTCAGATCCCCTCGTCACTCCTCGCTGCCTCATTCTTGCCAGACTATGGTGATCCATTTGCTACTCCGAGGCAACCATGTCTGCCTTGTCATGCATCAATACTCCACCAAGTTTTGCCGAGCCAGCCAATCTGTCCGCCTGTTCATTCCCCAGCACACCAGCATGCCCCGGAGAAAAGATCCAGGTGATGCTTGCCACCCGTGACCCCCGAAGCGAAGCAAGCCACTCTGCACGAAGCCTGCCTGTCCTCACCCTCCTCAGCATGCTTTCTGAGTCAGTTACAATCACGATGTGTGTGTGTATCGTGTTCTCTATCCAGCGGAAAGCTGCACTGACCGCCTCCACCTCCACCTCCATTCTTAAGCTAGATGTTGTGGTATCATACGCTAGGCTCTCCTGCACCAAACGTCGACCATTAGCTTTTGCTAAGAATCCCCAGGCACTTCTCTTACCTCTCAATACCGAACCATCTGTGTAGATAATCACATCACCCGGGAGAGCATTATCCTGAATCATTCTTTTCTTATGGTGGTATGTGACGGGAACATCAGGCTGTTCTTCTTTTGCTCCTTAGCTAATCGATCAGCTCTGTCGTTTCCTGGTAATCCACAGTGGGATGGTATCCACTGTATGGTGACTTTATGCTGTCTGCTAAGTTCAGAAAGTAGTGTCCTTAGTACTGGCAATTTCCTAGACAGAAGCGCCTCGAGTAATTTTGCATCTGTCAACAGCACAACGGGTTTTGTACCATGACTGATATTAGTAATTTATCTGCTGCTATCTTGATTGCCTCAATTTCAGCATCATAGTTATGGCAGTACTTTCCTGTCGGTACTCTGGCTGTGTCCTTAGTATCATTTGGGCATTCTATGTACACTTCCACTCCTCCGTTTCGAACAGTATCTTGCGCTGACCCATCTGTGTAGACTCAGATCCAGAGGTCCTGTAGGTATTCTTCATCAAGGAAGCCGAGAGTGGCTGTTCTGCGCTGTACACTGTTCTGTTCTTCCGTGAAAAATATTCTTCT
Source organism: Cepaea nemoralis (assembly GCA_014155875.1). Classification (NCBI taxonomy): domain Eukaryota; kingdom Metazoa; phylum Mollusca; class Gastropoda; order Stylommatophora; family Helicidae; genus Cepaea; species Cepaea nemoralis. The sequence continues at coordinate 44,711 of JACEFZ010019463.1, forward strand.
CAATTTTGTCTGGATTTGTAGTGATAGTCTATGCTCCTCTTTCAAGGGAGTTCGTTCTGGAATAGTTTTCAGGGGTATACCAACTGTCGGTAGATCGGTGGTTTCTCTGCAGAGTCGTTTGGCCTGGTGGATAAAACTGCTTCTTTTCAACAGCCCCATAGCTAAGTTTTCAAATCAGTTCTTCATAGGGTGGCCTGGCAGCTGAGGAACTTTTCAGTATTGTCGTTTTCGTATCTCTGTGCTCTCTCAGTGCTTGTGTCCTCCCCATCTTCTCCATCTCCACTATAGGGGTTGATTTCATCCCTCCTGTGGTGACTCTAAGTGCTTAATTTTGCACCTTGTCCAGCTCCTGTAGTGTGGTTGTTGATGCTGAACGCCACACGGTTGACCCAAGTACTGGTTGAATGTAATATAACAATACTTGACATTTCAGGAACAGACCACCCAACGACAGCTCCCTGTGTGAAGGATGGCAAGATAGAAATGTCTGCAGTTGTTGCCTCGGTGTCATGATTGTATGGAATATCTGTGCTGTTGGACTTTGTCAAAGAGTACGTACGTTGTCACATTTGTCTTTCCTCTTTACATAAATGTATGCATCTTTCCCCTCTCTCCCATCTCTCGTCTTTCATACCCATCTGTTTATGTGTGTACTCCGCGTAGTATAGCAGGGTCCCTATCAGGTCGTTTTTGAGGAGAACATTTCCTTTATATTTCTCCTGATTATCGATCGTCTTCCTCGTGTTGAAATCTATTTGTAAATTTGTATTTATGGCGCTGCCTGGACATGGGTCAAGGGGGGAAGAATGGTGTTGCACTTAGGGGAGATAACTCGTGCTGCTAAGTTACGTTTATTCATTACTAGCTGACCCGGCCCGGCTTCGCCCAGTCCCTGGTGGGGAGCATCTCATTTAATTCATATAAGTAGTCATATAAGTTCTCGTTCCCGTTACCGACTGTCTGTTTGTCTGTCTGTCTGTCTGTATGTCTGTCTGTATGTATGTATGTATGTCTGTCTGTCTTTCTGTCTGTCTGTCTGCCTGTCTGTCTAATCATTTATTGGTTGCAGTTAGAACAACCTTAGATAAACGAAGACCAACTTACAAAAAGCATTAGAAAGAGCACTTGAAAGATCTTTACATCTTCCCCATCAATTAACTTGGGTAAATGGAGCGGCGGCAGCAGCATCAGCAGAAGAAGAAAAAGGAGTAGACAACTGCAGCGAAAAGGTGAGTCTGTCTATCTATCTGACCCGGCGTGGCTTCGCCCAGCTCCTGGCGGGTAGCGTCTTATTAAATTCATACAACAAAAAAAGTAACTTAAAAGAATGTCCTTCCACACACCATCCATTATTTTTAATGAAAACTCTTTCTAATCACCTGCATGACTACAGTAACTTCTTAAGCATAAAAAGATGAGTTACAATGTTATGCATTGTGCATTATTTTTATGAAAACTTTGAAAATGCCTTAAAGATTGTATCATTATTTATTATAACTCATATGCCGGTACATAACTATGGACAAAGAGTTTATAAATCTTTGAAAACGATGCCACAATATGACTATAAGTTATACAGAAAAGTTATGCCCCTTGAAATAACTTTTACAGAGTTAAGTCCCCTGAAATATATGAAATTATAATGAAAAATGAAATAATATTGGGTAAGCAGCTGATTTCACACTAAAAAAATATGACAGTGGGCTGCGCTGGAATGAAAGGAAGACGTGTAGAAAATTTCATCTCAATCGGATGGGCCGTTCGCGAGCGCATAAAGGACATAGGGACATACATACAGACAGACAGACGGAGATCGCCTTTTATATATAAGATACTAGCAGAACCGGCCCGGCTTCGCCCAGTCCCTGGTGGGGAGCATCTCATTTAATTCATATAAGTAGTCATATAAGCTCCCGTTCCCGACTGTCTGTCTATCTGTCTGTCTGACCCTGCCCGGCATCGCCTAGCTCCTGATGTGGAGCATCTCATTTAATTCATATAAGTAGTCATAAGCTCCCGTTCCCGTTCCCGACTATCTATCTTGTCTGTCTGTCTGACCCGGCCCGGCTTTGCCCAGCCCCTGATGGGGAGCATCTCATTTAATTCATATAAGTTCCCGTTCCCGACTATGTCTGTCTGTCTGTCTGTCTGTCTGTCTGTCTGTCTGTCTGTCTGTCTGTCTGTCTGTCTGTCTGTCTGTCTGTCAGTCTAATCATTTATTGGTTGCGGTTAGAACAACCTTAGATAAACGAAGACCAACTTACAAAAAGCATTAGAAAGAGCACTTGAAAGATCTTTACATATTCCCCCAACAATTAACTTGGGTAAGTGGAGCGGCGGCAGCAGCAGCAGAAGAAGAAGGAAAAGGAGGAGTAGGAGGAGGGAGGAGGAAGAGGGTGGAGGAGGGAGGAGGAGGAGGGAGGAAGAGATAGACGGAGAGAGGAGGAGGAGTAGGAGGGAGGAGGAGAGATTAGGAGGAGGAGGGGGAAAGAGGAGGAGGAAGGAGGAAAAGGAGAGAGGAGGAGGAGGGAGGAGAAGGAGGAAGAGGAAGGAGGAGGAAGGGGAAGAGGGAGAGAGAGGAGGAGGAGGGAGGAGGTGGAGGGAGAAGGAGGAGGGTGGAAGAGGTAGAAGGGGGAGGGGATGAGGAGGAGGGAGAGGCGGAATGATGAGGAGGAGGAAGAGGGAGGAGGAGGGAGGAAAAGGGAGGAGGAGGGTGAAGAGGGAGGAGGAGGGAGAAAGAGATAGGCGGAGAGAGAAGGAGGAGGGAGGAGGAGGAGTAGGGAGGAATAGGAGGGATTAGAGGAGGAGGGGGGAAAGAGGATAAGGAGGAGAAGGGAGGAAGAGGAGGGAGGAGGAGGTATTAGGAGGAGGGAGAGGGAGGAGGAGAGAGGTGGAGGGAGAAGGAGGAGGAGGAATGATGAGGGAGGAGGAAGAGGGAGGTGGAGGTAGAGTGAGGACGTAGGAGGAGGAGGAAGAGGAGGGAGGAGGAGTAGAGGGAAGAGGAAGAGAGGAGGGGGAGGGGAAGAGGAAGAGGGTAGGGGGAGGAGGTGGGAGGAGGGGAGGAGGAGGAAGGAAGAGGGAGGAGGAGGGAGAGGAAGAGGGGAAGGAGGGAGGGGATGAGGAGGGGAGGGAGGAGGAAGGGAGGAGGAGGAGGTAGAGGGAGGAGGAGTGAGAAGGGAGTAGGATGGAGGAGGAAGAGGGAGAAGGAGGCAGGAGGCGGAAGGAGGAGGCGGAAGGAGTAGGAGGTAGAGGGAGGAGGAAGTGGAGGGAGGAGGGAGTTCGCCATTCGGAATTCATACTCGTCTAGGTTCTTTGATTTCGGTCCTTCCATTGATTGTTCTTCCCTTCTACATGACTAGATAACTTCTTTACACATAAAAAGATTAATTGTTATTTGATATTGCCGTGGCATGGAGGAATATCAGCAGCAGAGTTGATCCAGAAAACCAAAGACCGAGATCGATGGAGAGCAATGAACGCCTACGCCAGCCGGCACGGCACTTGATGATGATGATGATGATTGCCGTGTGACGATTCTGTGTAGTCACGTCATTTTCTTCGCTTGTCCTAGCGTTGTGGTTCGGGGATTCTTTCATCATCATCATCATATATTTACGTACGTATTTAGAGAGGGGAGGAGAGAGGAGGAGGAAGAAAAAAAAAACTATGACAGTTGGCTGCGCTGGAATGAGAGGAAGGCGTGTAGAAAATTTCATCTCAATCGGATGGGCCGTTCGCGAACGCATAAAGGATATACACACCCACCCACCCACACACATCCTTTTTTATATATAAGATTTTTAATGAAAAGTAATATATCTTATATGTGTTAATTATGTCTTGCTAATTAGTTTCTTGCCATTGTCGATAGCGACATTTGGTGGGTCTTATTAAATATGTTTGACGTCAGTGCAATTTTGCATTGTTTTTCTTAGTATACTAGTCCAGCTGACGCAGAAACGGGCTCCCTGTGGAGCATGATAGCTTTTTTTGTGGATCCGATCGTCAGAAACGCTTAGGTTGTTTTCTTTATATATCTAATACTAAGTGACCGTTGGTTTTTTTAAACGGCCGGGGTATGATTTAATGTCATAAGTGTTGTAGAACACTATAATCATGTACAGGTTTTGGAGTACGGATTAGGGTTACGGGTTACAGATCTTTAAATGAAAACCGTAAAGAAAAGTTGTAAAAATATTTTTTAAAAGATGGTGGATTATTACTGATTGTAGTGGGTATTGCTTGCTTGCTTGCGTTCGTTGGCTTGAGCTCCAACGCGAAGTCCTGTATGTCGGAGAAGGCATCCTGTTGTCCAGCATCAGTATGCTGTCATAACAGGACCTGAGGTTTGCGTGAGTTTCCGTTGTCCCATGTCTGGCTTATTGTGTGCAGACTGGTGGTTCCTCGCCGTACAGGCAGACACTCTCCGAATTCGGAGGAGTAGTGGGTATGGACTTAACACTATCATCTTGCACATGTTAATGAGAACGGATTAGGGTTACCAGGGGGGGGGGGGTGTACGAATAGATCCTGTGGTTAGTGTGATATAATTGATAGGTCCAGTGTTTGGGAACGTAAACAAAAAAAATTCAAATGGAAAAGTAAACATCACAAAGATATATATATATATATATATATATATATATATATATATATATATATATATATATATATAGTTAGTCGAGGTTCCAACTTCACGGCAACGGTCGTCCCCATTATGCTCCATTCCTGTGCCCAGTGACTATCACACAAATTGCTCCCCACTGTCCAATGTCAAAAGTGGAAAAGAGGAGTCTCGCAATCCAACAGCCCGCACCGGTACATTGTGCGTAATGCCGCCGCCAGAATGCCAACACAGAATTCCATCCACGAAAACCACAGTTCATCGTCGATGGACTCGGCAATCATCTGAAAGACCTCACTGACCCGGGTTTTCTCACACGGCCCTGTCTTTTTACCGCAGGGCGACCACCGAAAGTGTCGCACAAAGCACGAACTCCTCAGCTTCAGCGCCGACTCCCAGGAGTCTCCTGAAAATGCACTCGTGAAACTGAAAAGGCAAATCATCAATTCAGCAACCGCCGGTGGCATTGTTCCGAGCAAGCAGGTCACTGTACAGGACATATGTAAAGCATTCCACGCGAATATTATAATATATATATATATATATATATATATATATATGATATAATATATATATATATATATAGTGTGTTTGTGTGTGTGTGGTTGGGTGGGTGGGTGGGTGGGGCCGAGGGGAAAACAAAAGCAAGAACCACTTACTTCTGCTACGCAAATAAGAAATAAGGAATAGAGAGAGAGAGAGAGAGAGATAAAAAGAGAGAGAGACAGAGAGAGAGAGAGAGAGAGAGAGACAGGGAAAGAGAGAGAGGGAGGGAGAGAGGGAGGGAGAGAGAGCATTGAATTGAATTGAACTTTATTTAAAAAGGGCTACAAATTGGGCACGTAGACCCGTCTTATGTTCGGCCCTTCCAATCACTCATCTTTCGTTCATCAACATTGTCAAATAAATGTGGTATGCATAAACAATTCATATTATCATATTATGTGACACATCCCCCATCACACATAGACATCCCGCACCAACTCACACACACATCTCTCACCCACTCACTCATACCCCACCCACCGCAATCCCTATCCTCTCAACAACCCAGACATCTCACAACCACCCCCACACACATCCCTCATCCACTCACACATACCCCACCCACCACACATCCCTATCCCCTCACCAACCTAGACATCTCACATCCACAATCACTCACACATACCCCAACCCACACAAAATCACCCACACACATGCTCCACCAACGTACCCACCAACACACCCCCTAACCACACACATACCTCTCCAATACACACATCCCGCACCAATCCACACACACACACACACATCCCTCAGCCACACACACATCACCCACCCATACCCTCACATCTTCCCATCCACAGAAACATACACACATTTTCCACCCACCCACACATTTCACATACTCCACCAACCACATATAATCCCCAACACACACATCCCCGACTCACATAATTCCCCCCACCGACACACACATTCCTAACGCATACACACATACACCACTCCCCTACACAAGCCCCATTACACCTACACACACACACACATCCACGACTTACCAATACCCACACATCCTCCACACGCAAACACCCACCACTACCCACCAACACCCACACAAACACACCAACCCAAACACACATCCCCCTCCCACACATCCCTAACCCACCCCATACTCCCCACCCACACACGCCACATCCTTACACACATTCTTACACACATCCCTTAACCCACCCACATACCTCCCCACCCACCCACTGACCTCCGCACCCAGCCACACATCCCCCACCAATCCACTCATCCCACATTCATCCGCACCTCCCCATCCACCCACTCACACATCCCCCACTACACACACACGTAGCCCACCCACACACATCTCCCCACCCACACACACATATCCTCACACACACACATCCCACACATCCCCCATTCACATACATCTTTCCACCCAAACACACATCCCCCACCCATGCACTCATCCCCACACACATCCATCCACTCACGTACTCACCTCTCAACTACTCACACCTACTCTACTCATCTTCCACCATCCATCAACACATACATCTCCCATCTACCCACCCACACTCACACACCCCAACCAGCCAGCCAAACACACATATTCCACCCTCACATACATCCATTACGCACCCGCACATCCCACACCCAATCACACTTCACCCACATACCCCTCACCACACACATCTCCCCTTCCACACACCACCCAACCCAACACACATCCCCCATTCACATCCCCACCCACACATCTCTCACCCACACACACATCACCACATCCATCCCCCACATCCATCACACACCCATCCCTCAACCCACACAAATCTCACCCACCACCATACTCTGCATGCATTGATACATACACAAACATATACACATACATACACGAATATACACATACATACACACATATACATGCACACGCGCATACACACATATACACAAGTACATACACACAATATCCACACACATATATACGCACATACATAACACATACACACATGTACACACACATAAACAAACATACGCACATACTCACACATACATACACACGCATACACACACTGATACACACCCATATACATGCATACACACATGTACACTCACGTAAATAAACATACACACATACTCACACACACACGCACAAATACACACGCATATACACATGTACATACATACACACACATACACGTCCGCACACATACATATACATACACACGAACATACACACATACACACACGCAGATATACAGAGAGAGAGAGAGAGTGAACCTCACACCGCCCCTGCTTACGAAAAAAGGGATAGTAATTAGTAAGAAGATTCAAGATTCTGAAGACGGGGCAAAATACATTGATGTTCAGACAGGAACCATCATGTTCAAGTCCATGCAGTGAATTAAGGTGTTAGATTGTGGTAGAAACAGTGAGTGTATAAACTAAAAGTGGCTGAATAAACAAATCAAGAACAATAAAACAGGTTCTTTATTTGTAACTTCTAACAGGACTTGGACAACTGATGTGTAAGCAAACATTGGATCATACAATCAAATTTCAAAGACATCAAAAATCAACCTAGGGTAGTACCTGTCACATAACCAGACCTCTATCCTCTAGGCCAAACAGGGTATCTCAAGTACCACAATCAAAGCTGGGTAGCATGTGGAAACAAAGGAACTTGACACTTACAACCACAAGACACTACAAAAACATAAGTTACACAAAATAAATATGGGTTGCAACACTGCCAAAAATTCAGGAGAACCCTGACACTAGTCAGCCACTCCTGCAATATAAAAACAAGCTATGGTTATCCGTTATAAAATCATACATGATTCATAGTGGATCTGAATACATGCATGAATAACAATTATTTATATTTCCCCATTATCCTTCCTCATAGTGACTATATCTCTAATTGTTACACGCAATAATCACTTGCATCATTAGGTCACTCATAGATCGCCATCCCCCTAAGTATATCACTGCTACCATGAGACCATGATGTTGTCTGGACTGATATATCACTGCTACCATGAGATCATGATGTTGTCTGGACTGATATATCACTGCTACCATGAGATCATGATGTTGTCTGGACTGATATATCACTGCTACCATGAGATCATGATGTTGTCTGGACTGATATATCACTGCTACCATGAGATCATGATGTTGTCTGGACTGATATATCACTGCTACCATGAGATCATGATGTTGTCTGGACTGATATATCACTGCTACCATGAGATCATGATGTTGTCTGGACTGATATATCACTGCTACCATGAGACCATGATGTTGTCTGGACTGATATATCACTGCTACCATGAGACCATGATGTTGTCTGGACTGATAATCCTTTGTTGCTCCATTCTCAGTCTGTTCTGGTCTCCCATGTATCACGGCATTCACATACAGTTAGACTATCATATACAGATCCCACATACAGTTAGACTATCATATACAGATCCCACATACACCAGTCATGGAAGATTAGTCCTGGCGTGTACTATCATATACAGATCCCACATACACCAGTCATGGAAGATTAGTCCTGGCGTGTACTGTCATATACAGATCCCACATACACCAGTCATGGAAGATTAGTCCTGGCGTGTACTATCATATACAGATCCCACATACACCAGTCATGGAAGATTAGTCCTGGCGTGTACTATCATATACAGATCCCACATACACCAGTCATGGAAGATTAGTCCTGGCGTGTCCAGTTGTAATATTTAGCTATAAAATGCCAAGGACGCACATACACTTATATATCTAACTCTGCAGACCAGCAGAGTGAATTTGCATCACCCTCCTCTGCATCCAAATACATCAGCTTATGTGGACTCCCATGTGATATGGGACAAACTAATCATGCAATGTCCAAGGGTTGATAAAGAATATCAACACTAATATAACACAATACAGTTTCCCGCATCTGATATAATAACAAACTAATAACCAACAAGTATTGTTTAATGCCTACCACAAATAGTGTATTGTACTGTGTGACTTGACAACAGAGTTCCAGTTTCCTATTTTCTCCATTCCTTCTGTGGTGCACCGGTTATAAATAACACTTTGTTATGCCTCGTGAAACTTGACAAGGACAGATAAAAATCCTAAATAGGTGGTAAGTAGCATTAAACAACACGCTTTCCATGGTTGAAAGCACCATGTTTTACTGCAGACAAAACAACAGTTATATAATTCTACTAACAATCTGTTACACCTTCTAGCACAAACAGCCTTGCCTCAGATGTGATATCAGACTTCAATTATTATATAATAACAACTTCCTCTACTATGTCACCATCTTGTTGGATATGTCATATGGTCTTGCATAATTTTAATATTCAAGAGAACTGCAGTGATTCACCTAGGCCAGCCTGGTTATCTGGGTACCTACTTAGCACCGTATACCATCATATTCGTTCCATCCTCTGTTACTACCCATGTGGCTTAAGCACATATCTGTTTAGCCACTAACACATAATTGTCACAGAATAATCCTGTAACCATATATTCCTGCTATATACATGTTACAAATACTATGCACATGATCATGATCATTTGTCTCCCTCACTATTGGTTAGGGGTGCTCATTCACAGCAACATGTGGTATGATTTCAGTTGTTACATTTCATTATAATTTATTACATCATATACTGTCTATCCCACACCCCATATTTCTGCTAGCTTGGGATATTTACATAGGGGAAACCACAAAACACTTATCACACTGACTTGCTGAAACCAACTATAAAGTTGCACATCAGTATTTCATTTTACCTTCAGAAAGACACCTGATAATTTAGTTTATTCACGCTTCATGTCACCATGCCTGATTGCTAGCTTCATTAAGTGTTAACCTGTTATACTCTTACTTACATACATCTCAAGGGACACTAAATCAACCTGTATAACAGCTCATTTCATTAATATTTATCCATTTTATCTATTTATATTTATTTGTTCCTACAGTGTGAACTAACTTGTATCCCCCCATGCTGCGTCTACAACGCAAACACATCCTAGCTGGTATCCCGGGGCTTGTTGCAATCTAGAAAATTTAATTAAATTAACTTACAGCTTTGTGCTTAAAAGACTTCCGACAGATCACGTAGGGAAAGTTTCCCACATCACAGTAAGTCAAAACAGGGCAGAACTCCAGCACATTCGTTTTCATAAACAAGCCGGGGTGACGAAGGTCTCTCTCTCTCTCTCTCTCTCTCTCTCTCTCTCTCTCTCTCTCTCTCTCTCTCTCTCTCTCTCTCTCTCTCTCTCTCTCTTTCTCTCTCTCTCTCTATTGCTAAGAAAAACAATAGAAACTTTACAGCACAAGTCCACCACCAACCCAACTGAACAAGCGTGTAATTCCCAAGCAGCTGCATCAACTTCGGAGAATCTTGACGCCCAGTTTCACCAAAAACAAATAACAAAACAAGACGCAAAAAAAAACACCTCAAGGTGCAGAGGAAGATAAAACGCTACAAGCAGTCTATCCCATTGGTGTTAAAATAAGCAACAGATTCGAAGTGCTTCAAGAAAATTCGTCAGAAAACGTACAGTGCTATAGTGCACTGCCAACAGACAACACACGCCTCCAGGAAACACAGGGAGAGTCACATGGAGACGTACAGACTGCTGCTAAATGGAGAAATAACGGGCAAGGCGTACTGACAACCAACATGTGAAGACAGCACGACCCGACTGTACACACATTATAATAGGCGACTCTCTAATGAAAGGTCTATACAGCGACCGGATGGCTACTACAGACAAAGACATTGTTTCCATAATTCCTTTGCCTGGGGCTGGTGTTGACCGGCTACCAGACAAGATTAGGAGGTTGGCTGTAAATATTAAAGTAAAAAAGGCAAGTGTTCATATTGGTATCAATGACACCATCAACAACCAAGAAATTACAACATCTCAACTGCTCTTGAACGGATTACGTCACACTTTTCCTAACTCGTCCATTTTCTTCTCCTCCATCATATCACCGAGTTAAGGATTCCAGCGTCGTCTAGCTGACATAAATAACAACATATTGCAGAAGTGTTGTTCTCACAACAACATACAGTTAATCAACAACACACCGGTGTTTACTTCACAATCTGGAGCACCTAAAAAGCAACTTTATAAGGATCGAGTACATTTGTCTACATTGGGCACCAACTTGCTCGCCAAAAATATTAAATACCCAGAACGTACACAACCTACATCCAATACTGGATCGCGTAGGACACTCTTAGCTACACCACCTCAAACTCAAGCCAGACGACATACTCCCGCCACATCAAGTACCAATAGGCCAGAAGAGAGCAGACCACTGATAACCTTGGCACCTGATATCCAAGCCAGACGGAACATTTCCACCACACCAAATCCTTACAATACGCCCTCTTTCACTCAGAAGGGTGATAATTATGAAGATATGTTCCTTCTTCTCCACAGCAAGGATAAATCCAGTAGTAACAACAACGTGCCACCACAGCCTCCTGTTAGCCACGAATCAGAGCCTGTAGTTGGAAGTCGTTACACACCCGTGAGAAATCAACAGTATCCATTCCATTGTAACCCAGAGTTGTTATACCTCACACGTTTTAGCCCAGCTTCACTTCATCAGGCACTTATGATGTCGCTGTACCAAGGACCAACACAGCCTGGTATTTACTAGCAATTCAGCACAAAGCAACACCGGATCTCGGTACAAGAAAGAGCCTCTCCTAGAAAGTTTATGCGCATACTTGGTTATTGATTTATATAGCAACGTATTAGATTGTACGTGGCTGTAAACATTGACTCGTATTGAAGTCACAGAGATTGACACTTAGTTAGATATCTTTTATAATACTTTTTATCGCGTTTATACTCTTGAGTGAGGGGGTCTTCACTGATCATCCTTACTTATCTTTATACTATTGTGTGTGTGTGTGTGTGTGTGTGTGTGTGTGTGTTTATATTGATATGGATATTACTGTTTCTCTGTACTTTAGGGTGTGTATTTGTTATAAAGGACGTAAGTTGTATTCATTTTGTGTTTTAAAATATTCATGATTACGCATTGTTAAAATGTCTAATAAGTACGAACACTGGCTCAGTAATAATGGGCTCAGAATCGGGCATTTAAATATCTGCCATCTATTAGGGAAACTGCCTGATCTATCACTTATAGTAAATCAAAATTTTCACATGTTCGGCGTTAGCGAAAGTCGATTAAATAGCAACATCTCAGATGATGACATCGCTAGCAGAGGCTTTAAAACCATTAGAAGAGATCCCTATCAGAAACAAGAGACGGGTATTGCAGTTTATATTTCTAACTCTCTTAACGCCCACCGTAGGCTAGATTTTGAAACCTGTGAGATTGAGTGTGTATGGCTTGAGGTTAAGCTTCAAAATCGCATACCCCTAGTAGTTGGCTATCTTTATCGAAACCCCAGTGCAGGAAATTTCTGGTATGAAAAATTCACCACTATGATGGATGTAGTCTTTAGTAATGCTAGAGAAATAATACTGACCGGCCCGTCCCCACACTCTCCCCAAGATGACAGCACCTACTAGTACGACATGCCATATCAGCTTACATCTGTCAGCGCCCACACTGTTTTATATTTAGAACCTCTGAGATACGTATCACAAATTTTTGTTTATTTCATTCAGCTTATCACGCCTTTATGCGGCAATAGTAATGACATCTCCGTGGCGTGCATGTGGCATTCTTTTGTTGTTGTTTGCTGATGAAAGCCTTGTCGCCGCAACATTCTCTGTTTTCAGTAACTTTATTTCGTAAAACTGACCTAAACTTGATGTTTTTCTACTGTCTACATTGTGCGACTAACAGTCTTTTCTGTTCCCGACAAGGTTGGTCAGTAGGCTGGAGAGGAAGGCCTAGACCCTGCAGGATCGTGGTTGTGGGACAGCAGGGATCTGGCAAGACCAGCCTCATCTTTAGGTTCACCCGGGGAAGGATGCCATGTTCGCGCGAGATGAGATCTTCTCTGGACACGGACTTTGTTGATGTGTGGAAGGGTGGGGTCACGGTAAGTGCGGGATGTTGATGTGTGGAGAAGTAGGATCACAGTACTCGAGGAATGTTGATGTGTGGAGAAGTGGGATCATGGTAAATGTGCAATGTTGATGTGTGGAGAAGTGGGATCAGAGTAAGTGCGGGATGTTGATGTGTGGAGAAGTGGGATCATGGTAAATGTGCAATGTTGATGTGTGGAGAAGATGGATCACAGTACTCGAGGAATGTTGATGTGTGGAGAAGTGGGATCACGGTAAATGTGCAATGTTGATGTGTGGAGAAGTGGGATGACGGTAAGTGTACAATGTTGATGTGTGGAAGAGTGGGATCACAGTAATGCGGAATATTGATGTGTGGAAAAGTATGATCACGGTAAGTGTATCATGTTGATGTGTGGAGAAGTGGGATCACGGTAAGTGTATCATGTTGATGTGTGGAGAAGTGGGATCACGGTAAGTGTATCATGTTGATGTGTGGAGAAGTGGGATCACGGTAAGTGTATCATGTTGATGTGTGGAGAAATGGGATCACGGTAAGTGTATCATGTTGATGTGTGGAGAAGTATGATCACGGGAAGTGTATCATGTTGATGTGTGAAGAAGTGGGATCACGGTAAGTGTATCATGTTGATGTGTGAAGAAGTGGGATCACGGTAAGTGTATCATGTTGATGTGTGGAGAAGTGGGATCACGGTAAGTGTATCATGTTGATGTGTGGAGAAGTGGGATCACGGTAAGTGTATCATGTTGATGTGTGGAGAAGTAGGATCACGGGAAGTGAGGAATGCTGATGTGTGGAAGAGTGGGATCACAGTAATGCGGAATATTGATGTGTGGAAAAGTAGGATCACGGTAAGCAAGAAATGTTGATGTGTGGAGAAGTGGGATCATGGTAAGTGTGTAGTGTTGATGTGTGGCCTTGGAAATGGGTTTCTGGATAAAGATGCTAAGACCCCTATGGACTGACAGAAAAATTTATGAAATTGTAAATGCCTTATTTGAGATACGATAATTTCGCTGGTCAGGACAGCGCGCACATGAGATATCATGTTACATGAGACGCCTAAGGTCGAGTCGGGACAGCTTGTTGTGTTCGTCTTTAGTATCGGGGAGTCTCTGTAGCGAAGTAGTCAAGCCGTTTGCCTCGTGCTCCAAGGGTTGTGGGTTCGATTCCGAGCTATGTCTTTGGGTTCACGAGCGCATTTTTCTCGGAGACTCCTGTGGGTCGTCGCTGGAGCTACAGAGTTTGTGCTTTGTGCGACTCTTTTGACAGGCCGCCCTGCAGAAAGAGACTGAGCCATATGGGATAAACCCGGTGCAATGAAGTCGAGCGTCTCGACTTCTTAAGTGTGCAATATTATACAGCTGATAAAATATGCTAAACACTCGTCGCTGTACCACCTACTAGTTGTTAAGTAAAGGTACGCCTTGCCCGACTGGCGTAGGTGACCACAACTCTCCTATCCGACTACGAGACAGGCTTATTCGGACACTGTGATTAATTGGTTACATTCACGTATGCTGCCTACAAGACTCCCTTATGTTGTATTGATGCTGGGATGTCATGTCGTGTTACTCTGTGACCATAGGACTACACGGACATAGGAAAGCGATAAGGGAGACCATTTTAAACTTCTGATGCTCTGTTGACGAGGCAGAGGAACCACTCCAATACATATTGGTCATCCCGAGTTAGACCCCTGGGTTCGTCAGCCGACAAGACACCTGTTTTGTAGTAACCCTCTTAACAACATGTTCCAGATGTACCCTTACACATATGACTGGAGGCAACACCCTCTTTGACAGGATGTAACCATTAACCATGTAACCAGATGTATCATTAAGCATGTGACCGGAAGCAACGCCCCCTTTGACCGGCTGTAACCATTAACAACGTGTTCCAGATATACCCCCTAAACATGTGACCATGTGACCGACTGTACGCCGACACACAACCCTAGGTAGGTGATAGTGTTTAAGTCACATCCACTACAGATAATAATAATCGCTATTATAATAAACAGTCAGTCACTTTACAATAGATATATAACGGAAAAAACCAAGGTCTTTTGACTATCTGATTCACAAATATGCATCTAAACTGTTGATGGAAGACCTCTTAACCCCTAACCAGTGCCGCCATCTTTAATGTTCACTTTACACATCAAAAATACTATTTTTAATGTTAACTCTTACAAACTATTGTTCAACTTTAAAATTAAACAAGATCGGAAGCAGTTACGTATCCTATCGCGAGAGATTTGACAATTCACGCTTCGTTTTCTTAAGGATTGTTGTGACGTCACATAAGGGCATCTAAGTATCTCAGATTCAGTTGCGATTCTGACAACATATCTGTCAGAGCCTAAGTGTGCAGCAACATCGTTACGGCCCCCGGCGGACAAGAGTTGTCGGCTGGCGAGATTCTTACCTGACAGCGCGACCAGCGCTGACGACAGACGCACGCAAAGCCACGTGACCCCACGAGAGGCAGTGGGCAGTGTGTGTTAATCTCAGACCAAGCTGGGACTGGACATCTGAACGGACGTGTGTGTCGAGAGCAAGGCGTTTTGTGTGAATCTCCGTGGTTGTGAGCTGAACGACTGATATCGTGAGCGTTAGACCTATGAGCTGTTTTGTGGTTGTGAGTTATCTGTTGTACATTGCTGTAACTATTGTTATGTATTTAATGTGGTAATAAATCCATAGAACTTGTTGCTGTGTCTTACGTCGAATTACGTTTGTACTTGTACTGTCTCACATGTGTTAGCCAACGAGCCTAATATAAGAACCTGACATGTGTGGACGTGGGTTGCTCGTCATTATTTAAGAACCTGACATGTGTGGACGTGGGTTGCTCGTCATTATTTAAGAACCTAATATATTTAGACGTGTGTTGTTCGTCTTTGTGATTTAAAACTATAATTCTTGTACTTGTAAAATTTGTCAAGGTTATAGTGATGTACATGTGATCGGAAAAGTCTCAGTGTGATCCATTACTACATTGTCTAAATATGTTTAAGATCATTAGTAAATGCACAGTACATATTGTTTGATCCTGTAAACGTGTAAAACATTTGTAATTCGTGAAACTTGTCACCATTTGACCTTGTCAACCTTGTGATTTTGCCACCATTTTGACCTTGTCGCCATCTTGTAAACTTGATGTCTTTGTCCTTACTGAATGTCATCTTGATGTAAGTGATGTGTCATCAATGTTATTGAGTGTTCAAATACAGATAGATTGTTGTTGTGTATTGAGTTTGTGGAACGCAAAGAGTTTTGGAAAGAGTGTAACTTCTGTTGAAAGAAACACTGTTGACGACAAATTTACGACGTACAATTATACTCAACGCCATCCAAACCAAATCAACACTTAGTGACTTACAGGCACACACCAACAAACACACGCTAACTTATTTCTCTCCAAAAACAAAGCAGGTTTTTGCGTACCATCCATAACCTTGCCGTAGAGGTCATTATTGGTTCCGAAGTACGACCCTACAGTTTTCCTAGCCCGGTTGCCCAACTTTTCGTCACCATATCCAAGGGCACTTGAGTATATTTTTTCTTTACTTTAACTTTACGTATGCATTAGTGGGCACGCATCGTATAGTCAAATCAATTGTAAGTAGTTTTTCTACTAACCATTTATATTATATTTTGTGTGGTTGATTGTCATTGACGTATTTTCTCCATCATGTCGTCATTGTTCGATTTCATTGATATGGGGATAAAATTACAGTTACACGGTGATGAATTAACAAAATGGAGTGAGAACAAATACGCAGAATACCTACTTGTTCAGGAAAAAGCTGCCGAACGCGATGAAAGAGCAGCAGAAAGAGCTCTAAAACAAGCAGAAATGGCTGCAAAACAAGCTGAGGCAGAAACAGCCTTGAAAAAGGCAGAGATTGAAAAAGCTGCCAAGCAAATAGAAGTAGAAATGGCTGCAAAGACAAAGCAATCTGAGATAGACAGTGAACTTAAGAAAGCAGAAATAGCAGCTCAGAGCAAAAGGGAAGAACTTGAACTACAGTTGAAAATGAAACAACTCGACACTGAGACTGCAATAAATAAAGAGTCAAAGAAATCTGAAAGACTGGAAAAAGAAAACCAGTATAAAAAGTACCAAGGTATCGTTCGTAACTATACCTCGGGTGACTGCATAGCAGCCTTTACCCAAAATTTTGAGACTTTAATGGAACATTATCAAGTTCCACTTTCGGAATGGAATATTTTATATATGAGAAGTCTTTCTGGGGAACCTCTGAAAGTAATTGAAACCATCCCCAAAGACCTCAGGAAAGAGTACCATTACATTAAATCAAAAATAATGGCACATTTCATGCTAGATGAAGCAGGGTACAGAGAACAATTTAGTAAACTGAGTCCAAAGTCAACTCAAACGTTCTCTGACTACCTCTGTTTAGTCCGAGACATTTTCAGCAAATGGACTTCATCAGCCAAAATTAACAAAAATTATGATAAATTAGAAGATCTCATTATTCGAGATAAGGTTATTTCTTCTATCCCAACATCTTTTTCTAAGTTCTTGCAAGAGAATGAATGCACATGTGTGGAAGAAATGGAAAGACGTGGGTCGGCCTATTATACGGCAAATAAACAATGTTTTGCCACTGAAGCTACTGACAGTAACTGGGTAGCCGCTGCCAACTATGAGAAAAACTATAGTAGGCAAAAACCAAACAGGCCTACCTCTGAAAAGTTCAGACATTGTGTCCATTGTAAAATGTCTCATTATTTGAACGAGATGTGCGATAAAAACCCAGGGTACCAAACATACTTGCAAAATATGGTAAACAGACAAGACAGAGAACGTAAATCGTTCAAAAGCTTACGTAAATGTTTTCTCTGCAAGGCGTACGGTCACCATCGCATGGATTGTAAAGGCAGGCATATGACCAACAAAGCCAATGCCGCCTTGTTCGATAGTTCAGCGTCAGAAGACGAAAATACTGAAAAACATCCTGTACATGCAGCACAGGCTTGTGACGTATTTAGTTCCAACACATGCACTGTCTGTAATACCTTCTTTGAAAATGGTATCTTAACATGCGGGCACGCCATCCTTATTGCTAATGAGGAAGGTAACTTAGTAATAGACTCAAAAGGCAAGTTAGACATCTATCACGGGTACGTTAATGGCAAGAGTGCTACAGTACTTCGCGACACCGGGAGTACACTTATTGGCCTGAAAACAACATTCATAACACCTACAGACTACACAGGTAGACACATCACATGTAGAACATTTTCAGGCAATATTGAAAAATATCCATTAGCTTGGGCATACATCGAAACACCATTCCTCACCGGGAAAGTAAAAGTCGCAGCACTTACAAACCCAGTGTGCGATATAATCATCGGAAATTTACCGGAAGTGAATGACAAACATCATAACCATGACATAACATCACTATGTATTAATGATAACACATCACCATCAAATGTCATTGAAAATGTCATATCACCAGTTGAATGTATGTTAGCTAACGCAGCACTAAGTTCTCATCACATCATTGACGATATCATTCCATCATCAGCTGATGTCATTGAGTGTGTGAACGCAGTAACAAGAGCTACTGCTAGAGTGCAAGATGATAGTAACCAAACTGAGGCTATTCAAATGCTTAGCCCAGAAGTACCACCTAGTGACTCGATGAAGGAAACATTCATAACAGCTCAAAAAACTGATCCTTCACTGTCAAAGTATTTTGACCTGATCGGCAAAAAGCCAAGAGTAACGAAAAATGCTAAATGGCATTTTGCTTTATACAATGATATACTCACCAGGTACTACACCAAAGGTGACGTTACAACAAAGCAAACTGTGTTACCAACTACTTATCGCAAGCAAGCTTTACATCTTGCTCACGATATACCTTTTGCAGGTCATATGGCATATGTTAAAACCAGGTCAAGACTATTGACACAGTTTCATTGGCCAAAATTCTGTAATGACATAAAAACATATTGCAGAAGTTGTGATACATGCCAGAAACTGGTAAAGAAAGGTAAACACCCACAGGCAAAGTTACAAGTCACTGACTTAGCCAGTCGACCTTTTGAAAAATTATCAGTTGACATTGTGGGCCCTCTTAGTCATACAACAACTAGAGGGAATAAATATATACTAACAATTATTGATCAATGTAGTCGCTGGCCAGAAGCGATTCCGTTAAAGAACATTACTGCCAACGATATCATGGAAGTGTTCTTCCATATTTTCTCCAGAATTGGGTTTCCAGATACTATCCAGTCTGATAGAGGCACTCAATTTATCGCCGCATCCACTCAAGCTTCCACTAAAATGTTAGGAGTGAAGCAAGTCTTCAATAGCCCCTATCATCCTCACTCGAGCGGGATAATAGAAAAGCTTAATGGGGATCTGAAGCACATGCTAGCCAAAGTACTCAAGATCACCCCAATAACTGGGATCTATACTTACCAGCTGTCCTTTTTGCTTATCGCGAGGTACCACATTCTAGTACCGGTTTCTCTCCTTTTGAACTCATCTATGGTGCCAAACCACGCGGCCCATTAACAATTTATCACCAAATGTTAACTGAGTCCACTCCAGTATTGAAACCCATATCATCATTTGTGTATGTAACATCATTGCGTGAAAGGATAATGAAATCATGTGAAATTGCTAAAAGTGCACTAAAACTATCTGGTGCTAACTTACAGACAATACGCAGACAAAGGTAACAGGACTATAACATTGACAGCTGGACAGGACGTTCTACTACTACTACCTAGTGACAGACAGCTACTGACAGATTCTTGGCAGGGACCTTTTAAAGTGACAAGACAAATCTCTCCTGTTGACTACGAAATCCTGATAAAAGACAAACACAAAATATTTCACATCAATATGCTAAGACCATACTTCAACAGAGACAACGAACAAGACGATACGACAGCTTGCACCGTGATAATAGATCACGAAGATGACGATTCTAGCGACGAGATTCCAACACCTACATTAGACACGACAAACTGCTTGAAGGAGATCAAGATCAATCCAAACCTAAGTCAAGCAGAGACAAACAGCTGCAAACAGTTGATACAAGAGTACAACACCATCATCAGACGATCCCTATCAGACTTCTCTTCACCCATGGTCATTGTACGGAAAAAGGACAACACAATACGACTTTGCATAGATTACAGAAAACTGAACAAAATAACTGTTTTAGATCTTGAACCAATGGCAAATACGGACGATCTTCTGACAGAACTGACTGACGCTAAGTTCTTCACGACCCTTGACATGGCTAAAGGTTACTGGCAGATTGCTGTACATGAAGACAGCAGACATCTAACAGCTTTCGCCACGCCTTGGGGACTGTACGAATGGTGCAAACTTCCATTTGGGCTAGTCAATGCCCCAGCCACATTTGTACGCATGACACGACTCCTCCTATCTGACATCCCTAATATAGTTTCCTATATTGACGACATCTGTGTCCATACAGAGACAATGACGGAACATATAAAGATACTGGAACAGACACTAGAACGTATCAGACATCACGGACTGACAGTGAAGCCTTCAAAGGTGAGCATGGCTTACCAAGAGATATCATTTTTGGGGTACAGAATATCCAATGGCTTTGTCATGACAGACAACAAAATTGTCTCGAAAATTCTAAAACTGTCACTTCCAACAAATAAGAAACAAGTCCGCAGTTTGTTGGGACTTATTAATTATTACAGAAACTTTATTCCTGATTTTTCAGAGCTAACGGAGGTTTTTTCTAACTTACTAACCAAGAATAAACCCGAAAAAGTTGTAAACGATGAATGCCTACGAAATGCATTTGATAAAGTTTTGGCACACTTTTCTGATAAGAATACACCTAATCTCATCCTTAAATTGCCCAACATTCGTTTACCTTTCAGATTGAGAACAGATGCTAGCTCCATTGCGATCGGTGCAGTCCTTTTGCAGGAATACAACGACATCTTGCATCCCGTCTGTTTTCTATCAAGAAAACTAAGACCCCGAGAGCGGGCCTGGTCCATTCCGCAATTAGAGGCATTGGCCTTAGTAGAAAGTGTAACAAAGCTGTCCAAATATCTTCTAGGACGTCACTTTATCATCGAAACTGACAACAGTCCATTAAGGTATATCAATTCCACAGTACCATCAAATAACATGATTGCTCGCTGGTCCTTGAAGCTTCAGAATTTCAGTTTTGAAGTTCGCCATATTCCCGGCAGATTGAATACAATCGCCGACCTTTTGTCCCGTTGTCCGACAGACCCAGTAAGCAATGTCTGAGTGCACTGTGTAATATTACACTCAGCCCAACACAGCCACCAATGAGTGAATTTTTTTTCCATTCACCTACTGTGTAAGGTCAATAATCAAAATTGTGATACGGTTTGCAGACCGACATGTATAATATACTTATTTTAATCAAGTTATGTAATGAGTGTAGTATAATTATGTAGTGTGTGTTAGAATGAGAACGATATTAATTGTATATAGACACCAACAACAGTGTCACAAACGCTTAACCAATTATCAAAAGCGAACTTTGCCATTGTGACATTTGTGGGTGAATTTTTTTCACCGTGATATTTTAACATGTGTAAATGTGCAAATGTGGACCGAACATTGACTCCTACATCACCTCTACAGCGAATGTGATCCAAATTGTTCGACGTGTGAACACATCGGAAATAAGAACATTCCATCATAATCCGTTGTCATACTATAACATCAGACACGAACTGCGAGAACATTCTACTATCAGTTCCGAAATAAAACCGGATCATTTGTGTGCAGAAAATGTAACATCAACCAAATTTTTCGTTTCGTGTGCATTTCCGGTGTAGTTTAAAAAGTATAACTTAATTAGCAGACTATGTACAAATTTCCAAAAATTTATGACACTTGTAAAATCCTTTCGAATCTATAAAATATAATATACCAATTGGGTACTTATTTATTTTGATTAGTGTAATCTTAGAATCATATCTTGATTAATGTATTCATATTATCGACTTTTTCTCGTTAATATGAAGAAACGTCAAGCAATGACGCTAAGAAATTAAATAATTATTGCAATGTATGGAATTTCTTAAATGTCATAATTACTTCCCTTGCATTTGTGAATTACATCAAGGGCCATAATTTGAAACATATTCATTAATGTATATTGTATAGATAGACATTTTGTTGCTCAAATGTTTGGCACAGCAGGTAGGCGTCCACCAAGCATGTCATAGAGCTGCCAACATTGCAAACCAACATAAGAGCTCCTGACCAAATGAGGGCAGAGTTTAAGTGTTTAATACGACTAATACAAAGCCGTATTTCAGTCTGGCTAGATGGTTGTTGCAAAACAATCATATTATTACTTTTTTTTCAAATAGCTGCGAGGTAGATGCGTGAAGCTGGTGCTACTGATCTGACTGGGTATGATTGCAATGAAGGTAACCAGGCATCAGGGGGATGAAACCTGAATTGTGTTAAAAATTGTACTTCATTTGTCATCTCGATGCAACTTACATTTTTTTTTGTATATATTTCTATGCCTTATATGTATTTTCATGCATACCACTGGGAAAGAGTAGTCTCTGACATGAAATTAACACTACCCCAGTATATACATACATCATGAATGAAAGATGGCATCTTTCATTGAAGTACCCGGGGAGAATGTCAGAGCCTAAGTGTGCAGCAACATCGTTACGGCCCCCGGCGGACAAGAGTTGTCGGCTGGCGAGATTCTTACCTGACAGCGCGACCAGCGCTGACGACAGACGCACGCAAAGCCACGTGACCCCACGAGAGGCAGTGGGCAGTGTGTGTTAATCTCAGACCAAGCTGGGACTGGACATCTGAACGGACGTGTGTGTCGAGAGCAAGGCGTTTTGTGTGAATCTCCGTGGTTGTGAGCTGAACGACTGATATCGTGAGCGTTAGACCTATGAGCTGTTTTGTGGTTGTGAGTTATCTGTTGTACATTGCTGTAACTATTGTTATGTATTTAATGTGGTAATAAATCCATAGAACTTGTTGCTGTGTCTTACGTCGAATTACGTTTGTACTTGTACTGTCTCACATGTGTTAGCCAACGAGCCTAATATAAGAACCTGACAATATCCAAATGAGCATAGCATACTACCTACTATGACACACGTAAATTTTGCACCGCTAACTAATTAACTGTGAACAGGCCATGTAGTTATTCATATCTTCCGAGACAGCTCCGCCATGGGTAGCTCTATGAAACATAATCCGTCCGTTAATTAACTCTTCGCTGTCAGTGGATTTATGTATTGTATTTGTAAGACACATTTAGTGTTAGTTCAGAGTACTTAAACAGTGTGGTGCACGTTGGAGCGCTCGACACCGCCCCGCCTCATTTGTCAGACGTAGGAGGTTCACTTCTCTACTAGGTTTTGTGTTCAGAGACTGTGGAAAGAACGCAGGCAATGAACTATCTTGGGATATGTTTTGTACTATTAGTGTTGGAACTCTTCGCTGGCTGCTGAGGATGGGGACGGGGCGCTTGTGGGAATGCCCCGAATGCTGTGATGTCGGTTCCTAAATCAATCAATCAATCATGTTTTGATCGAAGCCTTGCTTATAATGAGCACATAGTCCAGGTGATAACAAAGGCCAAGCGGAGGTTTGGCTGCGATGCCGATGATGGCGGCAGCAAACTATGAGCAGCGCCATCTATGTCTTCTATACGAGAGGCTGGTCATGTCTGATTTTGAGTATGCGATGGCGATCCTGACTCTCAGCCGTATGCAGATAGAAAGGATATAGAACGAAGCTATGCGCATTATTCTTGGATGTACAAAAGATACAACATGCAGGGCTATGCGCTACCTTCTTTATTTTCCAATCATTGAAGACAGAATACAAATTTGCAGTGCACGTGCCTACCTCAGAGGTAACGCAAACACACAACATTCACTGCTTGGTAAAATTAGGAATGTAAAGGGCAGCAGGTTAAAAAGAGGACGGTCGTGGATGGGTCAAGCTGAAGACATTCTTCAACATGTGTGTTCACTTGAGGACTTAGAACCTGGCGAGGAGTGGGTACAAGTGCCAACAGATGTCTGTACGTCCTTTTAAGTTTGCACCCAACTTGACAGAAAATGCAGACAAGAAAATCCGGCTGCTGTGAAGGCATAAGTACAAGCGTTGATCTTCGAGAATTCGTTAGACGGTGATGCTGTCATCTACACAGATAGGTCCGTCGTCCGACATGTGATAAGTTCATAGGCCTTTATGGCTCAGGCCGGAGGGAGAATTGTGAAGGAGGACTCTGGTGATTTTGCTGAGACCACAAGTAGCCTGACTATGGAAGTCATGGCAGTAAGTAAAGCAATAACATGCCTCGAGATACAGACATTGATTAGGGCATGTTTCCTTAACGACTCAATTAGCACTGCTCAAGAGGATAGAGACGGGGTGGATCCAAAGAGAGTGGTTGCTGTCTCTGGAGCGGTCTCGGCTGGCAAAGATTAGTTTTATCTTCGTGCCAGGGCATGCGGGAATACAAGGAAATGAGCAGGCTGACAAGCTCGCAGTTAAGGCTTATGTGGAGGGACGGATGCGCCATGGACCAGACTGACATTCTGAATGCTCTACGAGAAGTAAGACTTTTACGAGAACCAAGTGATGACTTTGAGTCTACAACCATGGTCAGACTGTGAAAACAGCACATTAAAATAGGTGTGGCCAAACAAGAACACTACACAGGAAGCCAAAGAAGATTGATAAACCAACAAAGAATTGGTGTCGTTAGCCGCTACACGCTGCGGGATTTGCTGAGGAAGGGATCCGAGCACTTATGGACTGAATGGTTCGATGTGCAATGAGGATGATCTGTCGACTAACTAACTAACCAGGTTCGGTAGACCACCGCCACGGCTCGCTTGTACACACACACACACATACACATGCCTACTCACAGGCACGCGCACGCATACACACTCGCGTGGTTTATATTTTTATATACACAACCCAGTAGCCATACATGAGTTAATTTAGACAGAATTTGACCTACTTATTTTGTCCTACTTATCTCCTCTATGTGGGGGGATTCAATGTATGGTACCTCTGTCGTCACATTAAACATAGAGCCATTTACTATGTGATCCCCACATAAAAGCCCCACATTTGATAATTGATTACCACTTCCCCTACTACTCCTATGATATATATAGACGATAGTGACAAGATATGACATTTCGCCATGTGATCTATAGACTACAGTGACAAAATATGACGTGACGGTCGAGGCGAGGGTACACTTGTAGTCAAGTAATATCTGTCTTCTCACAGACACGACTGCGTATCTTACACATGTAGTCAACTAATTTTTGTCTCTTCACAGACACGACTGCGTATCCTGGACACGTCAGGGGACGACGCATATGTCAAGCTGAGAGCTCTGTCCTACAGCTCGGCTGACTGCATCATCATCTGTCTGCCGCTGGATTCTAGGGAATCTCTTCTTCGCCTGGAACAGGATTTTGTGCCAGAATTAGGCTACCTATGTAAGGGTATACCTTGCTTACTGGTGGGCACAAAGAGGGACCTTAGGGACGCAGAGAGTGGACTTTCGGACAAAACCTCCATCACAGAAAAACAGGGCAAACGCATGGCCAAGGTCATTGGAGCAGTCGCATATCTTGAGTGTTCATCCCTTGACAACATTGATGGAGGCAAGGATGTGAAGAGGGTGTTTGGTCGTGCCATCAGGGAATGTGTTCGGCGAAAATAAATATTGATGTGTTCTCTCTCTCTCTCTCTCTCTCTCTCTCTCTCTCTCTCTCTCTCTCTCTCTCTCTCTCTCTACTCTCTCTCTCTCTCACTCTCATTCTCTCACACACACTCTGTTTATCCTCTCTGTCCCTCTCTGTGTCTCTCTATCCTCTCTGTCTCTCCTGTCTTTCTCTGTGTCGCTCTCTCTATCTTTCCTCTCTTTGTCTCTATCTCTATGTCTCTCTTGCTATCCCCCTTCCTCCCTCTCTCTCTCTCTCTCTCTCTCTCTCTCTCTCTCTCTCTCTCTATATATATATATATATATATATATATATATATATATATATATATATATATATATATATATATGGCAGAGGGGTTTTGAGCCTGAGGAATTATTTTGAATTAAATTAAGGCCTCCTGGCTTGTGCAGTAGCCGTGAACTGTGCAGGTGAGAGCTTTCTTTTGAAGTGTTTATAAATGATGGACATGCTCATTGTTGTATGAGCGGTTCTCTGTGTGTTCTTATTGTTCAGAAATGCCAGCATCTGCAGGGCTCTTAACAGCAACAACAAAAATGTTCTGTCATGGACTGTTGTGTTCATTGTCCCCGGTTACCTGGGAAACGGAAGTCAGTTAGTAGAACATCCGTCTCTCGTCACTGGTCTTGATTTCAGCAATGGTAAGGTGTCTCCACACTTTACACCGACCAGAGTCAATGAACGTGTGGGTACAGTCTATCAATCCAGTGCCGTCTCTACACGTTACACGGACCAAAGTCAATGAACGTGTGGGTACAGTCTATCAATCCAGTGCCGTCTCCACACTTTACACGGACCACAGTCAATGAACGTGTGGGTACAGTCTATCAATCCAGTGCCGTCTCCACACTTTACACGGACCACAGTCAATGAACGTGTGGGTACAGTCTATCAATCCAGTGCCGTCTCCACACTTTACACGAACCACAGTCAATGAACGTGTGGGTACAGTCTATCAATCCAGTGCCGTCTCCACACTTTACACGGACCACAGTCAATGAACGTGTGGGTACAGTCTATCAATCCAGTGCCGTCTCTACACGTTACACGGACCACAGTCAATGAACGGCTGGGAACATCGTTCTTGATGTACAAGCACCACGATTTGTTCAGTGTCTTTAAACTAAACTAAACTAAACTTAGTGGCGTATCCAGCGTGATATTTGGGCAGACAATTTGACACGTGGCAAAAATAACCAGCCATGCACAAGGACGCGGCACAGAATAATATTAATACTGTAAGAATATCAACAGAAGGCAATTAGACATACGTTACACTGAGCTCCTGAATGATTTCATTCACAATCTTGGGTTTACTAACGTCTTGGTGTTGTGTGATTCGGATAGACATTGCTCGCGCATTTCTCCCCACAACATACTGTTGTGGTTCCTCCTCCTTCGTCTTCATCGTCGTGGTCTTCAAACATATTTTGCATGTTTACCATACCTGACATTCCCAGAGCCATTTAAAGGTGTTCATAAAGTCGACAGCTCACAAGCAATTTATTTTACATGTTTGTAGTATCTAATATTACGTGTGGTGCCGCACCACAAAAATCGATAGGATTTATCTTTATATAAGTCTTGTAAGCTGACCCCGCTGACGTACCCATGAAGTCACAAACTGGCGCCTCAGAAATCATTAATGAAAGGGGAAACAACTATTGTATGAATAATCGATTTTATTCTGGGTAGGCTGTATGTGAAAAGTGACCGTTATCGATTCCACCGCTCTTTTATCTGTGGTGCGGGGGGGGGGGGGGGGAGGGGGGGTAGAGAGGGCGTGGTTTATTTGGGGGAAAAATGTTTTAGTGTCCTAAGCCTAATCTCTGTAGGTATAATTAATGTGTAAACCACAACATCATACTCTTCACACAGACGTATAGTTCGGCGTGGTTTATATGGGGAAATGTTTTAGTGTCCTACACCTAAGCGTTGTAGGTATGCAAAGCAAATCACTACACAATTAGGGCTCAGACACTCATACTTCAGCCTGTCGACACATCGTACGGGTTCTGGAACCGCTATACTGCAGACAAATGGGAAATTACTGGCACACAAAGACGACAAAAGAGACATTATCATCATACACGTTAGAAACAACACACACACACACACGCTTTAGTCAACATACATGCCCCAGCAAATTACAGCTACCAACCACAATGCTTCGAACACTTAGAAAACCTATTAGAACAGACATTCAGAGGGAGGCATGTTGTTTTAGCAGGTGATTTTAATTGTTGTTTAGCTGCGGCTGACATAATAGGCGGGGAAGTGAAAACGCAGTTAAGAAGAGCTTTCCGAGACGACATGAATCAACTTGATACATTGCAATACATAATTGACACACATTACCTAGTAGACGCATTCAGGCACAAACACCCCAACAGTCACGATACAACACAAAGAAACCATGCACACAACAGATCATCTAGGTTAGATAGAATATGTGTACCATCAACACACCGCATAACACAAACTAAACACCTACAAGAAATTCTCCAGTATACAGACCACAAAGCAATACTAGCACACATCACTATAAATAACACACCCACACAGCCTTTCAACCGATCACCACACTGGAAATTTAACAACACATTACTCCAAAACACAGAATGTATACAATATATGACAGACCTGATACATACATACACTGATAGTATACCAACTAACAACATTAGACAATACTGGGACTTACTGAAAAACACAATACGGAGCAGGGCACAACAACTAGCATCCATCATACACAAGCGTAGACTACAACAAGAACAGATAATACAAACAGCAATACATTTAACAAAGCAAACCGACAGAAACTCACCATACTTGCATGCATTAGAAACGCAACTGGAACAACACCAACAGCACAGATACTTGGGTGCACTAATTAGAACAAAACTCAACACCATCACACAAGAGACACCCAGCACACAATACATGGCAATAGAACAAAACATACAGCGTAGCAAACAGATAAACACAATAATAGACATGCAAGGAATCACACAAACAGAAGCCACATGTAGTAGTAGTAGGCCTCTTTCAGTCCTGAAGGACTATAGAGTTGTGCCGCTTGGGAGGTGCCTGGCAGAACCGCTGGTGACTGTATAGTCCAATGCGAGAGTGACAATCCCTGTCACAGTTTCCGCATCTGTAAGATGAGGCAGTAAGTGACTGCGCTTTGAGCCTGTGCCGCCTATCCTCAGTTTGTTGGATCAGATTGCGCTCAAAGAGCACCAGTCCGTTTCGTACATCTCTTCTCCAGGAGCATCTGTCTGTTGCAACTCTCTCCCACGTTGTCTGGATCTATTCCAATGGTTTTCATATCTTGTTTACACACATCCCTATATCGCATTTGAGGTCTTCCGGTTGGCCTCTTTCCTGTGGCTAGTTCTCCGTAAAGGAGATCTTTGGGAATACGTTCATCCTCCATTCGAGATACGTGGCCCAGCCACCGGAGGCGTCTCTGCTTGAGGAGGGTGTGCACTGTGGTAATATCTGCTCGTTCAAGCACCTGTTTGTTTGTTATGTGGTCTTTCCATGTTATGCCCAGGATACGTCTCAGACATCTCATGTGGAAGGAATTCAACTTCCTTTCCTGTCTTGAGTACAAGGTCCAGGATTCAGACCCATAGAGTAGTGTGCTAACAACACAAGCTTTATATACTTGAGCTTTTGTACGCTCTGTTAGTCTATTATTCTCTCAAACTCTATTAGCTAGCCTGGAAAATGTTGTGGCTGCCTTTTCAATGCGTCTGTCGATTTCTGTCTCTAATGAAAGATTATCTGATATTGTCGATCCCAAATACACAAAATCGTGGACGACCTTCAATTCGTAATTAGCAATTGTGATTGACGGAGGCGCACCAGCATCTTGTTCCGTCACCTGTGTTTTATTTAGGCTAATGGTGAGCCCAAAGTCTTTGCAGACGGCTGCATAACGATCTATGAGCCTTTGGAGATCTTCTGCTGTATGAGTAGTCAGGGCTGCATCATCTGCAAAAAGTAGTTCTCTTACACATCTTGATCTTATTTTGGTCTTTGCCTTGAGTCTTGATAGGTTAAAAAGTTTGCCATCAGATCTTGTGTGGAGGTATATGCCTTCAGTGGCAGTCCCAAATGCCTGCCTTAAGAGAACAGCGAAGAAGATACCAAAGAGTGTAGGGGCAAGCACGCAGCCCTGCTTTACTCCGCTGCTGATGCTGAATGACTGGGATGTTGAGCCGTCAAATAAAATGGTCCCCTGCATGTTTTCGTGGAATGATTTCACGAGACTAAGAAGGGTGGGTGGACATCCAACCTTTTCAAGGACCTTAAAAAGGCCGCTTCTGCTCACGAGGTCAAATGCCTTTGTGAGGTCGATGAAGGCAATATATAATGGCTTCCTCTGTTCTCTGCACTTCTCTTGGAGCTGCCGGAGTGAGAAAATCATATCGATGGTGGACCTGTTGGGTCTAAATCCGCACTGCGATTCGGGGTAGATTCTTTCAGCAAGAATGTGTAATCTTTTAAGGATTACTCTGGCAAAAATCTTGCCTGTAATGCTGAGTAGGGAAATGCCGCGATAGTTGTTGCAGTCGCTTCTGTCCCCTTTGTTTTTATAAAGGGTAACGATGTTTGCGTCTTTCATATCTTGTGGTATTGATTTTTCTCTCCAGCAGAGCTGAAATATTGCATACAGTTCTGGGATGATTGTTTCTTTGTTACATTTTAAAATTTCAGGTGGAATACTATCTTTTCCAGGTGCCTTGCCGGATTTGAGAGAGTCTAGTGCTTCGCTGATTTCTGTGAGGCAAGGTTCGTTATCCAGGGCATGCATGGCAGACTGTTGATCAATGGCTTCCATAGCTTCTTCGCTGACAGTGTTATCCACTGAGTATAGCTCTGAGTAGTGTTCTACCCAGCGATCCATTTGTTTCGCTCGATCTTTTATGATTACCCCCTCAGTTGATCGTAAAGGGGCCATCTTATTTTTTGATGGACCGACAGCTTGCTTGATGCCCTCGTACATTCCTCTTATATTTCCAGTGTCTGCACAAGTTTGAATTTGAGCAGAAAGCTGTAGCCAGTACCTGTTCGCACATCTTTTTGCCATCTGTTGTACTCTATTTCTGGCCATTCGCAATGCCTGCAGTGTTTTCTCTGAAGGTGATGTTTTATACATTGAGAATGCATGTCTCTTTATCTCCAGGACTGGGAGCTTCTCTTCAGAGTGTGCTTCAAACCAGTCGGTTGACTTAGTTTGCTTCTTGCCAAATGTTGATAGTGCTGTATTGTAGATGGTGTCGCGAAAATGACTCCATCTCTCGGTGGAATTTCCATTTGTGGGGCCAGGCAGAGTATCCGCTAGAGCCTGCATGAATTTGTTGACCTTCTCTTTATTTTGGGTGCCGCTGGTGTCAATGCGTGGTCTTCCTTCTGTTCGGCTTCTGTAGATTCTCTTGGGATTTATCTTCACCTTGCTGGAGACGAGTGAATGGTCGGTGTCGCAGTCAGCACTATGATAGCTGCGAGTCAGCTGTACATTGCGGAGGTTGCTGCGTTTAGTGAGCACCAGGTCGAGTTGGTGCCAGTTCTTTGATCTGGGGTGCCTCCATGACACCTTGTGTTGAGGTTTCGTGTCAAAGAAGGTGTTGGTCACTCACAGATTATGGTGGCTGCAGAATTCCAAGAGACGTTGTCCATTGGCATTGATCTTCCCAACGCCAAACTGTCCTAGACATGAAAGCCAAGATTTGTGGTCGGAGCCAACCCTGGCATTGAAATCCCCTAGGATAAAAAGATGTTGTTTCTCTGGTGTTTCACTGACTTCTTTGCTAAGGTCGTCATAGAACTTGTCTTTAGATTCTGAAGCTGCAGTTAGTGTTGGGGCGTAAACGCTTATAATACTAACTGGGCCTGCCTCTGTCTGGAGTTGGAGCTTCAGTATTCTTACAGTGCCATCACTTGGTGGTATGATGGAATTAAGCAGCTTGTTTCTGATAGCGAAGCCAACTCCATGCTCCCTGGTCTCTCCGCACGGCTTGCCATGCCAGTAGAAAGTGAAGTCCCTCTCCTTGATGCTTCCAGATTCTTGGAGTCTGGTCTCTTGCAGGGCGACAATGTCTATCCCCAGTCTTAGTAGTTCGTTGTTTATCACTGCAGTTTTGCGGGCATCCACAATCTCATTTAGATCGTCTGAGATGCCAGGGGTCATGGTTCTTACGTTCCATGTTCCCAGCCTTAGGGCCGGTTGATTTGTTTTTTTCTTGCTGCTAGGTGTATAGATTGCGGTCCATGTGTCAGGATTTTCCCCTAAGCTCCACACACCCTCAGGAGCAGATGAACCGTGGCGAGACAACACCTTATTGACTGGGGGCTGCCCAGCTTAGGCGGGCGGTAGCTGTCTAGTGAGATACGATGATCTCTCCCACCGTCGGAAGTAGCCCCTGGCGCCTTGCTCTACGCCAATCGAGCATTAAGACTTATAACCGGCAAATGCTGCTTCCTGTGCTGTGTCACCGTTTTACACGGTGCTGAAGTGACCTCTTCAGGGCACAAGCCTGGGCAATGGAAATCGGAGAACCAGCTGTTGCCCAGTAGCAGGTTCCCCCTCTCCACGTCGCCGATGTTGACCAAGGGAAAGGCAGTAGCCAATGCAACTTGGCATCGGTGCCGTCGCAGGAGTTGCCAGAACTATGTTGTTTACAACATGGAACTGCCTTAGGAACTCCATCTCCGGATTTGTCCTCAGGGTTTACTCCCGAAGCCTTTCCCATATGGGTATACCCGCTAGGCAGCGGAGGTTTGAGATTTAGAGTTCCTTCTCTTAGAAGAGACACCAATCAAGGCTGACGAGCCTCCTCTCCAGCAATACTATACACACTTATTTAAAGCAGAGACAGTAAACACACAAATACAAGATAGCTTCTTACAATATACAAAAAAGATATCAGACACAGACAAAGAGATATTGGACACACAATTGACATTAGAAAACATAACACATGCACTTAGTAAAATGAACAAAGACAAGACACCAGGACCAGACGGATTAACAGTAGAATTCTATCAACAATTCTTTGCTATCATAGGTAGCCTTCTTCTAAAAGTCTATCAAGAAGCCTTTGACAAACAAGACCTCCCTGATAGTTGCAACATATCTTATATAACACTTATACACAAAGCAAAGACAGACAAGACACAACTGAAAAATTACAGACCAATTTCACTTCTTAACACAGATTACACAATTCTGGCCAAATCACTAGCACACAAAATCACACAATTCCTACCAAAACTAGTACACCTGTCAGCGTGTTGGATGTCTAGGTATCTGAGCTCGGGCTCAAACAGGCAACAATAACTACGTTAAATATAATATCTAACATTTATTGTATTTCAATATACAGTGCGTTGGCGCAGTGGGTTTAACAAGCCCGCACTGAGTTGCATATCACAGAGGTTTAACATCATCACACATGGTTATAACAAACATTCTAAGCAAACTATCTAGCATATGTCTATGAACCCAAATACACATGGGTCTAAACTATTGAGTCCCTCTAAGGCAGGCCCTGTTGCCTCTCCGATGTCCCGTCTGTCCTCTGCTCGGTTCACACGTGTCGCAATCCGACACGGGTGGTAACTCTGTCCGAGTTCCTCGTGGACCCCGCAATAGGCGGGCCACATCAGTGTCCACGGGACAGTGGACTCACTGACCAGTCCTTCGAGAAGGTTCTGGATTACTCTGGCCTTCGAGGGTCTTACTTCTTTCCCTTGGGCGGGAGTTGTAGCCCTTGGCTAATATCTATTAACTCATGTTGGTTTACCGTATAATGTGAGGCTGTGACAGGAGTCCCCCCTCTCCCCCGATGTGATGGGTTATTATAGGGTAATTAGTTCTGTACTAATTCTGTCACAGAATCACATAAAGACGGTATTTGTAGTTTGGTGGACAGTAACTTGGTAACCTACATACTGGCATCAACACTCATGTATTCTCCCATACACCACTTCTCTGATTTGCTGAAGAGATCTCTCTTTCTCCTGTGTCCTTAAAAATGCTTATCTGACCGAAGTTACGTGACGTTTACTAGTTGTTTCTACAACCCGTCCTTCTCAAAGTATCCTACTGATACCAAGATAATTAACCTCTGTATTAAAGAGGATTAACAAGACAAAAGTCTTGGCTAATTAAGTACACCTTCAAATCTTGTTCTGTGTGTGCATTTCAATACACTTTTACTCTCGTATGTTGTATAATGCTAAATATGTAGTTACGTTGTTATTTTATCCCATCTGACTACATGTGTCCCTGTTGGCTTGTTAGTGTGTTGACTAATAAGTTGCTGCTTCTAATAAAGTGACTGCATTTTAATTGATAGTGTTCAGTTTTGAGTTTTGTGTAAAGTGTGTGCTGAATGTGTGGCTTATTTCCAAGCGTCACGAGTTGGGATATCCTTAATCATGAATTACTCCAATGTGTGTAATGCATGATCAGGCATTCCAAGCAGTGGTGCTTAGATGTCGTATCCTAAATACTAAAATAAGAGTATTAAACTAACTACTAAACATGTATCAACAATTTAGACAAGTAATACAATTTACATGAAAGACGCAGACAAATTAAAATAAATACGTTTTGCGTACAATTTGTCCGCTCAGTATATCGCTCTCTCATTTAATTCATTCACTCTGTCATTCACTCATCTTTCATTCACAATAGTATTTGGTTAAAATATATAAGTAAAGTTGAGGTAAGTGTTATTGCCCTTAGAAAAACCGGAATAGGCGATATGTTCCCTTTAAGATAATACGTACTTTTTGTACGATGACTCAAAAATGGGTTATAATTTACATAGAGAAAATTGCATAGGAAGGTTATTTAGCCTATGAATGGAAATACCTGTAATATTATGGTAGAAAATGTACAAATTACAGGTTAACATATTTTATATACATAATTCAATGCAAATATAATACATATTTAATACTAAATTAATTAATTAACTAAGTAACTAAATCCAACGATGATGTGCGCGTTGTCCTCCTGTTGTTAGCGTGTCGTGCCATGAATGTTAAAAGTTAGTATGGCTGTCTCTTGAGTGTTGTAGTCGACGTAGTTCTGTTTCGGCTGTTTGCAAAGTCTCTTAGCAACAGCAAGTATGGAATGTTCTCAATGTCGAGTCTAAAGCTGTTCTTAATGCTCTCATGATGAATGTCACTTCACTGGTTGAAATCATTTCACAGATAATGTTCTTGCTCGGATTGTTCCTAGAGCTTTGGTAATTGGTAGTATAGTTCTCAACGTTTCACGTTCGTGGGTGTTATACGTAACCTATTCACTGGGGTGTTATTACTTTTAAATGAAAGTTCTCTAGCAGGTGTAGAGTTACACTGTTCTATGCCACAGACTAAAATATCACAGTTTCTGGTATGGCGAATGGTCGATGTGCCAAATGTTATTCTGCTGGCGCATTCGTTTGTCGCGATAAAATATCAGCTATAATGTTATCAGTGCCTCTGATATGGCGGATTTCGAAGTCGAAATCTTGGAGAAGAAGACACCATCTTTGTAAACGATGGTTTTTCGGGGCACCTTGCTTAAGCACCAACAATGGCGAATTATCAGTGAGCACAACAAAGTGGGCACCCAAGAGGAACTTAGATAATCTTAGCATACAAAATAATAGACTTAATGCCTCCAATTCCACCGTAGAATACCGGATCTCTGCCTTCTTAAGCTTACGGCTTACGTAGAGAATTGGGTGTCTCACTCCATCCACTTCTTGCATTAAACATCCTCCAATTGCGATAGCACTCGAATCTGTGGTCAAAATAAAGGGTAAATCTATGTTTGGTAATCGTAAGACTGGTGGATTAGAAAAAATGCATTTCAATCTGCATATTGCATCCTCTAAGCGAGTACTTTTACAAACTCTTGATGGATGATCTTTTGTCAACATATTAGAAAAAACTGATGTAAGTTCTGCCCAATTTGGTATAAACTTAGAATAATAGTTTATAAGACCTAATAAACTTCTAATTTGTTTCTTTGTGGTAGGAACTTCTAGATTGAGAATCTTCGAAACAATTTTATCATCTGTCAACAGTTTGCCTTCAGAAATTCTATGACCAAGGAAGTCTATTTGTTTATAGCCTATTTCAACCTTGGAAGGTTTGATAGTAAGTCCAAAAAGAAAGATTTGGTTGAAGACTTGTTTGAGTGTAAGTAAGTGAGAAGTCATATTAGAAGAATGAATGCATATATCATCAATATAAGCTTGAACGTCATTAATTCCGTGCAATAGCAATCTAGTTAACCTAACAAATGTGGCGGGAGCGTTCTTGAGACCAAATGGAAGATATCTCCATTCGTACAAACCAAGAGGTGTTGCGAATGCTTTTATATGTCTAGAAGCAGGGTGTAGTGGTACTTGCCAATAACCTTTCGCTAAATCAACCTTCGAAAATACGGATGATTGAGACATATTCAAAATGAGGTCTTCACAACTGTTCATTGGCTCCGCATCTGTTGTGGTTATCGTATTTAACTTTCTATAATCTATGCACAAACGAATTGTCTGGTCCTTCTTTTTCACCAGGACAATCGGTGAAGAATATTGAGACATAGATTTCTGAATTATTCTATTTTTCTCTAAATCCAAAATTTCTTTGTCTAAATTTGCTCTATAATGTAGAGGAATAGAATATGGTCTACATTTGACCGGTGTCAGATCTGTCAGGACAATTGAATGTGTTATTTTGTCAGTCCGTCCAGGTTTGTTAGAGAAGATAGATTTATACTCGTTAAGGAGAGTCAAAATGTCTTGTCGCTGCTGTTGTGTCAAAGTGTCAGAGATTTGTATGTCCTTTATACTACCGTCGTCATTCATAATCGGTACTGGGATTTCAGTATTGTCTACGTCTGTCTGATTTATTACAGATGCTACTGTTTGTAAATTGTCCTCAATGTCATTGTCGTCGTCGTCGAGATTAATAGTTGTCAATATGTCGTCAAATTGGTCGTCGTTGTCGTTATCACATATTGTCGGTAATGTACATATGTCTTCGTCGTCTTTGTCGTCGTAAGAGTGCGTCGTTAACGATGCTTCGTTTGTCGAGGTGTCCTTCAGTTGGGTAATTGTCGTTTCGTTTCTGTCACCAGTTAGCTGTGTATGCTTACTCGTGTCACTGTCCTCTCTAGCATAGTATGGTTTTAACATATTTACATGGAATATTTTCAACTTTCCATTCAAAGAAATTTCGTAATCAACTTCCGAAATTCTTCTAACAATTTTAAACGGTCCCTGCCAAGAGGTTGATAGTAAATCTCTCTTGTCAGGTAGCAGTAGTAAAATATCCTGACCTGGTTTTAATACAATTGTTTTTGCACCTTTGTTGGCGTACTGCCTGTACCTAAAATCCTTTCTCCTGTAATGATGTTCTGGCCAGTATACAGGAACGTATGATTTTGTCTCTGGTGTCAGTGACTAAATCATAGGTGGAAATGGGTAGTTGGATATTTACAGGTTGTGATATGATATCTTTGTAAATAGTGAGAGGTCCTCTTGGGTTCGCTCCATATATCAATTCGAAGGGAGAGAACCCTGTGCTTGATTGCGGGACTTCTCTATATGCGAACAGCACCGTTGGGAGAAGTATATCCCAATCGGCTGGATTTTCAGCTGTCACTTTGGATAGCATATGTTTCAGGTCCCCATTTAGTTTCTCGCAGATACCATTTGCGGCCGGTCGATAGGGACTGGTGAAACATTGCTTTATGCCTAGTAACTTAGTTACCGATTGAGTGGCATTCGATATGAACTGGGTTCCTCTATCTGAAATTATTTTCTCCGGGAAGCCAAAACAGGAGAAAATATTTAACAATACGTCCGTCACATCCTTAGAGGAGATAGATTTTAATGGAATCATTTCTGGCCATCTCGTACATAGATCAATAAGAGTGAAAATATATCTATTCCCTTTACTTGAGACGTGGTTTAACGGACCTACTAGATCAACTGCCACGATTTGGAATGGCCTCGAGGCAGTTGTGGTTGATTGGACTTCTGCCGTAGGGTGTTTTCCCTTTTCCCCCAGTTTCTGACATATATCACATGATCTACAATAGGTTTTTATGTCTTGGCAAAATTTCGGCCAATAAAATTGGGTCAGGACCCTAGCTCTAGTCTTTTCGTACCCCATATGACCTCCGAAGGGTGAGTCATGGGCTATCTTTAGTACTTTCTCTCGATGTGCTTGTGGTAACACTACTTGCTGTATCGTGGTCTGATCTGTTGTGTATAATCTAGTCAATACATTGTTCTGTAGCCTAAATGTCCACGATGCATTCTTAGTTAATTTTGGTTTAAGTCCTACTAACCTAAAATAAGGTGAAAGTGTAGGATCTGATTTCTGTTCATCTCCAAAATTAGTGATGGTAGTGTTTGGTGATACAATTTCTAGTGATTCCTGCAGTTGGTCAGTGTGGGTTTTGTGAGTTGTCTGTCGTGTTATTGCATTCGTGTGTTGTGTGTGTTGTTGCACATCTACAGGCTTGGTACTTGGTAGATCGGTAGCATCCTCAATTCGAGGTTTTAAGTTGGTCGTATCACTGACAGATTCGACCGCCCCTGCATCGTACACCTCGGTGAATTCTTTCTGAATTACTTCATTGGTTGTCTCCCTTGTTCTTTTGGCAGATTGAGACAAGCATGAATGGTGTTTCTCTTTAGAATCGCTGTTTGGGTGCTGGATACTGTTTCTCTGCTCCCAATCTCTGATTTCCTTTTCAGAGCAAGGTCGTATGTTGGGCAGGTTCCCAAGTATAATATCAGCGACAGGATTTTCTAGGACTGCGCACAATACTAGTCCTGATATGAACGGTGTTCGAATTTCGACAAGAGCAAGGGGGTATTTCTCTATAGTGCCTGAGAATGTGCGACAAGTTACGTGTTTGTGTGTATAGTCTTTGTCGTTGATTAATGTTTTCTTAATCCCACAGAGCGTTGCGCCGGAATCACGAATTAATGTGCACTTTTTGTTATTTACAAACCCTGTTGAGAAATTTAGCTTGCCTGTAGATGACAAGGCAGCATTGGTAATTTCATTCGAAATAGGGATCATGTGGCCACATAGCAATGTTGTGTCAAGTTGGAATTTCATACAGGTGTTACACTTACTGTCTGTAATGGTGTCAATAATTTGCACAGCATTTCCTAGCTCACTCAAACTTTCGTTTTGATTGTCACACTCATTCAGTAATTCAATATCTTCGTCTGTGACGTTTCAACTAGTGCAGCATTGGCCTGTTTCAGTATCTTTCGGCCTTCACAAAACCGACTGTAGTGCCCAAAGCTACTGCAAAAATAGCATTTGACCGCTCTCTGGTACGAATTTCTCTTGTTCTTCTGCTTCTCCACGATCATTTTGAGATGGTGTGGATAGTTGGGCGATTTATCGCACATCGCGTATTCTTCGTGAGTCAAACTACAATATTGGCACTTAACTGGCTTCCTGACATTCGAGCGTGGTTTAAACTTGCTTTCAGTTGGTTTCGAGTATCTAGTGTTTACAACTGCTGCTGTTTCGTTCTGACTTAGGTTTAATTGGAAAATATCTCTGTTCACTGTGAAAAATGCGTTCCCCTTTGTCTCTACATCTTGAATACTTCTACAGTCCATTTGGTTCAAAAATTTAGCAAAAGGTGTTGGGATTGTACTATTTTGTCAATAATGATGAGTTCTTTTAGTTTGTCATGGCTGTTGTTAGTTTTAGCTGAGTTAATCCACTTTGTGCACACATCCTGAACTGTAGACACGTAGTCTATGAAGGTTTGATTTGGTTGTGGGGATAGTTTTGCGAACTGTTGTTGGTAACCTGCAGTATCTAATGAGAAATGTTGGAGAATGCGTTGCTTTAAATAATCATAATCTTTTCTCATTTCCTGTGGCACTGTCTCTATTACTTTTAAAGGTTCCAGAGCTAAGTTTCTCATTAAAATAAATGCCCAATCTGATTTTATGATCTTATAGGTAGGACATTAGACACTCAAAATTTTCCAGGTATGCACTGATAGAATCTCCTGAGCAGAATGCTTTGACGAGGCCTTTATACTTGTTATATTTCTGTTCCTCCTCCTTGCTTCTCAGTTTATTTACAGATATTTCTACGTTGGAATCGATTTCCATCTGCTTTAGTTTTATTTGTGTATCAGCATTTAATTGGGCTAATTTGGCCGCCGCCTCAAGCTCCATCTGTTTCTCTTGAGTCTGCAGTTGCATCTGCATCTTTTTCTCTTCTGCCTCAATGTGCCTCTTCTTTTCTTCTGCCTCAATTTGCCTCTTCTTTTCTTCTGCCTGCACTTGCCTTTGTTTTTCTTCTCGTTCTATCGCTCTTTCTTCACGGGCAATGTTCTCTGCGTGTGCCTTCTGTGCCCATTCTGACAGTTTCTCTTCTTTATAACTTAATTTCATACCTTGCTCAATACATTTTTCTAACGTAGACATCTTGTCTTTTACTTGTTGGTAATTTCACTGAAGTTAAATCCCTTAGAAAAAATGTTGGGGAGTAGAAAATTTAGTTATCTCCCTTAATTATTACATGCGCAAATACAAATGCAAAGTTATGTTGGTTACAAGGTCATGAATATACATACAAAACAATGCAAAGCAAAAATGTTACATGGATGGATGGTGATAAGTACCGCTTAGGGTTGCGATGGGCATGATATGAAACTTATCTTATATTCCCAGAACTTGCGAATGTTGTCTTGTACTCTCGCCACTGTTGGAAAGGTTACATAGGTTACACACACCACAATTCGCGGAACAATCTGCTCGTAGAATGAGAAAACATTAGTAACAGTCAAAAAAATGTCACAGTCATGTCAAAATAGTTTATAGTATTAACATCATTGAGAGACTAGCTGCAGAGGGACTCATATTAATACTAGTTCATCACTAGATAGATGCAAATTTGTTAAACTTGTACAGAAATCAATTTGATATCATTTATGTACTTTTTTACTTGGCAATCAATAGCCGTCTGAACGTAAAGCTTATGCCAAAACCGGAGATTAGCCCCCAAAAAGCCTGTCAGCGTGTTGGATGTCTAGGTATCTGAGCTCGGGCTCAAACAGGCAACAATAACTCCGTTAAATATAATATCTAACATTTATTGTATTTCAATGTACAGTGGGAAGCCCATAACCGGGCACTCTCACGAAGTTTATACTTCACCTCGACACCGCAAGGTACAAGAGGAACATGATGAGATGAGATGAATGTACAGTGCGTTGGCGCAGTGGGTTTAACAAGCCCGCACTGAGTTGCATATCACAGAGGTTTAACATCATCACACATGGTTATAACAAACATTCTAAGCAAACTATCTAGCATATGTCTATGAACCCAAATACACATGGGTCTAAACTATTGAGTCCCTCTAAGGCAGGCCCTGTTGCCTCTCCGATGTCCTCTGGCTCTTCACACGTGTCGCAATCCGACACGGGTGGTAACTCTGTCCGAGTTCCTCGTGGACCCCGCAATAGGCGGGCCACATCAGTGTCCACGGGACAGTGGACTCACTGACCAGTCCTTCGAGAAGGTTCTGGATTACTCTGGCCTTCGAGGGTCTTACTTCTTTCCCTTGGGCGGGAGTTGTAGCCCTTGGCTAATATCTATTAACTCATGTTGGTTTACCGTACAATGTGAGGCTGTGACAACACCCAAACCAGCAATGTAGTGTACAGCACAGGAATATACAAAACCACACACACCTCATTAGAGACATTATAACGTACACACACCAGAAAGACTGCCAATCCTCCCTCTTGTCTTTGGACCAAGAGAAGGCCTTTGACAGAATCGCATACTCCTATTTGCACAAAACCCTAGAACACTGCAATATAGGACAGTACTACAGAAAGTGGATACAGATTTTGTATAACAACCCTGAAAGCAAAGTCTTAGTGAACCATTCACTCACTGCCAGCTTCAGGCTGACAAGATCTGTAAAACAAGGGTGCCCACTATCACCGTTTCTGTATATACTGACACTAGAGCCATTATTAGAAAAGATCAGACAAGATACCAGCATTAAAGGCACTTTCATACAGGGAATAGGAGAGCAAAAGGTCATTGCTTATGCAGACGATACTGCATTCTTCCCTGCAAGCAACACATCCATCAGAAACATACTGCACACCTTCTCCCACTTTGGGAAAGGCATTGGAGCCAAAATTAATATACAAAAATCACAAATTATGGGCCTGGGAAAGTGGAAACAAAAGTCTGATTTCCCTCCAGACCTAACACATACACACAATATGAAACTGTATGGGATCACATTTCCATGTGACCCCAGAACAACACACAGAGAAACATGGCTACAACTAACACACCAAACCACAGACATGCTACATAGGTATAAATACAAAACATCAACAATATTTTGTAGAAGCATAATAGTTAACACATACATCATACAAAAAATAATATACTTAGTGACAGTGTTAAACCCTCCAAAACAGACAATCACAGACATAAATAAACAGATAAGACATTTTATATTTAGTAAGACAATACACAGCATACAGCATAAAACTCTCATTCAGGATAAGAAACAAGGAGGAAGAGCACTTCAGGACATACAAACAAAAATACAAGCACTTAGAATCAGCCACATAGGTAATATTATCAGACATCCAGAACAACATAGATTAGCATTATATTATATAGCACACAAAATAAAACATCTCACAAAACTAAACAATGCAGCAGCACATTATCAGGGCATACTACCATCTTTCTATCACACATGTATACAGGCAATACAAGGACATGAACATTTAATAAATGAAACAACACGATAAATATACAAACAATTAGTTAGTAAACAAGCACCATCGCTTAAACTGAGAATCAAAAGAGGACAAAAATATTTCATGTCAGACTACACATCCACCTTTTTCAACTTACACAACAAACACATCACATCTAAGTCGAAAGAAGTAACTTACAGACTGATTTTTAATATAACTCCCATAATACCCAAAATTAGCATTCAGATCCAGACAAATAGGAAAATGCCAATTATGCAGGAACAACACAAAAGAGACAGAAGAACACATATTTTTCACATGTCAAACAGTCACAGATGCAGTGGAAAACTCTACAACAAATAATACAAACACACACAGGCAAACAAACAGACATTTACAAGGCAATCTTTCTTAACACTCTTCCTAAAACATCCGAAGACACACACACAAAACTACCTCAAACACTAGCGGAATACAGAAAATTAGTTTGGACTTGCAGAATCAAGGCAAGGTTCAACTCCCTTACATACAACAGAAACTTATTTTTACTAATGTGTAAATTTCCTTAATTTCATTTACTCTTGCAATTAGAAAAAATGCCATTATTGTTAATTTAAAAAAAAAAAATTAATAATATCAAAAACATATAAGATGTTTTACACCCGATCGTCTTGACAGACGATATTTGGTTTTTGCTGCAGGGCACAAAATCTACAACCCCTGCTGTGGAAAATTTTAGAACGTGTGTGCGTCTCGCGAGCCCTGTGTGTGGCTTATTTTGTTAATACTTGGGAGCACTTCTCACAAGGTGGTAACAAGCATTGGAGAGCGCAGATAGTACACGCCGCAATTCTTCCCAAGCGTACTTTGAATCACAAATCCACCCCTTTGCCCCCAAACAACTTTAAAGAGAGATATATAGCTCCTCTGGCCTAGGCACACAAAGGCTTTGTGAAAACTGGCTGCGTGTCCGCTGTAAGACCGTCTTGTGGCTGGTGGTCACTAGGCAATTGTTGCTTTCAGCGGTTTGCCCTTTGCCTAAATTCAACACGATTCCCCAGCACGAATAT
Organism: Cepaea nemoralis; assembly: GCA_014155875.1. NCBI lineage: Eukaryota > Metazoa > Mollusca > Gastropoda > Stylommatophora > Helicidae > Cepaea > Cepaea nemoralis. Next base: position 88,566 of record JACEFZ010019463.1, read on the forward strand.
AAACATTGTTGTAGAATACAAAAGGCTAACATGTATTGTATTTATATATGGGTAGCCATGTATGGGTGAATTCGTGTAGGTATTTATGTAAATATAATTATGGCTTTGTGTTGATATACAGGTATTTATATGAATATATGCATATGGAAATCCTCCCCCCCCCCCCCCCACAAAAAAATAAATAAATTGGGAAGCCACAATTTAAATAGAATGAAAATGTAAAGATCACGGAAGTCCATGTACTATTATCTACAGAAAGTAAGAGATAGATCAAGATTGAATGTGTGTGTGTGTGTGTGTGTGTGTGTGTGTGTGTGTGTGAGAGAGAGAGAGAGAGAGAGAGAGAGAGAGATGGACAGGTGTAACATGCATTCCACTTGTGGAGATGGAAATGAAACGAGGAATGTGTGTTTACATGCACTATGCCATAAATGTTCTATTATCATAACTGTATATGCATGTATTTGTTTTATTAACGCATGTGACACATAACACTAACAAACGGCAACGCTCTGTATATACACAAACAAAGAAACACACCTTGTAAATATACATTGCTTTGTATGAAATAATCGTTGAAAAAAAAAAAGTGGCTTAGGTTTGTCTCTTTCTTATTGTGTATATAATGTACTAGTTTCATTAGCCTGCTCCAGGCAGTTGTCGTTAGTTACTCTGGCAGTCCAAGGAATTCGCAACATTCGTCTCAGGAACCACATCTCTGTTGCTTCTAAGTTCTTCCTAATTTGTTCATTTACATACCAAGATTCACTGCCATACAGCAAAACTGGTTCTACATAGCATTTCCGCACTCTCTTTCTTACATTCAGTGATAGTAACTTAGTGCGTAAGATAGGCCTACTCTTCATTTTCTAAAATGCGGATTTTGTTTGCCCTATTCTACTCTTAATCTCTATAGTACATCTTCCATCTAATATTATAAATGCCCCTAGGTATCTAAAATTATCCACTTGGTTAAGAATTTTCCCTTCTATTTCTATGTCCCATCTTGGTGTCACCATATTCTTTGATGTCATCATTATTACTGTTTTCTTGATATTCAAGGAGCGTCCTTTCTGTGCACTCTCTGTTACTACAGTGTCCAACAATTCTTGTAGGTCTGTTGCATTATCCGCCACCAATACTGTGTCATCTGCATAGCGTATATTATTTATATTATAACCTCCGATTAGTATTAACTCCGATTATAACCTCCGATTAATCTTCGTCTCTTTGGCTTTCTCATTATTACTTCGCTATATAGGGAGAGCCGGTCTCTCTGGCTGTGGGGTTACAACACTTTCTCTCTGTAATCCCGTTTATCAGGCGGAGTCTCGTAGCGGAGCGAGAGCTGAGGCGGTTCGACCCCCGCTCGTGACTTGCGGGATACTGAGCCGGCCGCTCAGAAAGCAATGGCAAACTACTGAGCGTAATCTTGCCAAGAGATCAACATACAGCTGAAAGATGCTGGTGTTGACAGCTAAGTCCTGTAAAGGATATGCTAAAAAAAATATATATATAGGGAGAAGAGATCCGGTTACAAGACACACCCCTGTCGTACTCCTAGCTTATCTGTTCGTAACTTCCCTCTTTATTTCCCATGTTAATTGCTGCTAGCTGGTTCCAGAAAATATTCTTTATTATTCTTAAATATTTCTCATCAATGTTGATATCTTCCAACATATAATAATAAATCATACAATTCAACTGCGCATGCTTTCCCTAGTTGCTTAGAGCATATTTAAAAGAGCATAATAACATGATAGTAATGCCTTGATTGATCACTACACTTAATAATTATGTTCAAGCATTCTGCGGAATTACAAGATATCTATACAACAAAACAAAACAAAACACACGCACACGCACACACACACACACCTAGAACAGCAATAAGTAGGGGACATAAACCTCTTATATTGTTGCAAGGGAGATTACTTTATTTTTAAAAATAATAAATTATATACTAGTAAGAATAATAAATTTTATCTTTAAACGTCTATAATTTTGTCTTAGACATAAAACAATAACATAAAAATTAAATCTTGTTAATTTCGAATACATTACTTTCAAATTTCTTTAATAAATGATTCCAATTTTTATAAACTTACATTTTAGAACACACTGTTTCCTCACATAGGTTTTTCTTAAAAGTTATTTGTGTACTTTCAATGTACTTTTAGCATTGCAAAGACAATTACTCCCTATATGGGGGAAGAACATTTTTTTACTGGCATCTTAGGGCCACATAAAGTATACAGGAAATTAACCACACACATCCCTCTCCTGTCCCTTCTCTTGTTTATAAAATACTAGCTGACCCGGCCCGGCTTCGCCCAGACCCTGGTGGGGAGCATCTCATTTAATTCATATAAGTAGTCATATAAGTTCTCGTTCCCGTTACCGACTGTCTGTCTGTCTGTCTGTATGTATGTCTGTCTGTCTGTCTGTCTGTCTGACCCGGCCCGGCATCGCCCAACTCCTGGTGTGGAGCATCTCATTTAATTCATATAAGTAGTCATATAAGCTCCCGTTCCCGTTCCCGACTATCTATCTGTCTGTCTGTCTGTCTATATGTCTGTCTGTCTGTCTGTCTGTCTGATCCGGCCCGGCTTCGCCCAGCCCCTGATGGCGAGCATCTCATTTAATTCATATAAGTAGTCATATAAGTTCCCGTTCCCGACTGTCTGTCTGTCTGTCTGCCTGCCTGTCTGTGTAATCATTTATTGGTTGCAGTTAGAACAACCTTAGATAAACGAAGACCAACTTACAAAAAGCATTAGAAAGAGCACTTGAAAGATCTTTACATCTTCCCCAACAATTAACTTGGGTAAATGGAGCGGCGGCAGCAGCATCAGCAGAAGAAGAAACAGGAGGAGTAGACAACTGCAGCGAAAAGGTGAGTCTGTCTATCTATCTGACCCGGCGTGGCTTCGCCCAGCTCCTGGCGGGTAGCGTCTCATTAAATTCATACAACAAAAAAAGTAACTTAAAAGAATGTCCTTCCACACACCATCCATTATTTTTAATGAAAACTCTTTCTAATCACCTGCATGACTACAGTAACTTCTTAAGCATAAAAAGATGAGTTACAATGTTATGCATTGTGCATTATTTTTATGAAAACTTTGAAAATGTCTTAAAGATTGTATCATTATTTATTATAACTCATATGCCGGTACATAACTATGGACAAAGAGTTTATAAATCTTTGAAAACGATGCCACAATATGATTATAAGTTATACAGAAAAGTTATGCCCCTTGAAATAACTTTTACAGAGTTAAGTCCCCTGAAACATATGAAATTATAATGAAAAATGAAATAATATTGGGTAAGCAGCCGATTTCACACTAAAAAAATATGACAGTGGGCTGCGCTGGAATGAAAGGAAGACGTGTAGAAAATTTCATCTCAATCGGATGGGCCGTTCGCGAGCGCATAAAGGACATATGGACATACAGACAGACAGACAGACGGACGGAGATCGCCTTTTATATATAAGACTACCTGACCAGCCCGTTTATGGGCTTCATATATCGAGATTGTCATGGACTCTGTTATTCCCTCTGTCCATCATTTACATGGTCGGCCTCTTCTTCTGGTTCCATTTGGTCTGTACACCATTGCTTGTTGTGTTATACTGTTAGTTGGTAGTCTAGTTAATGGTTCGAGCATTTAACTTGCTGTTTTCTTACGAAAACCGGCTCCGTGGAGAATGTGTTACGGACGCAATTCATATACCCGCGTTCGAAAACAGCTGTGGGTGATTTGGCAGCAGACCGCCATACGTTTTTTTATAAAATGGTATGGGTACCGGTCGTTCAGAAAGCAATGGCAAACTACTGAACGTAAACTTGCCCAGGAATGACGAACAGCTAAAAATGCTGGGGTTGACTGCTAAGTCCTGTAAAGGATGTGCAACATCTTCTAACGAAATCTAGCGCTGCTACAACCCCCACTTTAGTCCTGACAAATGATCCTTAAAAAATGAAAATTAGGGGGCATAACAATATAATTTTAACTTTAAGGGCAGTTTCTCTAATTAAAAGTGTTAAATATTATGTGTATTTATAGCAATTTACTCACGTATATAAATAAACGTATAAAACTGTTTCATCCACTTAAAACATAATATAATGTTAATTAATTCTGTAAGTTTTTTTAAAATTTTCCTTATATATTTTAAAATGTTTAATATGTAGAATTTATCACCCACTTCTTTGTTCTGCATTTAAAGTTTATAAAATGTAATGTAATGTCAGAAGTTTTATATTCTTCTCTTCATTATTTTCATAAATAAAAACTTTATTTTGTTTAAAAAAAAAAAAAAAAGATTAGTGTTGGCGTGGAGTATAAAATCGATTAGATTGATATGACCGGTAGGTGGGACGGGTTTCTCTTCCCGCGCTTTATTGATTTTTCACCTTCGGTGGTCAGTGGTGTTTGGGGGTGTTGGTATGACGATGATGACGTCATACACTAACTTTCTCGAGTTTTCTCTTCTTTTGTTGATTTGGTTTTCTTTGGCGTAAAAAAAAAATGGCCACCTTGTGTTAGTGTGTGTCAGAAATCGACCCTTGCCACTCGTCCTTAGATTTTAGATTAACAAAACTAGACAATGATAACATCATCATCATATGTCTTTCTGATTAGATATCACCTTTTTGTGTCTTTAGGTTTTGTGTTGAGAAAAGATTGCTTAATAAATAGCTGTTTATTTTCCTGTGTGTGCATGTATTAATTGTTTGATTGTTATGCGGGTGTTAACTAACTAACTAACTAACCAACCAACCCACCCACCCACTCACTCACTCACTCCCACCCACCCACGCACCCACCCATCCACTCACCTACTCACCCACCCACTCACTCACTCACTGACGGACGGACGAACGAACGAACTAACGTACTAACGAGCTAACTAACTAAACTAACCAACCAACCAACCAACCAGCCAGCCAGCCAGCCAGCCAGCCAGCCAGCCAGCCAGCCAATCAACGGATACAATAAAAGAAAACACTCTGATACAACCAAAAGAAAGTCGACAATCAAAAGACACGGAAACAACCACTAAACACTGATACAACGACAAATTGATACCCCCCCCCCCCCCCCCAAAAAAAAAAAAATAATATAAAACACTAAGAAAACATCCTAACACAACCCAAAGAAAAGCAAAATATCCAAAAGTAACCGACGCAGTAAAACTGTAACACACACACACACACACACACACACACAAAGAAATGGACAATCTCTGAAAATGACACAACCACTCAAATGGCAAGCATTGAGACAAGCTCAGGAGCACATTATGATGGCATAGTACCTCATGTCTACAACACATGCATGAAAGGCGTACAGGGAAGTGAACACTTATTACAAGAAACAACACAAACAATATACAAATATTTAATTGCTAAACAAAGTGCAACCACTACACCTCAGGGTTTAAAGGTGACACACACTTTTTCCAACCCTCACAACAAATACAGACTGCGGTTCAACGACACCTACAGTACAGGTACAAGCATACATATGCAGACAGATAATCTAATATCAATTATGCATAAACATCACATAAGAGACATAAAAAGACATTTACCATACATGTCTAACAGTCACACCCACAAATATAACAATCAAACATTTAATACATGCACACACAGGTAAACAAACAGATATTTACCAAGCAATCTTTTTCAACATAATACCTAAAGACACAAAAAAACACACACACACACACACACACGCACGCACACACACACACACACACACACACACACACACACACACACACACACACACAATTCCTATGTGCATTATCTCAATACAGATTCAGATATCTGACCAGGGAGATGTATGATGATGATACTGTTGTTGATGTTTTCATTGTCTTGTTTTGCACTAAAACCTACCACGCCTTAGCTAAGGACGAGTTAAAAACATCGATGTCTCTCAAACACTAACACAAGGGGGCCGTTAAAAACATCGATGTCTCTCAAACACTAACACCAGGGGGCCGTTAAAAACATCGATGTCTCTCAAACACTAACACAAGGGGGCCGTTAAAAACATCGATGTATCTCAAACACTAACACAAGGGGGCCATTTTTCACGCCAAAGAAGACAAACTCAATAAAACGCTTGGAAAAGAAAAATTCGATTAGCCAGTTTGTGACGTCATCACTCCGCACTCCCCCACCACTGACCACGCCCAAAGAAGACAATAAAGTGCGTGAAAAGAAACCCACACCACCAACTGGTCATCTTCTGTGACCACTCTAGTCGATGTTTATACTCTAGTTCACTGACCAGCTTTGAACTTAAGCGTAGTCCATACTGCCTAGATGTCCTGACTGGCATCGCTAAACCTGGTTTGAGTCGATATAACTCTTAAGAACGAAAAAAACAAGGAAGTCATGTTTATTGTGTCTTTTCGTCTATATTTCTGCAGCAAAAGTATGATGCTGTTGTTTATACTCTAATCATACATACAACGCTTAGGCGTAAGACACAAATACACATTTTTTTTCTCAAATAAACCACGCCCAAAGAATGCAATAATACGACCTACCCACCAAAATATTAGATTGTTTCGTAGTTGTGTCTCCTTTAATTATTGATTATTATTCTTCTTTTTTTTTTTGAGTAGCTAATTTGTGCTCGCAAAGGACATACCATACTTACTACTAACACCTCCAAAGCTTCTATGGATTTTCGCCTGTTTACTGATTGTCCAGATTCACAGTCGTATATTAATACTGGTTCCATGTAACATGCTAGAACTCTATTTCTAACTTCCAATGAAGAGGCCTCATTGCATGAAATGCTCTTCATTTGACAGAAGTAGTTATAAATGCACGTTTCGGCGCGAATTTGGAGGATTGACCTTGACCTCGGTTGATTTTCACTCCCCCTCGGTCATATAGTTGGGTAAGGGGTAAGGGGTGGTATCCAGGTCATATCTAAGGGCGATAATTCTAAGATTTTATGTTTCTAAGGGCAGATAACTATTGAGTGGGTGTATAAAAATTTTAATTAATTATTAAAAAATAAAATAAAATAAATAAAAATAAAAATAAATAACGACGGGGTGCGGGGTGGTGGCGAGGGGGTGGGCGCGTGGGGTGAGACTAGGCGGTTCGGGCTTAAACACTATCAGGTATATAATAATTTTTATTAAATCATGTATAAACAATACAATGCATATTAAATAAGTAGCGGCATAGTGGAACATTCTGGAACGTAGTACCGGGGAGTTATACGTCGGCAAGTGTGGGAAAATCTCCGACGGGTGTGACGGTGGTCGGTTCATAACAGACGTGGAGGGGGTGCATACGGAAAAGTCATTAAGTAAAGGGTTGTAAAAACGTGGGTGAGTGGTGTGTTAAAATATTTTGAACTGTTAGCGCATTGGTGGTGTACAATAGTACGAATAGAAGGAATAGGTGCGGTGGGGATAGTAGTGGGTATGGGTTAGTGAAATTAGTTGATAAGGGTGGTTATTAGTGCTATGTAGATGTTCATAGTAGCTTATTCACTAACATAACACGTGTTACAAATGAAACCTTGAAAGCTAAAGATCGCTGATTGTAATGGATATAGTGTAGTATCATTCGGTGGTAAGGGGTGGGTACCAGGTATTAGTGGTCAAGTAGTGGTCAAGTAGTGGTCAAGTGAGGAAATTTTATGGGAAAGTGGTTATAATGATAGGGTGATGCTTAAAGGGTGGTAAATTAGTGGTCAAATAGTGGTCAAGCAGTGGTCAAGTAGTGGTCAAGTGGTAGTCAAGTGAGGAAATTTTAGGGAAAAGTAGTTGTAATGATATGGTGATGGTTAAAGGATGGTAAATTAGTGGTAAATTAGTGGTCAAGCAGTGGTCAAGTGGTGGTCAAGTAAGGAAAATTTTAGGGAAAAGTGGTTATAATGATATGGTGATGATTAAAGGGTGGTAAATTAGTGGTCAAGTAGTGGTCAACCAATGGTCAAGTAGTGGTCAAGTGAGGAAATTTTAGGGAAAGTGGTTATAATGATATGGTGATGATTAAAGGGTGGTAAATTAGTGGTCAAGTAGTGGTCAGCCAATGGTCAAGTAGTGGTCAAGTGGTCGAGTGACCACTTAAATTGTAGATGACGATGTCCCTAAGATTATGGTAGTGGTTAAAGTGATCGATGACATGGTCAAGTAGCGGTCAACCAGTGGTCAAGTGGTCGAATGAACACTTAAAAGGTAGAGAAAAGTACGTATATTGAAACGGTGATGGTAAAATGGTCGACAACGTGGTCAAGCAGTGGTCAAGTAGTGCTCAACCAGTGGTCAACCGCTCAAGTGAGAAAATTGTAGGGTATGGTACGTGTAGTGAAACAGAGATGAATAAATTAAGTAGTGACGTTGTCAAGTAGTGATCAAGTAGCGGGCAAGTACTGGTCAAATGGTCGAGTGACCACTTAAATTGTAAGGGAAAGTACATGTAGTGAACCTGTGTTGGTTAAAGTGATCGATGACGTGCTCAAGTAGTGGCCAAGTAGTGGTAAATGGTCGAATGACTACTTAAATTGTCGGTGAAAGTAGGTATGGTGACATGGTGATGATCAAGAGTTGGTCAAGTGGTGCTCAAATAGTGGTCAAGTAGTGGTCAAGTAGTCGAATGACCACTTAAATTGTAAGGGAAAGTACATGTAGTGAACCTGTGTTGGTTAAAGTGATCGATGACGTGCTCAAGTAGTGGCCAAGTAGTGGTAAATGGTCGAATGACTACTTAAATTGTCGGTGAAAGTAGGTATGGTGACATGGTGATGATCAAGAGTTGGTCAAGTGGTGCTCAAATAGTGGTCAAGTAGTGGTCAAGTAGTCGAATGACCACTTAAATTATAGGGTATGGTACGTGTAGTGAAACGGTGATGGTAAAATAAGTAAGGACATAGTCAAATAGTGGTCAAGTACTGGTGAAGTAGTGAGCAAGTGGTCGAAGGATCACTTAAATTGTAGGGTATGGTATGTGTAGTGACATGATGATGGTTAAAGTGATCGATGAAATGATCAAGACGTTATGCCGACTGCTAAGTTCAGAAAGTAATGTCCTTACTAGCGGCAATTTCCCTGACAGAATCGCCTCGAGCACTGATTTTGTATTGATCAATAGCACCTAGTGGTACAGTCAACACACATGGACAATAGTTACATCTGGTCAAAGATGGCGTTGCACCCTATCACACATGGGTAATTGCTACAACCAAACTACGTCTCATTCACTAAAACTGGTCAAATATGGTGTCACATCCGGTCACAGGGGTAATGGGACATCTGAGACACGTGGTTAAGAGGGAAACTATAGAAAAAGGGTGTCCTATCGGTTGTCGAGTCAGGGAACCTAACGTATGATGATCACTGTGTATAGGAGTGAATACACTGCATCATCACCACTGCATCCGAAGGGTAAAAGGGTCACCCCCTTCTCTCTCTCTTTTCTATAACCGTGTAGTCCTAGTGTTATCCGGTTACACCAAAGGACACCCGAGCATCAACACAACAAACTGCCCCGATTCAACCTTAGGCAATGCACGTAACATGACAGGTCACATGTCCACCGTCATAATCAGCGACGTTATCACGTATCAAATTAGATAGCCACACTTTCATTTCCTTTCTATGTGTCCATAGTGTCTTTACATCTTTCTCCAGAAAACCATTTCCAAGACCAATATATGTTATTTGTCAGTGTACCTGCTCAGTGCCACACTTCACAACCAGACAAAAATACACGTTCTATGTACCACTTCAACCGTCAAATAAGAAAATATGTTAGACAAAATATTAAAATTATTGGTCAAATACAGAAATATATCACCCAAACTTATAAAAAGTAGGAACATATGTTAACCAAATGGAAAATATCTTAGCCAAATAGGAAAATTTGTTAGCCAAATAGAAAAAATATTGACCACGTAATGATATATCTTGTCCACACTTATGAAAAGTAGGGAAATTTGTTAGTCAAATGAGAAAAAAGATTGACCAAGTAACGAAATACCCAAACCAAACTTATGAAAAGTACGAAACGTTGTTAAGCAAGTATGAAAATGTATCGACCAAACAGAGAAATATATCACCCAAACTTATAAAAAGTAGGAACATATGTTAACCAAAGGGAAAATACCTTGGCCAAATAGGAAAATTTGTTAGCCAAAGGAGAAAAAAGATTGACCAAGTAACGAAATTCCCCAACCAAACTTATGAAAAGTACGAAACTTTGTTAAGCAAGTATGAAAAGGTATCGACCAAGTAGAGAAATATATCACCTAAACTTATAAAAAGTAGGAACATATGTTAACCAAATGGAAAATAGCTTGGGCAAATAGGGAAATTTGTTAGCCAAATGGGGAAAATATTGTCCAAGTAACGAAATATCCCCCAACAAACTTAGGAAAAGTACGAAACTTTGTTAAGCAAGTATGAAAAGGTATCGACCAAGTAGAGAAATATATCACCCAAACTTATAAAAAGTAGGAACATATGTTAACCACAGAGAAAATACCTTGGCCAAATAGGAAAATTTGTTAGCCAAAGGGGGAAAATATTGTCCAAGTGACGAAATACCCTCCAACAAACTTAGGAAAAGTACGAAACTTTGTTAAGCAAGTATGAAAAGGTATCGACCAAACAGAGAAATATATCACCTAAACTTATAAAAAGTAAGAACATATGTTAACCAAATGGAAAATATCTTGGCCAAATAGGAAATATTGTTAGCCAAATAGAAAAAATATTGACCACGTAACGATATATCTTGTCCACACTTATGAAAAGTAGGAAAATTTGTTAGCCAAATGGGGAAAATATTGTCCAAGTAACGAAATATCCCCCAACAAACTTAGGAAAAGTACGAAACTTTGTTAAGCAAGTATGAAAAGGTATCGACCAAGTAGAGAAATATATCACCCAAACTTATAAAAAGTAGGAACATATGTTAACCACAGAGAAAATACCTTGGCCAAATAGGAAAATTTGTTAGCCAAATGGGGAAAATATTGTCCAAGTGACGAAATACCCCCCAACAAACTTAGGAAAAGTACGAAACTTTGTTAAGCAAGTATGAAAAGGTATCGACCAAACAGAGAAATATATCACCTAAACTTATAAAAAGTAAGAACATATGTTAACCAAATGGAAAATATCTTGGCCAAATAGGAAAATTTGTTAGCCAAATGGGGAAAATATTGTCCAAGTAACGAAATATCCCCCAACAAACTTAGGAAAAGTACGAAACTTTGTTAAGCAAGTATGAAAAGGTATCGACCAAACAGAGAAATATATCACCTAAACTTATAAAAAGTAAGAACATATGTTAACCAAACGGAAAATATCTTGGCCAAATAGGAAAATTTGTTAGCCAAATGGGGAAAATATTGTCCAAGTAACGAAATATCCCCCAACAAACTTAGGAAAAGTACGAAACTTTGTTAAGCAAGTATGAAAAGGTATCGACCAAACAGAGAAATATATCACCCAAACTTATAAAAAGTAGGAACATATGTTAACCAAATGGAAAATATCTTGGCCAAATAGGAAATATTGTTAGCCAAATAGAAAAAATATTGACCACGTAACGATATATCTTGTCCACACTTATGAAAAGTAGGGAAATTTGTTAGTCAAATGAGGAAAATATTGACCACGTAACGAAATACCCCCCAAAAAAACTTAGGAAAAGTACGAAACTTTGTTAAGCAAGTATGAAAAGGTATCGGCCAAACAGAGAAATATATCACCCAAACTTATAAAAAGTAGGGACATTTGTTAACCAAATGGAAAATATCACTCAAAGAGAGAAATAGCTCGCCCCAACGTATAAAAAGTAGGAAAATTGTCGGCCAAAGGGGAAAAAGTTAGACCAAATATAGAAATATCTCGACCAAACTTATAAACATCTAGGAAAAAATAGTACCCAACACAACTAAAAGGCTGACTAAAGTTATAAATCCAAACTTATAAAAATAACCAAATGGGAAAACATATTGACCAAGTACAGACATATATCAATCAAACTTATAAACTTGTCGTCCAAAGTGATAAAAAACAAAGAAAGGCTGTCAGCCAGTCTAAGAAATAGGTATGGAAAAGTAAGTCGACCAAGCTCAGAAAAAAAGGAAAAAAAAAAAGGAAATAAAAATATAACTTCTGTAGTCTTGGTCGACTTACTTTTCCATACCTATTTCTTAGACTGGCTGACAGCCTTTCTTTGTTTTTTATCACTTTGGACGACAAGTTTATAAGTTTGATTGATATATGTCTGTACTTGGTCAATATGTTTTCCCATTTGGTTATTTTTATAAGTTTGGATTTATAACTTTAGTCAGCCTTTTAGTTGTGTTGGGTACTATTTTTTCCTAGATGTTTATAAGTTTGGTCGAGATATTTCTATATTTGGTCTAACTTTTTCCCCTTTGGCCGACAATTTTCCTACTTTTTATACGTTGGGGCGAGCTATTTCTCTCTTTGAGTGATATTTTCCATTTGGTTAACAAATGTCCCTACTTTTTATAAGTTTGGGTGATATATTTCTCTGTTTGGTCGATACCTTTTCATACTTGCTTAACAAAGTTTCGTACTTTTCCTAAGTTTGTTGGGGGGTATTTCGTTACGTGGTCAATATTTTCCCCATTTGACTAACAAATTTCCCTACTTTTCATAAGTGTGGACAAGATACATCGTTACGTGGTCAATATTTTTTCTATTTGGCTAACAAATTTTCCTATTTGGCCAAGATATTTTCCATTTGGTTAACATATGTTCCTACTTTTATAAGTTTGGGTGATATATTTCTCTGTTTGGCCGATACCTTTTCATACTTGCTTAACAAAGTTTCGTACTTTTCCTAAGTTTTTTGGGGGGTACTTCGTTACGTGGTCAATATTTTCCTCATTTGACTAACAAATTTCCCTACTTTTCATAAGTGTGGACAAGATATATCGTTACGTGGTCAATATTTTTTCTATTTGGCTAACAATATTTCCTATTTGGCCAAGATATTTTCCATTTGGTTAACATATGTTCCTACTTTTTATAAGTTTGGGTGATATATTTCTCTGTTTGGTCGATACCTTTTCATACTTGCTTAACAAAGTTTCGTACTTTTCCTAAGTTTGTTGGGGGATATTTCGTTACTTGGACAATATTTTCCCCGTTTGGCTAACAAATTTTCCTATTTGGCCAAGATATTTTCCGTTTGGTTACCATATGTTCTTACTTTTTATAAGTTTAGGTGATATATTTCTCTGTTTGGTCGATACCTTTTCATACTTGCTTAACAAAGTTTCGTACTTTTCCTAAGTTTGTTGGGGGATATTTCGTTACTTGGACAATATTTTCCCCATTTGGCTAACAAATTTTCCTATTTGGCCAAGATATTTTCCAGTTTGGTTAACATATGTTCTTACTTTTTATAAGTTTAGGTGATATATTTCTCTGTTTGGTCGATACCTTTTCATACTTGCTTAACAAAGTTTCGTACTTTTCCTAAGTTTGTTGGGGGGTATTTCGTCACTTGGACAATATTTTCCCCATTTGGCTAACAAACTTTCCTATTTGGCCAAGGTATTTTCTCTGTGGTTAACATATGTTCCTACTTTTTATAAGTTTGGGTGAAATATTTCTCTACTTGGTCGATACCTTTTCATACTTGCTTAACAAAGTTTCGTACTTTTCCTAAGTTTGTTGGGGGATATTTCGTTACTTGGACAATATTTTCCCCATTTGGCTAACAAATTTTCCTACTTTTCATAAGTGTGGACAAGATATATCGTTACGTGGTCAATATTTTTTCTATTTGGCTAACAATATTTCCTATTTGGCCAAGATATTTTCCATTTGGTTAACATATGTTCTTACTTTTTATAAGTTTAGGTGATATATTTCTCTGTTTGGTCGATACCTTTTCATACTTGCTTAACAAAGTTTCGTACTTTTCCTAAGTTTGTTGGAGGGTATTTCGTCACTTGGACAATATTTTCCCCCTTTGGCTAACAAATTTTCCTATTTGGCCAAGGTATTTTCTCTGTGGTTAACATATGTTCCTACTTTTTATAAGTTTGGGTGATATATTTCTCTACTTGGTCGATACCTTTTCATACTTGCTTAACAAAGTTTCGTACTTTTCCTAAGTTTGTTGGGGGATATTTCGTTACTTGGACAATATTTTCCCCATTTGGCTAACAAATTTCCCTATTTGCCCAAGCTATTTTCCATTTGGTTAACATATGTTCCTACTTTTTATAAGTTTAGGTGATATATTTCTCTACTTGGTCGATACCTTTTCATACTTGCTTAACAAAGTTTCGTACTTTTCATAAGTTTGGTTGGGGAATTTCGTTACTTGGTCAATCTTTTTTCTCCTTTGGCTAACAAATTTTCCTATTTGGCCAAGGTATTTTCCCTTTGGTTAACATATGTTCCTACTTTTTATAAGTTTGGGTGATATATTTCTCTGTTTGGTCGATACATTTTCATACTTGCTTAACAACGTTTCGTACTTTTCATAAGTTTGGTTTGGGTATTTCGTTACTTGGTCAATCTTTTTTCTCATTTGACTAACAACTTTCCCTACTTTTCATAAGTGTGGACAAGATATATCATTACGTGGTCAATATTTTTTCTATTTGGCTAACAAATTTTCCTATTTGGCTAAGATATTTTCCATTTGGTTAACATATGTTCCTACTTTTTATAAGTTTGGGTGATATATTTCTGTATTTGACCAATAATTTTAATATTTTGTCTAACATATTTTCTTATTTGACGGTTGAAGTGGTACATAGAACGTGTATTTTTGTCTGGTTGTGAAGTGTGGCACTGAGCAGGTACACTGACAAATAACATATATTGGTCTTGGAAATGGTTTTCTGGAGAAAGATGTAAAGACACTATGGACACATAGAAAGGAAATGAAAGTGTGGCTATCTAATTTGATACGTGATAACGTCGCTGATTATGACGGTGGACATGTGACCTGTCATGTTACGTGCATTGCCTAAGGTTGAATCGGGGCAGTTTGTTGTGTTGATGCTCGGGTGTCCTTTGGTGTAACCGGATAACACTAGGACTACACAGTTATAGAAAAGATAGAGAGAAGGGGGTGACCCTTTTACCCTTCGGATGCAGTGGTGATGATGCAGTGTATTCACTCCTATACACAATGATCATCATACGTTAGGTTCCCTGACTCGACAACCGATAGGACACCCTTTTTCTATAGTTTCCCTCTTAACCACGTGTCTCAGATGTCCCATTACCCCTGTGACCGGATGTGACACCATATTTGACCAGTTTTAGTGAATGAGACGTAGTTTGGTTGTAGCAATTACCCATGTGTGATAGGGTGCAACGCCATCTTTGACCAGATGTAACTATTGTCCATGTGTGTTGACTGTACCACTAGGTGCTATTGATCAATACAAAATCAGTGCTCGAGGCGATTCTGTCAGGGAAATTGTCGCTAGTAAGGACATTACTTTCTGAACTTAGCAGTCGGCATAACGTCTTGATAATTTCATCGATCACTTTAACCATCATCATGTCACTACACATACCATACCCTACAATTTAAGTGATCCTTCGACCACTTGCTCACTACTTCACCAGTACTTGACCACTATTTGACTATGTCCTTACTTATTTTACCATCACCGTTTCACTACACGTACCATACCCTATAATTTAAGTGGTCATTCGACTACTTGACCACTACTTGACCACTATTTGAGCACCACTTAACCAACTCTTGATCATCACCATGTCACCATACCTACTTTCACCGACAATTTAAGTAGTCATTCGACCATTTACCACTACTTGAGCACGTCATCGATCACTTTAACCAACACAGGTTCACTACATGTACTTTCCCTTACAATTTAAGTGGTCATTCGACTACTTGACCACTACTTGACCACTATTTGAGCACCACTTGACCAACTCTTGATCATCACCATGTCACCATACCTACTTTCACCGACAATTTAAGTAGTCATTCGACCATTTACCACTACTTGGCCACTACTTGAGCACGTCATCGATCACTTTAACCAACACAGGTTCACTACATGTACTTTCCCTTACAATTTAAGTGGTCACTCGACCATTTGACCAGTACTTGCCCGCTACTTGATCACTACTTGACAACGTCACTACTTAATTTATTCATCACCGTTTCACTACACGTACCATACCCTATAATTTAAGTGGTCATTCGACTACTTGACCACTACTTGACCACTATTTGAGCACCACTTGACCAACTCTTGATCATCACCATGTCACCATACCTACTTTCACCGACAATTTAAGTAGTCATTCGACCATTTACCACTACTTGGCCACTACTTGAGCACGTCATCGATCACTTTAACCAACACAGGTTCACTACATGTACTTTCCCTTACAATTTAAGTGGTCACTCGACCATTTGACCAGTACTTGCCCGCTACTTGATCACTACTTGACAACGTCACTACTTAATTTATTCATCTCTGTTTCACTACACGTACCATACCCTACAATTTTCTCACTTGAGCGGTTGACCACTGGTTGAGCACTACTTGACCACTGCTTGACCACGTTGTCGACCATTTTACCATCACCGTTTCAATATACGTACTTTTCTCTACCTTTTAAGTGTTCATTCGACCACTTGACCACTGGTTGACCACTACTTGACCATGTCATCGATCACTTTAACCACTACCATAATCTTAGGGACATCGTCATCTACAATTTAAGTGGTCACTCGACCACTTGACCACTACTTGACCATTGGCTGACCACTACTTGTCCACTAATTTACCACCCTTTAATCATCACCATATCATTATAACCACTTTCCCTAAAATTTCCTCACTTGACCACTACTTGACCATTGGTTGACCACTACTTGACCACTAATTTACCACCCTTTAATCATCACCATATCATTATAACCACTTTTCCCTAAAATTTTCCTTACTTGACCACTGCTTGACCACTAATTTACCACTAATTTACCATCCTTTAACCATCACCATATCATTACAACTACTTTTCCCTAAAATGTCCTCACTTGACTACCACTTGACCACTACTTGACCACTGCTTGACCACTATTTGACCACTAATTTACCACCCTTTAAGCATCACCCTATCATTATAACCACTTTCCCATAAAATTTCCTCACTTGACCACTACTTGACCACTACTTGACCACTAATACCTGGTACCCACCCCTTACCACCGAATGATACTACACTATATCCATTACAATCAGCGATCTTTAGCTTTCAAGGTTTCATTTGTAACACGTGTTATGTTAGTGAATAAGCTACTATGAACATCTACATAGCACTAATAACCACCCTTATCAACTAATTTCACTAACCCATACCCACTACTATCCCCACCGCACCTATTCCTTCTATTCGTACTATTGTACACCACCAATGCGCTAACAGTTCAAAATATTTTAACACACCACTCACCCACGTTTTTACAACCCTTTACTTAATGACTTTTCCGTATGCACCCCCTCCACGTCTGTTATGAACCGACCACCGTCACACCCGTCGGAGATTTTCCCACACTTGCCGACGTATAACTCCCCGGTACTACGTTCCAGAATGTTCCACTATGCCGCTACTTATTTAATATGCATTGTATTGTTTATACATGATTTAATAAAAATTATTATATACCTGATAGTGTTTAAGCCCGAACCGCCTAGTCTCACCCCACGCGCCCACCCCCTCGCCACCACCCCGCACCCCGTCGTTATTTATTTTTATTTTTATTTATTTTATTTTATTTTTTAATAATTAATTAAAATTTTTATACACCCACTCAATAGTTATCTGCCCTTAGAAACATAAAATCTTAGAATTATCGCCCTTAGATATGACCTAGATACCACCCCTTACCCCTTACCCAACTATATGACCGAGGAGGAGTGAAAATCAACCGAGGTCAAGGTCAATCCTCCGCAATCCTCCAAAATCTAACCGAAACGTGCATTTATAACTACTGACAGAATGCAGCTTTTGCTTGTCCTATTCTGTTCTTTATCTTTATCTCTGTGGATGCATCTCCCGCCTGATGTTATCCATGTGTCTAGATATTTCAATGTCTGCACTTGCCCTAAAATAACATAAGTTTCTTTAAATTGTATATGTAACTGCACAACCAATGCTATTATACATATTCTCATGACACTATTAGAAAGAGCTATAGAAGTAAAGACACATCTGTACTTATGAATTCTGATGGCTGTGGACATGAGGTTTCTGAGTAAAATGCAAATAATACCATGGACATTTAAAAAAAAAAAAAAACAATGGCAAAGACTTACAAGAAACATTAAAACCGTACACTGATTAGAGAGATTAGACGTAGACAGTCACAATTATTTGGTCACGTTTTGAGAAGAAATAAATTGGAGAACTTTTTGACAACTGGCAAGATCGAAGGGAAGAGAACAAGGGGATGGCAGAGAAGTAAATACTTGGATGGCTAGGCACGGTGGTATGGTCGGGACAAGAACACTGATCGCGTGAGATGGCGAAACATGACCGCCTACGCTTGTCGGCATGGCACATGATGAATGAACTTATGCTTCATGGACTACACTAAAGCATCCGACCGTGTGCAACACATGAGGATAGGACATACATGAGGATAGGACACACATGAGGATAGGACATACATGAGGATAGGACACGCATTGAGAAAACTTGAAAATAGAATAAGTATAGAAACAAGCTGTGGGAAATTCTTAAACCAGTCGTTATCAACCTTTTTTGGCCCGTGCTCTCTTTCACCATATTTTTAGAACGTCATTCCCCCCCCCCCCCCCTTCCTATAAAAAATGTGGCCCGTGCCCCCCTTCACCGTATTTTCAGAACGTCATCCCCCCCCCCCCTTTCATGTTTCCTATCTAAAAATCCCCCACCCCTACACAGTATACGTAAAAATGGAAGGTAAAAACAAGTCTAGACATTCACTTAAAACATGATTTGTGGGTCTACTTACTTTATAAAATGAATTTTAGAAGGATGAGACATACATAACTGTAAAGTATGAAGGGAAAAACAATATCAAGTAATCGGTTCTTGTATTAACGCGATCTTGAAATGGTCTTCATCACCCCCCCCCCCATGGAAACTCTAAAATTTCCCTCTGGGGGGAGGGGTTGAGAACCATTGCCTTAAACAATATGGAGTGAGTACACATCTAATGTAGAAGCGTATACAACAACAGTGAATGCATAGTGAGAGCAACTGGAGGACACTCAGAACCCTTCACCATAAGATCTGGAGTACGACAAGGTTGTGTCCTGTCCCCTCTCTTGCTTATAAAATATATAGACAACATATGCAAAGAAACCAGCCAAACAGAGACCGCAAGAACACCGCATGACGAGAGCACAGAAAAAGAACCATCTGCAAATTTAACCATTAGAGAACTCCTGTTTGCGGACGACCAAGCACTAATAGCAAAATCAGAAGCTGAATTACAAGACCACATGAATAGTCTAAGCGAAATGTGTAGGGAACATAACATGAAAATTAGCACAAGTAAAACAGAGGTACTGACTATAACTAAAGAAGAAAAAACAACAATTCACCTAAACGAATATCCATTGAAACAAGTAAAGAGCTTCAGGTACCTAGGAAGTATAATATCATCAAATGGCAGATCAGAAGACGAGATCGAAAATAGATGCAATAAGGCAAACCAACTCATTGGACAAATGACACCAATACAAAAGAACAAACATGTATCAATAACTACAAAGAAAGCACTTTACAACACAATCTTCCTACCAACTCTATGTTACCAATGCCAAACCTGGACAATGACAGAAAAAGAGAAAAGAAAAATCACAACAGAAATGAGGTTCCTGACAAGAATACTCACAATGTATCAAGAAGAGATAAGATCAGAAATGAAGAAATCAGGACTAAAGTGGGGGTTATAGCTGCACTAGATTTTATTAGAAGACAGCAAGTCAAATGGTTTGGCCATGCAAGTAGGTTACCAACTAACAGTATACCACAACAAGCAATGATGTACAGACCAGATGGAAGCAGGGGAAGAGGCCGACCACGTACACGATGGATGCAGGGAATAACAGAATTAGAATCCATGGGAATATCGATACATGAAGCCCATAAGCGGGCACTCTCCCGCTGTTTACACTTCACCTCGACACCGCAAGGTACAAGAGGAACATGATGAGATGAGATGAGTATAACTTGAAACACACGAGGATAGGAAATACATTGAGAAAACTTGAAAATTGTATAACTTGAAAGGCCGGTATCTGGAATTCACGGCGCAGCAGAAATATAGGAAGAGCTAAGAACACACGGTGAAGAGAAGTCGAATCACAATGAATAATATGGGAAGAAGAAGAATAATAATTGAAGAGAAACAGACTATGGCAGCCAGAACTAAAATACGACCCAGAGGACAGCAGTGCGACGAGTTAAAGGAGACGCACTGAGATTTCATTATAGCAACAGCTCATGAATCACCGAGACAGGGAGAATTGGTGTACAGTACACCAATGGCGGGGTCATGACCTCCTAGTGGGAAATTAACCTACGACCTCCAGCATTCTAATGTATGGCTTTTCTTGTGTGCAGACTGTTTCTATTCTCCTCCATGTCATTGTTTAACAACTACTCCTGTCAACATTCACTGTTCGACGTCAAACTCCATCTTTGGTAATCGCAACGGTGAGAGTGCATTAGCCATAGTGCCCCGGAGTTGTGTATGCAAAGATTAACTGTTAAATTACCCGTGAGAGTGCATCAGCGAAAGAGCCCGGTAGTTGTGTATGTAAAGATCAACTGTTAAATTACCCGAGAGAGTGCATGAGCGAGAGAACCCCGGAGTTTTGTATGTAAAGATCAACTGTTAAATTACCTGTGACAGTGCATCAGCGAGAGGGCCCCGGAGTTGTGTATATAAAGATCAACTGTTAAATTAACCACGAGAGTGCATCAGCCAGAGAGCCCCGGAGTTGTGTATGTAAAGATCAATTGTTAAATTACCTGTGAGAGTGCATCAGTGAGAGAGCCCCGGAGTTGTATATGCAACAGATGAAACGTTGTTGGAGCTGTGAGAGTTGGCTAGTCAAAAGTTTTTACATGCCACAGACCGACATATCAGGCCAGACCGACATATCAGGCCAGATCGACATAACGTGAGACTCGGGTGATTCGTGGCTGCGTCCATTTGCACAAGGCTGTGGAGAGCTAGGGTCAGAGTGCAAATATCAAGCGACCCCCAAACGTCTAATGGGCAAGTCTGAAGATGTGTCTATGTCCGCGTAAAGAGTCCATGAAATGTCTGCAGCTGCTGACAGGGGTATGAGTTCAGTATGGTTCGTCTAGATCACATCCATCAGGGGTCTTTCTCACAGGGTGGTTTAGGAGAACCTGGGTGGTCGTTGCTGGAACTAAGGAGCTGTGTGGTGTGTGCGACGCTTTCGGCAGCCGTATTGCGGAAAGAGACTGAACCATATGGGATAAAACCTAGTGCAATTAAGTCGATTCTCTTGGCCTTAAACTCTTTTTTCTTAAAATATAGATAAATTCGTAAATATGAAAACATTTAATCACTGACTCCAGGGCAGGACAATCACAGTCGCCATGTTTGTGCAAACGTTATGAGACGAGGGCAAGAGAAGGTTGAGACAAATGGGAAGATCCGTGGTGTTAGAGACAGAGTCGACAGATCGGCAACACTCTGAGACCACGACCAGTGGTTGAAGTCACCAACAGGCCCGAAGACAGATGTTTGTGGAAGCAGATAGTCGCTAGGCATGGCTCATGGTAATCCCAACAGTCGGGCCGCGCCGCTCAGCATAGCTCATGGTAATCCCAAGAGTCGGGCCGCGCCGCTCGGCATGGCTCATGGTAATCCCAACAGTCGGGCCGCGCCGCTCAGCATAGCTCATGGTAATCGCAAGAGTCGGGCCGCGCCGCTCGGCATGGCTCATGGTGATCACGACAGTCGGGCCGCGCCGCTCGGCATGACTCATGGTGATAAATACAGTCGGGCCGCGCCGCTCGGCATGGTTCATGGTGAACCCGACAGGGTTTTAGGGGGCTGCGTGGTCTCGGGGTATGGTGTCCGCCTCGAGTCCTGGAGGTCCCGGGTTCAAGCCTCGGTGATGACCGTGATTATTTCTCGTGGACGTCTAGTAATAAATGTCCCCTGGTCTCTGGGTAGTGAGATCAGACGCCCGTATGTATTATTGCACACGTAAAAAATCCCTTGGCAGTTGGAAATCGAACAAGAGTAGCCTAACGGCACTGCCCGGGCAAAATTTCGAGTTAAAAATCTACCCAAAGTATTCCAGGATCCTCGCCGGTGCTACGGAGTTCGTGCACTGAGCTGAGTTTCTCCAGACTCAGGTTTGAGTTAGGAGGAGAACGGAGCACTTATGGATTGCACCCGTGTGCCGTGATGTTGATCCATCGACTAAACTAACCTAACTAAACTAAATTGAACCCGACAGTCGGGCTGCGCCGCTCGGCAGGGCTCGTGGTGATAAAGACAGCCTCAAGGGAAGTCACTCTAGTCACGAACATGCTCGCCCCAGGTTCCGGTGTCGACAGAAGAAAGAGCCCCAGGAATCTGATTGCCGGATATAATATACGATTGTAAATAGAGACAGATTCCTTATCTAATAAATACTTCATGTGGGTCAGTAGGTTATGTTCAAGTTATTGCTTCCTGTGGTAGACACTGTTTGAGTTCTAGACTGTAGCAGACGTGAGACTGTTCGGAACAGTTGATTAACACTCCTCGTCTACATCGGTATGAAATTAATATATATATAATTATTAATATAATAATATAATTATATATTTATGAATTGAATTGTTCAATAATTAAAAATTATCAGCAAACTTTCGAGTCATTTTATTCATATGATTAAATTAAGTTTTTAATGTTACAATATAACTCATTCATTCATTTAGTAATAGTAGCATGTCCTTTGCAGAACCTCGCTACCACAACAACCTTCCGGAAAACCTCTCGATCATAGTTCATACCTTACGATCGAGAGGTTTTCCGGAAGGTTGAGTTGTTATGGGAGCAAGGTTCTGCAAAGGACATGCTACTGAATGAATGAGTTATATTGTAACATTAAAAACTTAATTTATAATTATATATATATATAATATATATTATATATAATAATTTATAACTTAATTAATCTTGCTTATGACATAAGCAAGATGTCCCGCTTCTGATGCACCATCTCGAGATCATCCACCACATCCTGCACCCATCCTCTCTTTGGCCTTCCTCTTCCTCTCTTCCCAATATCCCTCCATTATTGTTATCTCCAAACTTTCTTGGAGTTTCAAGTGATCAAAATATTTCAATTTTCTTTGTTTTATCCTGTTTAATAGCCATCCATCTTCAATATTCAGCTCTTGAAGTTGAAGTATGGGTGCATTTGTTTTGTTCTTTTCTTTATCCAAGATATTCCCAGTTCCTTATATCCCTCCTAGCTTACATCCCTAGTTCCTTATATCCCTCCTAGACTACATCCCTAGTTCCTTATATCCCTCCTAGACTACATCCCTAGTTCCTTATATCCCTCCTAGACTACATTCCTAGTTCCTTAGATCCCTCCTAGACTACATCCCTAGTTCCTTATATCCCTTCTAGACTACATCACTAGTTCCTTATATCCCTCCTAGCTTACATCCCTAGTTCCTTATATCCCTCCTAGACTACATCCCTAGTTCCTTATATCCCTCCTAGACTACATCCCTAGTTCCTTATATCCCTTCTAGACTACATCACTAGTTCCTTATATCCCTCCTAGCTTACATCCCTAGTTCCTTATATCCCTCCTAGACTACATCCCTAGTTCCTTATATCCCTCCTAGACTACATCCCTAGTTCCTTATATCCCTCCTAGACTACATCCCTAGTTCCTTATATCCCTCCTAGACTACATCCCTAGTTCCTTATATCCCTCCTAGACTACATCCCTAGTTCCTTATATCCCTCCTAGACTACATCCCTAGTTCTTATATCCCTCCTAGACTAAATCCCTAGTTCCTTATATCCCTCATAGACTACATCCCTAGTTCCTTATATCCCTCATAGACTACATCCCTAGTTCCTTATATCCCTCCTAGACTACATCCCTAGTTCCTTATATCCCTACTAGACTACATCCCTAGTTCCTTATATCCCTCATAGACTACATCCCTAGTTCCTTATATCCCTCCTAGCTTACATCCCTAGTTCCTTATATCCCTCATAGACTACATCCCTAGTTCCTTATATCCCTCCTAGACTACATCCCTAGTTCCTTATATCACTCCTAGACTACATCCCTAGTTCCTTATATCCCTCCTAGACTACATCCCTAGTTCCTTATATCCCTCCTAGACTACATCCCTAGTTCCTTATATCCCTCCTAGACTACATCCCTAGTTCCTTATATCCCTCCTAGACTACATCCCTAGTTCCTTATATCTCTCCTAGACTACATCCCTAGTTCCTTATATCTCTCCTAGACTACATCCCTAGTTCCGTATATCCCTCCTAGACTACATCCCTAGTTCCTTATATCTCTCCTAGACTACATCCCTAGTTTCTTATATCCCTCCTAGACTACATCCCTAGTTCCTTATATCCCTCCTAAACCATATCCCTAGTTCCTCATATCCCTCCTAGACTACATCCCTAGTTCTTTATATCCCTCCTAGACTACATCCCTAGTTCCCTATTACTCTCCTAGACTACATCCCTAGTTCCCTATATCCCTCCTAGACTACATTCCTAGTTCCTTATATCCCTCTTAGACTACATCCCTAGTTATTTATATCCCTCCTAGACTACATCCCTAGCTCCTTATATCCCTCTTAGACTACATCCCTAGTTCCTTATATCCCTCTTAGACTACATCCCTAGTTATTTATATCCCTCCTAGACTACATCCCTAGTTCCTTATATCCCTCCTAGATTACATCCCTAATTCCTTATAGCCCTCCTAGACTACATCCCTAGTGCCTTATATCTCTCCTAGACTACATCCCTAGTTCCTTATATCTCTCCTAGACTACATCCCTAGTTCCTTATATCTCTCCTAGACTACATCCCTAGTTCCTTATATCCCTCCTAAACCATATCCATAGTTCCTTATATCCCTCCTAGACTACATCCCTAGTTCCCTATATCCCTTCTAAACCATAATCCTAGTTCCTTATATCCCTCCTAGACTACATCCCTAGTTCCTTATATCCCTCCTAGACTTCATCCTTAGTTCCTTATATCTCTCCTAGACTACATCCTTAGTTCCTTATATCTCTCCTAGACTACATCCCTAGTTCCTTATATCTCTCCTAGACTACATCCCTAGTTCCTTATATCCCTCCTAGACTACATCCCTAGTTCCTTATTTCTCTCCTAGACTACATCCCTAGTTTCTTATATCCCTCCTAGACTACATCCCTAGTTCCTTATATCGTTCCTAGACTACATCCCTAGTTCCTTATATCCCTCCTAGACTACTTCCCTAGTTACCTATATCCCTCCTAGACTACATCCCTAGTTCCTTATATCCCTCCTAGACTACTTCCCTAGTTACCTATATCCCCCCTAGACTACATCCCTAGTTCCTTATATCCCTCCTAGACTACTTCCCTAGTTACCTATATCCCTCTTAGACTACATCCCTAGTTCCTTATATCCCTCCTAGACTACATCCCTAGTTCTCTATATCCTTCCTAAACCATATTCCTAGTTCCTTATATCCCTCCTAGACTACATCCCTAGTTCCTTATATCCCTCCTAGACTACATCCCTAGTTCTCTATATCCCTCCTAAACCATATTCCTTGTTCCTTATATCCCTCCTAGACTACATCCCTAGTTCCCTATATCCCTCCTAAGCCATATGCCTAGTTCCTTATATCCCTACTAGACTACATCCCTAGTTTCTGATAGCCTGCTTAGACTACAACCCTAGTTCCTTATATCCCTCCTAGACTACATCCCCAGTTCCCTATAGCCCTCCTAAACCATATTCCCAGTTCCATGTAGCCCTCCTAAACCATATCCCCAATTCCATATAGCTCTCCTAAACCATATCTCCAGTTCCCTATAGCCCTCCTAAACTATATCCCCTGTTCTATATAGCCCTCCTAAACTACATCCCCAGTTTTATATAACCCTCCTAAACTATATCCCCAGTTTTATATAGCCCTCCTAAACCATATCCCCAGTTTTATATAGCCCTCCTAAACCATATGCCTAGTTCTATATAGCCCTCTTAAACCATATCCCCTGTTCTATATAGTCCTCCTAAACCATATCCCCAGTTCTATATAGTCCTCCTAAATCATATCCCCAGCTCATTATAGCCCTCCTAAACCATATCCCTAGTTCTATATAGCTCTCCTAAATCATATCCCCAGTTCTATATAGCCCTCCTAAACCATATGCCTAGTTCTATATAGCCCTCCTAAACCATATCCCCAGTTCTATATAGTCCTCCTAAACCATATCCCCAGTTCTATATAGTCCTCCTAAACCATATCCCCAGTTCTATATAGCCCTCCTAAACCATATCCCCAGTTCCCTATATTCTTTCTAAACTACATCCCCAGTTCTATATAGCCCTCCTAAACCATATCCCCAGTTCCCTTTATTCTTTCTAAACTACATCCCCAGTTCCCTATATTCTTTCTAAACTACATCCCCAGTTCCCTATATCCCTCCTAGACTGTTCCCTATATCCCTCCTAGACTACATCCACACACAACACAGTTTAGTTTAGTTTAGTTGACAGATCAACATCACGGCACATGGGTGTAACCCATAAATGCTCCGTTCTACTCATAACTCAAGCCTGAGTCCGCAGAATCTCAGCTCACTGCACGAACTCCGTAGCACCAGCGAGGATCCTGAAATACTTTGGGTAGGTGTTTAACTCTAAATTTTGCCCGGGCAGCGCTGTTAGGCTACTCTTTTTTGATTTCCAACTGCCAAGGGACTTTTTACGTGTGCAACAATACACACGGGCGGCCGATCTCACTACCCAGAGACCAGGGGAAATTTTGTTACTAGAAGTCTACGTGCAAAAATCCCAGCTCTCACTGGGGCTTGAACCCGCTCTCGAGGCGGACAACATACCTCGAGATCACTCAGCGTGCCCCCCTCCCCCCGCCCCTAAGTACAACACAGCATGGACAATGCTATTAATCTTGTTCCAAATATGTATCGCAAACTGTAACTAAGGATCACAATTATTGAAAATGTGTTTGTTGTTGATGACATGGTTGAGTCTATCAGCTGTTACCTGTGTTTGTTGTTGATGACATGGTTGAGTCTATCAGCTGTTACCAGTGTTTGTTGTTGATGACATGGTTGAGTCTATCAGCTGTTACCTGTGTTTGTTGTTGATGACATGGTTGAGTCTATCAGCTGTTACCAGTGTTTGTTGTTGATGACATGGTTGAGTCTATCAGCTGTTACCTGTGTTTGTTGTTGATGACATGGTTGAGTCTATCAGCTGTTACCTGTGTTTGTTGTTGATGACATGGTTGAGTCTATCAGCTGTTACCAGTGTTTGTTGTTGATGACATGGTTGAGTCTATCAGCTGTTACCTGTGTTTGTTGTTGATGACATGGTTGAATCTATCAGCTGTTACCTGTGTTTGTTGTTGATGACATGGTTGAATCTATCAGCTGTTACCTGTGTTTGTTGTTGATGACATGGTTGAATCTATCAGCTGTTACCTGTGTTTGTTGTTGATGACATGGTTGAGTCTATCAGCTGTTACCTGTGTTTGTTGTTGATGACATGGTTGAATCTATCAGCTGTTACCTGTGTTTGTTGTTGATGACATGGTTGAATCTATCAGCTGTTACCTGTGTTTGTTGTTGATGACATGGTTGAATCTATCAGCTGTTACCTGTGTTTGTTTTTGATGACATGGTTGAGTCTATCAGCTGTTACCTGTGTTTGTTGTTGATGACATGGTTGAGTCTATCAGCTGTTACCTGTGTTTGTTGTTGATGACATGGTTGAATCTATCAGCTGTTACCTGTGTTTGTTGTTGATGACATGGTTGAGTCTATCAGCTGTTACCTGTGTTTGTTGTTGATGACATGGTTGAGTCTATCAGCTGTTACCTGTGTTTGTTGTTGATGACATGGTTGAATCTATCAGCTGTTACCTGTGTTTGTTGTTGATGACATGGTTGAATCTATCAGCTGTTACCTGTGTTTGTTGTTGATGACATGGTTGAATCTATCAGCTGTTACCTGTGTTTGTTGTTGATGACATGGTTGAGTCTATCAGCTGTTACCTGTGTTTGTTGTTGATGACATGGTTGAGTCTATCAGCTGTTACCTGTGTTTGTTGTTGATGACATGGTTGAATCTATCAGCTGTTACCTGTGTTTGTTGTTGATGACATGGTTGAGTCTATCAGCTGTTACCTGTGTTTGTTGTTGATGACATGGTTGAATCTATCAGCTGTTACCTGTGTTTGTTGTTGATGACATGGTTGAGTCTATCAGCTGTTACCTGTGTTTGTTGTTGATGACATGGTTGAGTCTATCAGCTGTTACCTGTGTTTGTTGTTGATGACATGGTTGAGTCTATCAGCTGTTACCTGTGTTTGTTGTTGATGACATGGTTGAGTCTATCAGCTGTTACCTGTGTTTGTTGTTGATGACATGGTTGAGTCTATCAGCTGTTACCTGTGTTTGTTGTTGATGACATGGTTGAATCTATCAGCTGTTACCTGTGTTTGTTGTTGATGACATGGTTGAATCTATCAGCTGTTACCAGTGTTTGTTGTTGATGACATGGTTGAATCTATCAGCTGTTACCTGTGTTTGTTGTTGATGACATGGTTGAGTCTATCAGCTGTTACCTGTGTTTGTTGTTGATGACATGGTTGAGTCTATCAGCTGTTACCTGTGTTTGTTGTTGATGACATGGTTGAGTCTATCAGCTGTTACCTGTGTTTGTTGTTGATGACATGGTTGAGTCTATCAGCTGTTACCTGTGTTTGTTGTTGATGACATGGTTGAGTCTATCAGCTGTTACCTGTGTTTGTTGTTGATGACATGGTTGAGTCTATCAGCTGTTACCTGTGTTTGTTGTTGATGACATGGTTGAGTCTATCAGCTGTTACCTGTGTTTGTTGTTGATGACATGGTTGAGTCTATCAGCTGTTACCTAGTGTTTGTTGTTGATGACATGGTTGAGTCTATCAGCTGTTACCTGTGTTTGTTGTTGATGACATGGTTGAATCTATCAGCTGTTACCTGTGTTTGTTGTTGATGACATGGTTGAATCTATCAGCTGTTACCATGTGTTTGTTGTTGATGACATGGTTGAATCTATCAGCTGTTACCTGTGTTTGTTGTTGATGACATGGTTGAGTCTATCAGCTGTTACCTGTGTTTGTTGTTGATGACATGGTTGAGTCTATCAGCTGTTACCTGTGTTTGTTGTTGATGACATGGTTGAGTCTATCAGCTGTTACCTGTGTTTGTTGTTGATGACATGGTTGAGTCTATCAGCTGTTACCTGTGTTTGTTGTTGATGACATGGTTGAGTCTATCAGCTGTTACCTGTGTTTGTTGTTGATGACATGGTTGAATCTATCAGCTGTTACCTGTGTTTGTTGTTGATGACATGGTTGAATCTATCAGCTGTTACCAGTGTTTGTTGTTGATGACATGGTTGAATCTATCAGCTGTTACCTGTGTTTGTTGTTGATGACATGGTTGAGTCTATCAGCTGTTACCTGTGTTTGTTGTTGATGACATGGTTGAGTCTATCAGCTGTTACCTGTGTTTGTTGTTGATGACATGGTTGAGTCTATCAGCTGTTACCTGTGTTTGTTGTTGATGACATGGTTGAGTCTATCAGCTGTTACCTGTGTTTGTTGTTGATGACATGGTTGAGTCTATCAGCTGTTACCTGTGTTTGTTGTTGATGACATGGTTGAGTCTATCAGCTGTTACCTGTGTTTGTTGTTGATGACATGGTTGAGTCTATCAGCTGTTACCTGTGTTTGTTGTTGATGACATGGTTGAGTCTATCAGCTGTTACCAGTGTTTGTTGTTGATGACATGGTTGAGTCTATCAGCTGTTACCTGTGTTTGTTGTTGATGACATGGTTGAATCTATCAGCTGTTACCTGTGTTTGTTGTTGATGACATGGTTGAATCTATCAGCTGTTACCAGTGTTTGTTGTTGATGACATGGTTGAATCTATCAGCTGTTACCTGTGTTTGTTGTTGATGACATGGTTGAATCTATCAGCTGTTACCTGTGTTTGTTGTTGATGACATGGTTGAATCTATCAGCTGTTACCTGTGTTTGTTGTTGATGACATGGTTGAATCTATCAGCTGTTACCTGTGTTTGTTGTTGATGACATGGTTGAATCTATCAGCTGTTACCAATGTTTGTTGTTGATGACATGGTTGAGTCTATCAGCTGTTACCTGTGTTTGTTGTTGATGACATGGTTGAGTCTATCAGCTGTTACCTGTGTTTGTTGTTGATGACATGGTTGAGTCTATCAGCTGTTACCTGTGTTTGTTGTTGATGACATGGTTGAGTCTATCAGCTGTTACCTGTGTTTGTTGTTGATGACATGGTTGAATCTATCAGCTGTTACCTGTGTTTGTTGTTGATGACATGGTTGAGTCTATCAGCTGTTACCTGTGTTTGTTGTTGATGACATGGTTGAGTCTATCAGCTGTTACCAGTGTTTGTTGTTGATGACATGGTTGAGTCTATCAGCTGTTACCTGTGTTTGTTGTTGATGACATGGTTGAATCTATCAGCTGTTACCTGTGTTTGTTGTTGATGACATGGTTGAATCTATCAGCTGTTACCTGTGTTTGTTGTTGATGACATGGTTGAGTCTATCAGCTGTTACCAGTGTTTGTTGTTGATGACATGGTTGAGTCTATCAGCTGTTACCTGTATTTGTTGTTGCAGTCTTCCCATGCCACCCAGCCTCTTCCTGTTGTCTCCTGGTTCACGGATAGGAGGAAACTATTGCACCATCAGCAGAATCAGGTTTTGTTCCTTCAGTATTTTATTTTGCTGTTTCCTGCTTTAGTTTCCATTCTACCGTTGTTGTCTAATAGTTAACTGTTACAGATATGACCATATGTTTTAGTTATCTAATAGTTAAATGTTACAGATATGACCATATGTTGTAGTTATCTAATAAACTGTTACAGATATGACCATATGTTGCAGTTATCTAATAGTTAACTGTTACAGATTTTGTCATGTGTTGTAGTTATCTAATAGTTAACTGTCACAGATATGACCATATGTTGTAGTTATCTAATAGTTAACTGTTACAGATATGACCATATGTTGTAGTTATCTAATAGTTAACTGTCACAGATATGACCATATGTTGTAGTTATCTAATAGTTAACTGTTACAGATATGACCATATGTTGTAGTTATCTAATAGTTAACTGTCACAGATATGACCATATGTTGTAGTTATCTAATAGTTAACTGTTACAGATTTGGTCATGTGTTGTAGTTATCTAATAGTTAACTGTTACAGATATGACCATATGTTGTAGTTATCTAATAGTTAACTGTCACAGATATGACCATATGTTGTAGTTATCTAATAGTTAACTGTTACAGATAAGACCATGTGTTGTAGTTATCTAATAGTTAACTGTTACAGATAAGACCATGTGTTGTAGTTATCTAATAGTTAACTATTACAGATATGACCATTGTAGTAGTTATCTATTAGTTAACTCTCACAGATATGAACATGTGTTGTAGTTATCTATTAGTTAACTGTTACAGAGATGACCATGTGTTGTAGTTATCTAATAGTTATGACCATGCATTGTAGTTATCTAATAGTTATGTCCATCTGTTGTAGTTATCTAATATTTATGACCATGTATTGTAGTTATTTAATAGTTATGACCATGCATTGTAGTTATCTAATAGTTATGTCCATGTGTTGTAGTTATGTAATAGTTATGTCCATATGTTGTAGTTATCTAATGTTTATGACCATGCATTGTAGTTATCTAATAGTTATGTCCATATGTTGTAGTTATCTAATGTTTATGACCATGTGTTGTAGTTATCTAATAGTTAACTGTCATAGAAATGACCATATGTTGTAGTTATCTAATGTTTATGACCATATGTTGTAGTTATCTAATATTTATGACCATATGTTGTAGTTATCTAATGTTTATGTCCATATGTTGTAGTTATCTAATATTTATGACCATATGTTGTAGTTATCTAATAGTTAACTGTCATAGAAATGACCATATGTTGTAGTTATCTAATGTTTATGTCCATATGTTGTAGTTATCTAATATTTATGACCATGTGTTGTAGTTATCTAATAGTTACGTCCATGTGTTGTAGTTATCTAATAGTTATGACCATGTGTTGTAGTTATCTAATAGTTATGACCATGTGTTGTAGTTATCTAATAGTTACGACCATATTTTGTAGTTATCTAATAGTTATGACAGTGTGCTGTAGTTATCTAATAGTTATGTCCATGTGCTGTAGTTATCTAATAGTTAACTGTCATAGAAATGACCATATGTTGTAGTTATCTAATAGTTATGACCATGCATTTTAGTTATCTAAAAGTTATGACCATGTGTTGTTATCTAATAGTTATGACCATGTGCTATAGTTATCTAATAGTTATGACCATATGTTGTAGTTATCTAATATTTATGACCTTATGTTGTAGTTCTCTAATAGTTAACTGTCATAGAAATGACCATATGTTGTAGTTATCTAATATTTATGACCATATGTTGTAGTTATCTAATAGTTAACTGTCATAGAAATGACCATATGTTGTAGTTATCTAATATTTATGACCGTATGTTGTAGTTATCTAATATTTATGACCATATGTTGTAGTTATCTAATAGTTAACTGTCATAGAAATGACCATATGTTGTAGTTATCTAACATTTATGACCATATGTTGTAATTGTATATGTTTATGATCTTGTATGTTTACCTAATCTTGACTAATTTACACTTATTTCTTGGGTGAAATGTCTGAGAAGTGGCAACATTGGCTCAATAAATCAGGAATACATTTTGGACACTTAAACATATGCAACTTATTCAACAAGCTGCCAGAGTTATCTTCTATTCTTAATCAAAATTTTCATGTATTCGGCCTTAGTGAAAGTAGACTAAATGAAAACATTTCAGACGAGGACATCTCTATTAAAGGGTACAAAGTTTTTAGAAGAGATCCCTGTAGGAAACAAGAGACAGGCATAGTAGCCTATGTTTCTAATCTACTAAATGTTCACCGTAGGCTAGACTTTGAAACTTGCGAAATAGAATGTATTTGGTTGGAGTTAAAACTTCGAAACCGCACACCCCTGATAATTGGCTACCTCTATTGAAATCCCAGGGCTGGACACGTTTGGTATGAAAACTTCACTACCATGATGGATGTGGTTTTCGCTTCCGGGAAGGAAATTATACTACTTGGAGACTTTAACATTGACACCAACAAATCCCATATAATTTGGGGAAATATAATTACATCATACAACTTCCAACAAATAGTAAAACAAGATAATAGAGTAACAAACTCATCTTCAACACTTATAGATCACATTTATGTAACTTGCTCGGACAACATCATAGAATGCACCGTGCCCAATTGTGCAATGAGCGATCACTACCCAATATGCTGCACATGGTCTAGAAAAGGAATTAAAACTCCTAAACATAAACACATAACTAAAATATAGAAGCTACAAAAATTACAACCAAAACGCATTTTTACAGGACTTGCTCAGTTCACCTCTAAACAATGTTTATCAACTTCCAGACCCGGATGATGCTCTGGAATCCTGGATGAAGATCTTTATTGATGTGTTTGATAGACATGTGCCAATCAAGGAAGTTCGAGTAAAAGATCACGTCAAACCACCTTGGATCATCCAGGAAATTCTTGAAATTATGAGAAACAGAGATAAGGCACATAAAAAGCGGGATCTCAGCACATACCGTATTCTTAGAAACAAAGTTCAATATACCATACGAAAAGAAAAGAAAAATTACTTTAAGAACTTAGTAATGGATAAAACAAATAGTAAGGATATATAGAAGGCAATTAACACCTTGACAAACAAGCATAACTACTCAAATTCATTACCATCAAATCATATTACATGCGACCAATTCAGTAACTTTTTTCAGAATGACATAGATCAGTTGAAGGCTACAATACCATATTCTCCTTGCAACTTTACTGTCATCGTTTTGCCAGACCAGATGCCCCCGAGATATCCTTTCTGACATACCGCTAATGACAGTCACTGAAGTATTCACTTACCTCAGTAAACTAAAAAACACAAACTCATCTGGGTTAGATGGAATCAGCAGTCGGATTCTCCGCTGTGCTGCGCCAGTGATCTGTGTATCACTAACCTATGTATATAATCAGTGTCTCACCAAAGGTCACTTTCCATCAGCTCTCAAAATCGCTAAAGTGTATCCTCTCCTTAAATCTGGTTCATTGGACAATGGTCTCCCGAACAATTATAGACCCATCTCTTTACTATCATCACTATCTAAACCACTAGAAAAACACATCCATAAGGTAACATTACAGTATTTAGATCACAACAAGTTTATAGTTGACAGTCAATCAGGATTTCGACCAAAATATTCTTGCCATACGGCCCTAACAAACATGATAGAAAATTGGCACCAGAATATAAATAACAACAATCTATGTGGAGCTGTGTTTATCAATTTCAGAAAAGCATATGATATGATAGACCATGCCATTTTAATTAAAAAACTAGAGACAATGAAAATTGGCCCTAATGTTGTGACGCTAATAAAATCTTTTCTGTCAAACAGAAATCAAGTAGTATCATACAATAAATCTCTGTCCCAAACCACTACCTTCAATACTGGAGTACCGCAAGGCTCTATTCTTGGCCCTCTATTATTCGCCATATATATTAATGATCTACCTTTGCATCTTTTGTCGTCCTGCGATCTATTTGCAGACGACTGTACAGTGTATACAAACGCTGAAAGCAGTAATTTGCTGGAGTCGTCTTTGCAACAAGAATTGTAATGTAGTTAGGTGGAGCTATGCGAACCGTATGCAAATTAACATCACTAAAACAAAATCTATGTTATTAACAACCAGACAAAGACTTCAGACTCTAAATTCACACAGATCACTTCAACTTCACATCGATAACATGCCAGTAGAAAGTGTGATTGAGCACAAAACGTTGGGCCTCATCATTGATAGAAACCTAACCTTTAATCCTCACGTTCAAGCGCTTACTAAACAAACAGCGAAAAAAGTCTACCAACTTGCCAAAATTAAAAATTTCCTTGATGAGGACACAAGGAAAATATTCTATACGTCTCACATACAGACACATTTTGACTACTGCTCTACAATCTGGGACGGTTGTTCCAATTCAAGCACCAAGCGACTTTACTCACTCCAGAAACGGGCCATGAGTTTAATTTATAGCAAACATTTAACTGACAATCCTAGCCTGCATAAACACCTTCAGTTACTACCACTCCGCAAGCGTCTGCTTTTCAATAAGGCTAAACTAATTCACAAAATCCTACATCGGAATGCCCCAAATTACCTTTGGCCATTGTTTGAATATAATGCTAGACACAGTAAACGATTAAATGTATTACACATTCCGAAGCCTAGGATAGACTTATACAAAACAAGCTTAACGTACTCTGCAGCTCAGCTGTGGAACAATCTTCCATATGAAATAAAAGACATCACCAATCCCTATACATATAATCGCAAATTATTTGAACACTATCTCAGTATGGATTACCTTCCACCTTAATAATAGAAGTAATAATAATAATAAAACCCTAGTATAACAGCCAGTCCCCTTTTGGTAGGCCAGTATATGCCACATAGCTAATAACAAGTGCCACACCAGTCATTACTATTACTGAGTCGTGTAGTATTGATTTTTAATTTTTCCACATGCCTTTATAATGCATATCTTTTATATTGTTGCTGTTTTCAGTTAGCCTTGAATGATGTGTGAATGGTATAATGTATGAAAGAGAGTGATAAAAGAGCAGAATGTTAGACTGGCCTGCATGCCCAATTCTTAACCCTTTCAAAATAAAGTTTTGTTGCTGTTGTTGTTGTTGTTGTTGTTATCTAACATTTATGACCATGTGTTGTAGTTATCTAATATTTATGACCATATGTTGTAGTTATCTAACATTTATGACCATATGTTGTAGTTATCTAATATTTATGACCATATGTTGTAGTTATCTAACATTTATGACCACATGTTGTAGTTCTCTAATATTTATACCGTATGTTGTAGTTATCTAATAGTTATGACCATATGTTGTAGTTATCTAATAGGTAACTGTCATAGAAATGACCATATGTTGTAGTTATCTAATATTTATGACCATATGTTGTAGTTATCTAACAGTTATGACCATGTGTTGTAGTTATCTAATAGTTATGACCATATGTTGTAGTTATCTAATAGTTATGACCATATGTTGTAGTTATCTAATAGTTATGACCTTCTGTTGTAGTTATCTAATAGTTATGACCATGTGTTGTAGTTATCTAAAAGTTAATTGTTACAGATATGACCATGTGTTGTAGTTATCTAATAGTTAATTGTTACAGATATGACCATGTGTTGTAGTTATCTAATAGTTAATTGTTACAGATATGACCATGTGTTGTAGTTATCTAATGTTTATGACCATGTGTTGTAGTTATCTAATAGTTAACTGTCATAGAAATGACCATATGTTGTAGTTATCTAATGTTTATGACCATATGTTGTAGTTATCTAATGTTTATGACCATATGTTGTAGTTATCTAATAGTTATGACCATATGTTGTAGTTATCTAATAGTTATGACCTTCTGTTGTAGTTATCTAATAGTTATGACCATGTGTTGTAGTTATCTAATAGTTAATTGTTACAGATATGACCATGTGTTGTAGTTATCTAATAGTTAATTGTTACAGATATGACCATGTGTTGTAGTTATCTAATAGTTAATTGTTACAGATATGACCATGTGTTGTAGTTATCTAATGTTTATGACCATGTGTTGTAGTTATCTAATAGTTAACTGTCATAGAAATGACCATATGTTGTAGTTATCTAATGTTTATGACCATATGTTGTAGTTATCTAATGTTTATGACCATATGTTGTAGTTATCTAATGTTTATGTCCATATGTTGTAGTTATCTAATATTTATGACCATATGTTGTAGTTATCTAATAGTTAACTGTCATAGAAATGACCATATGTTGTAGTTATCTAATGTTTATGTCCATATGTTGTAGTTATCTAATATTTATGACCATGTGTTGTAGTTATCTAATAGTTACGTCCATGTGTTGTAGTTATCTAATAGTTATGACCATGTGTTGTAGTTATCTAATAGTTATGACCATGTGTTGTAGTTATCTAATAGTTATGACCATATTTTGTAGTTATCTAATAGTTATGACAGTGTGCTGTAGTTATCTAATAGTTATGTCCATGTGCTGTAGTTATCTAATAGTTAACTGTCATAGAAATGACCATATGTTGTAGTTATCTAATAGTTATGACCATGCATTTTAGTTATCTAAAAGTTATGACCATGTGCTATAGTTATCTAATAGTTATGACCATATGTTGTAGTTATCTAATATTTATGACCTTATGTTGTAGTTCTCTAATAGTTAACTGTCATAGAAATGACCATATGTTGTAGTTATCTAATATTTATGACCATATGTTGTAGTTATCTAATAGTTAACTGTCATAGAAATGACCATATGTTGTAGTTATCTAATATTTATGACCGTATGTTGTAGTTATCTAATATTTATGACCATATGTTGTAGTTATCTAATAGTTAACTGTCATAGAAATGACCATATGTTGTAGTTATCTAACATTTATGACCATATGTTGTAATTGTATATGTTTATGATCTTGTATGTTTACCTAATCTTGACTAATTTACACTTATTTCTTGGGTGAAATGTCTGAGAAGTGGCAACATTGGCTCAATAAATCAGGAATACATTTTGGACACTTAAACATATGCAACTTATTCAACAAGCTGCCAGAGTTATCTTCTATTCTTAATCAAAATTTTCATGTATTCGGCCTTAGTGAAAGTAGACTAAATGAAAACATTTCAGACGAGGACATCTCTATTAAAGGGTACAAAGTTTTTAGAAGAGATCCCTGTAGGAAACAAGAGACAGGCATAGTAGCCTATGTTTCTAATCTACTAAATGTTCACCGTAGGCTAGACTTTGAAACTTGCGAAATAGAATGTATTTGGTTGGAGTTAAAACTTCGAAACCGCACACCCCTGATAATTGGCTACCTCTATCGAAATCCCAGGGCTGGACACGTTTGGTATGAAAACTTCACTACCATGATGGATGTGGTTTTCGCTTCCGGGAAGGAAATTATACTACTTGGAGACTTTAACATTGACACCAACAAATCCCATATAATTTGGGGAAATATAATTACATCATACAACTTCCAACAAATAGTAAAGCAAGATAATAGAGTAACAAACTCATCTTCAACACTTATAGATCACATTTATGTAACTTGCTCGGACAACATCATAGAATGCACCGTGCCCAATTGTGCAATGAGCGATCACTACCCAATATGCTGCACATGGTCTAGAAAAGGAATTAAAACTCCTAAACATAAACACATAACTAAAATATAGAAGCTACAAAAATTTCAACTAAAACGCATTTTTACAGGACTTGCTCAGTTCACCTCTAAACAATGTTTATCAACTTCCAGACCCGGATGATGCTCTGGAATCCTGGATGAAGATCTTTATTGATGTGTTTGATAGACATGTGCCAATCAAGGAAGTTCGAGTAAAAGATCACGTCAAACCACCTTGGATCATCCAGGAAATTCTTGAAATTATGAGAAACAGAGATAAGGCACATAAAAAGCGGGATCTCAGCACATACCGTATTCTTAGAAACAAAGTTCAATATACCATACGAAAAGAAAAGAAAAATTACTTTAAGAACTTAGTAATGGATAAAACAAATAGTAAGGATATATAGAAGGCAATTAACACCTTGACAAACAAGCATAACTACTCAAATTCATTACCATCAAATCATATTACATGCGACCAATTCAGTAACTTTTTTCAGAATGACATAGATCAGTTGAAGGCTACAATACCATATTCTCCTTGCAACTTTACTGTCATCGTTTTGCCAGACCAGATGCCCCCGAGATATCCTTTCTGACATACCGCTAATGACAGTCACTGAAGTATTCACTTACCTCAGTAAACTAAAAAACACAAACTCATCTGGGTTAGATGGAATCAGCAGTCGGATTCTCCGCTGTGCTGCGCCAGTGATCTGTGTATCACTAACCTATGTATATAATCAGTGTCTCACCAAAGGTCACTTTCCATCAGCTCTCAAAATCGCTAAAGTGTATCCTCTCCTTAAATCTGGTTCATTGGACAATGGTCTCCCGAACAATTATAGACCCATCTCTTTACTATCATCACTATCTAAACCACTAGAAAAACACATCCATAAGGTAACATTACAGTATTTAGATCACAACAAGTTTATAGTTGACAGTCAATCAGGATTTCGACCAAAATATTCTTGCCATACGGCCCTAACAAACATGATAGAAAATTGGCACCAGAATATAAATAACAACAATCTATGTGGAGCTGTGTTTATCAATTTCAGAAAAGCATATGATATGATAGACCATGCCATTTTAATTAAAAAACTAGAGACAATGAAAATTGGCCCTAATGTTGTGACGCTAATAAAATCTTTTCTGTCAAACAGAAATCAAGTAGTATCATACAATAAATCTCTGTCCCAAACCACTACCTTCAATACTGGAGTACCGCAAGGCTCTATTCTTGGCCCTCTATTATTCGCCATATATATTAATGATCTACCTTTGCATCTTTTGTCGTCCTGCGATCTATTTGCAGACGACTGTACAGTGTATACAAACGCTGAAAGCAGTAATTTGCTGGAGTCGTCTTTGCAACAAGAATTGTAATGTAGTTAGGTGGAGCTATGCGAACCGTATGCAAATTAACATCACTAAAACAAAATCTATGTTATTAACAACCAGACAAAGACTTCAGACTCTAAATTCACACAGATCACTTCAACTTCACATCGATAACATGCCAGTAGAAAGTGTGATTGAGCACAAAACGTTGGGCCTCATCATTGATAGAAACCTAACCTTTAATCCTCACGTTCAAGCGCTTACTAAACAAACAGCGAAAAAAGTCTACCAACTTGCCAAAATTAAAAATTTCCTTGATGAGGACACAAGGAAAATATTCTATACGTCTCACATACAGACACATTTTGACTACTGCTCTACAATCTGGGACGGTTGTTCCAATTCAAGCACCAAGCGACTTTACTCACTCCAGAAACGGGCCATGAGTTTAATTTATAGCAAACATTTAACTGACAATCCTAGCCTGCATAAACACCTTCAGTTACTACCACTCCGCAAACGTCTGCTTTTCAATAAGGCTAAACTAATTCACAAAATCCTACATCGGAATGCCCCAAATTACCTTTGGCCATTGTTTGAATATAATGCTAGACACAGTAAACGATTAAATGTATTACACATTCCGAAGCCTAGGATAGACTTATACAAAACAAGCTTAACGTACTCTGCAGCTCAGCTGTGGAACAATCTTCCATATGAAATAAAAGACATCACCAATCCCTATACATATAATCGCAAATTATTTGAACACTATCTCAGTATGGATTACCTTCCACCTTAATAATAGAAGTAATAATAATAATAAAACCCTAGTATAACAGCCAGTCCCCTTTTGGTAGGCCAGTATATGCCACATAGCTAATAACAAGTGCCGTCACACCAGTCATTACTATTACTGAGTCGTGTAGTATTGATTTTTAATTTTTCCACATGCCTTTATAATGCATATCTTTTATATTGTTGCTGTTTTCAGTTAGCCTTGAATGATGTGTGAATGGTATAATGTATGAAAGAGAGTGATAAAAGGGCAGAATGTTAGACTGGCCTGCATGCCCAATTCTTAACCCTTTCAAAATAAAGTTTTGTTGCTGTTGTTGTTGTTGTTATCTAACATTTATGACCATGTGTTGTAGTTATCTAATATTTATGACCATATGTTGTAGTTATCTAACATTTATGACCATATGTTGTAGTTATCTAATATTTATGACCATATGTTGTAGTTATCTAACATTTATGACCACATGTTGTAGTTCTCTAATATTTATACCGTATGTTGTAGTTATCTAATAGTTATGACCATGTGTTGTAGTTATCTAATAGTTATAACCATATGTTGTAGTTATCTAATAGTTATGACCATATGTTGTAGTTATCTAATAGTTATGACCTTCTGTTGTAGTTATCTAATAGTTATGACCTTCTGTTGTAGTTATCTAATAGTTATGACCTTCTGTTGTAGTTATCTAATAGTTAACT
The DNA here is from genome assembly GCA_014155875.1 of Cepaea nemoralis. Classification (NCBI taxonomy): domain Eukaryota; kingdom Metazoa; phylum Mollusca; class Gastropoda; order Stylommatophora; family Helicidae; genus Cepaea; species Cepaea nemoralis. Next base: position 130,221 of record JACEFZ010019463.1, read on the forward strand.
GTTACAGATTTTGTCATGTGTTGTAGTTATCTAATAGTTAACTGTCACATAGATAACCATGTGTTGTAGTTATCTAATAGTTAATTGTTACAGATATAACCATGTGTTGTAGTTATCTAATAGTTAATTGTTACAGATATGACCATGTGTTGTAGTTATCTAATAGTTAACTGTTACAGATATGACCATGTGTTGTAGTTATCTAATAGTTAATTGTTACAGATATGACCATGTGTTGTAGTTATCTAATAGTTAATTGTTACAGATATGACCATGTGTTGTAGTTATCTAATAGTTATGACCATATGTTGTAGTTATCTAATAGTTATGACCATGTGTTGTAGTTATCTAATAGTTATGACCTTCTGTTGTAGTTATCTAATAGTTATGACCTTCTGTTGTAGTTATCTAATAGTTATGACCTTCTGTTGTAGTTATCTAATAGTTATGACCTTCTGTTGTAGTTATCTAATAGTTATGACCATATGTTGTAGTTATCTAATAGTTATGACCTTCTGTTGTAGTTATCTAATAGTTATGACCTTCTGTTGTAGTTATCTAATAGTTATGACCTTCTGTTGTAGTTATCTAATAGTTATGGCCATATGTTGTAGTTATCTAATAGTTATGACCATATGTTGTAGTTATCTAATAGTTATGACCTTCTGTTGTAGTTATCTAATAGTTATGACCTTCTGTTGTAGTTATCTAATAGTTAACTGTCACATAGATAACCATGTGTTGTAGTTATCTAATAGTTAATTGTTACAGATATGACCATGTGTTGTAGTTATCTAATAGTTAATTGTTACAGATATGACCATGTGTTGTAGTTATCTAATAGTTAATTGTTACAGATATGACCATGTGTTGTAGTTATCTAATAGTTATGACCTTCTGTTGTAGTTATCTAATAGTTAACTGTCACATAGATAACCATGTGTTGTAGTTATCTAATAGTTAATTGTTACAGATATGACCATGTGTTGTAGTTATCTAATAGTTAATTGTTACAGATATGACCATGTGTTGTAGTTATCCAATAGTTAACTGTCACACTCTGCCATGTATATGCTACCCCACTCTGCTGTGTTTATGCTGGCCCACTCTGCCATGTATATTTAGGCCCACTCTGCCATGTATATTTAGGCCCACTCTGCCATGTATATTTAGGCCCACTCTGCCATGTATATGCAGGGCCACTCTGCCATGTATATGCAGGGCCACTCTGCCATGTATATTTAGGCCCACTCTGCCATGTATATGCAGGGCCACTCTGCCATGTATATTTAGGCCCACTCTGCCATGTATATGCAGGGCCACTCTGCCATGTATATTTAAGCCCACTCTGCCATGTATATGCAGGGCCACTCTGCCATGTATATTTAGGCCCACTCTGCCATGTATATGCAGGCCCACTCTGCCATGTATATGCAGGGCCACTCTGCCATGTATATGCAGGCCCACTCTGCCATGTATATTTAGACCCACTCTGCCATGTATATTTAAGCCCACTCTGCCATGTATATGCAGGGCCACTCTGCCATGTATATTTAGGCCCACTCTGCCATGTATATGCTGGGCCACTCTGCCATGTATATTTAGGCCCACTCTGCCATGTATATTTAAGCCCACTCTGCCATGTATATTTAGGCCCACTCTGCCATGTATATGCAGGCCCACTCTGCCATGTATATTTAAGCCCACTCTGCCATGTATATTTAGGCCCACTCTGCCATGTATATGCAGGCCCACTCTGCCATGTATATGCAGGGCCACTCTGCCATGTATATTTAGGCCCACTCTGCCATGTATATTTAAGCCCACTCTGCCATGTATATTTAGGCCCACTCTGCCATGTATATGCAGGCCCACTCTGCCATGTATATTTAGGCCCACTCTGCCATGTATATTTAAGCCCACTCTGCCATGTATATTTAGGCCCACTCTGCCATGTATATGCAGGCCCACTCTGCCATGTATATGCAGGGCCACTCTGCCATGTATATTTAGACCCACTCTGCCATGTATATGCAGGGCCACTCTGCCATGTATATTTAGGCCCACTCTGCCATGTATATTTAAGCCCACTCTGCCATGTATATTTAGGCCCACTCTGCCATGTATATGCAGGCCCACTCTGCCATGTATATTTAAGCCCACTCTGCCATGTATATGCAGGGCCACTCTGCCATGTATATGCAGGGCCACTCTGCCATGTATATTTAGACCCACTCTGCCATGTATATGCAGGGCCACTCTGCCATGTATATGCAGGGCCACTCTGCCATGTATATTTAGGCCCACTCTGCCATGTATATTTAGGCCCACTCTGCCATGTATATGCAGGCCCACTCTGCCATGTATATGCAGGCCCACTCTGCCATATATATGCAGGGCCACTCTGCCATGTATATGCAGGGCCACTCTGCCATGTATATTTAGGCCCACTCTGCCATGTATATGCAGGCCCACTCTGCCATGTATATTTAGACCCACTCTGCCATGTATATTTAGACCCACTCTGCCATGTATATGCTGGCCCACTCTGCCATGTATATTTAGACCCACCCTGCCATGTATATTTAGGCCCACTCTGCCATGTATATGCAGGCCCACTCTGCCATGTATATTTAAGCCCACTCTGCCATGTATATGCAGGGCCACTCTGCCATGTATATGCTGGCCCACTCTGCCATGTATATTTAGACCCACTCTGCCATGTATATGCTGGCCCACTCTGCCATGTATATTTAGACCCACCCTGCCATGTATATTTAGGCCCACTCTGCCATGTATATTTAGACCCACTCTGCCATGTATATGCAGGGCCACTCTGCCATGTATATTTAGACCCACTCTGCCATGTATATGCTGGCCCACTCTGCCATGTATATTTAGACCCACTCTGCCATGTATATTTAGGCCCACTCTGCCATGTATATTTAGGCCCACTCTGCCATGTATATTTAGACCCACTCTGCCATGTATATTTAGACCCACTCTGCCATGTATATTTAGGCCCACTCTGCCATGTATATTTAGACCCACTCTGCCATGTATATTTAGACCCACTCTGCCATGTATATGCTGGCCCACTCTGCCATGTATATTTAGACCCACTCTGCCATGTATATTTAGGCCCACTCTGCCATGTATATTTAGGCCCACTCTGCCATGTATATTTAGACACACTCTGCCATGTATATTTAGGCCCACTCTGCCATGTATATGCTGGCCCACTCTGCCATGTATATTTAGACCCACTCTGCCATGTATATTTAGGCCCACTCTGCCATGTATATGCTGGCCCACTCTGCCATGTATATTTAGACCCACTCTGCCATGTATATTTAGACCCACTCTGCCATGTATATTTAGGCCCACTCTGCCATGTATATTTAGGCCCACTCTGCCATGTATATTTAGACCCACTCTGCCATGTATATTTAGACCCACTCTGCCATGTATATGCTGGCCCACTCTGCCATGTATATTTAGACCCACTCTGCCATGTATATTTAGGCCCACTCTGCCATGTATATTTAGACCCACTCTGCCATGTATATGCAGGGCCACTCTGCCATGTATATTTAGACCCACTCTGCCATGTATATGCTGGCCCACTCTGCCATGTATATTTAGACCCACTCTGCCATGTATATTTAGGCCCACTCTGCCATGTATATTTAGGCCCACTCTGCCATGTATATTTAGGCCCACTCTGCCATGTATATGCTGGGCCACTCTGCCATGTATATTTAGGCCCACTCTGCCATGTATATTTAGGCCCACTCTGCCATGTATATGCTGGCCCACTCTGCCATGTATATTTAGACCCACTCTGCCATGTATATTTAGGCCCACTCTGCCATGTATATTTAGGGCCACTCTGCCATGTATATTTAGACCCACTCTGCCATGTATATTTAGGCCCACTCTGCCATGTATATTTAGGCCCACTCTGCCATGTATATGCTGGGCCACTCTGCCATGTATATTTAGGCCCACTCTGCCATGTATATTTAAGCCCACTCTGCCATGTATATGCTGGGCCACTCTGCCATGTATATTTAGGCCCACTCTGCCATGTATATTTAAGCCCACTCTGCCATGTATATGCAGGCCCACTCTGCCATGTATATTTAGGCCCACTCTGCCATGTATATTTAAGCCCACTCTGCCATGTATATGCTGACTCACTCTGCACTACTTATGTATTGTGACAACTCTGTGTGAAGTAGCTATTGTGTAAAGGATGCAGACAGGGCCACCCACCATCTGTTTTGGTAGAAAAGTTTGTAGATCTTGATGAATGTTGATTCTTATTGCTTGTTTTGTTGTTGTTTGTAACAGTTAATTCCCTTTCTTTTAGTTTCATTATTGAATCTTTCTTACTAAATATATTTCTGTTCAAATTCTTATGAGAACTACATGTGTTTCAGCGAGCATCTCAAACATGTGGGGTATCAGTGCCACCTGGAAGACCCCAAACAGCTGTCCAGCAGACCTGAGTTCAGTTCCATAGCCAGGCAAAAAGATGTTGGCATCATGATTGGCATCCATGCTCTTCGCGCTGGGGCATTCATGAAAGGTAGGCGTGACATAGACAAGCCTGAGTTCAGTACCATAGCCAAGCAAGAAGATGTTGGCATCATGCTCTTCGCGCTGGGGCATTCATGAAAGGTAGGCATGACATAGACAGGTCTGAGTTCAGTTCCATAGCCAAGCAAGAAGATGTTGGCATCATGATTGGCATCCATGCTCTTCGCGCTGGGGCATTCATGAAAGGTAGGCGTGACATAGACAGACCTGAGTTCAGTTCCATAGCCAAGCAAAAAGATGTTGGCATCATGATTGGCATCCATGCTCTTCGCGCTGGGGCATTCATGAAAGGTAGGCGTGACATAGACAAGCCTGAGTTCAGTACCATAGCCAAGCAAGAAGATGTTGGCATCATGATTGGCATCCATGCTCTTCGCACTGGGGCATTCATGAAAGGTAGGCATGACATAGACAGGTCTGAGTTCAGTTCCATAGCCAAGCAAGAAGATGTTGGCATCATGATTGGCATCCATGCTCTTCGTGCTGGGGCATTCATGAAAGGTAGGCGTGACATAGACAAGCCTGAGTTCAGTTCCATAGCCAAGCAAGAAGATGTTGGCATCATGATTGGCATCCATGCTCTTCATGCTGGGGTATTCATGAAAGGTAGGCGTGACATAGACAAGCCTGAGTTCAGTTCCATAGCCAAGCAAGAAGATGTTGGCATCATGATTGTCATCCATGCTCTTCGCGCTGGGGCATTCATGAAAGGTAGGCGTGACATAGACAAGCCTGAGAGCACATGTGAACATGATCAGCTGTAGGGGTGTCAGTGATGGCCCAAGATTGTGTAAGCAAATTGACGTCAGGGACAGTTTGACAAGCAATTACCAAATTGTGTTGTGCTGTACTACCACATCCACCCTATAGTCCCAATTTGGCACTCTGATTTTCATCTATTTGGTCCACTTAAAGATGCACTCTTTGTGGGACAAGGTGTGCAGATGATGGAGTGATTCATGCAGCGAAGAAATGGTTATATGATGAAAGCAACATCTAGTATGGGCAAGGAATACAAGCACTTATTTCACACTGGCATAAAGCTGCTCAAGTTAATGGGGATTATGTTGAATAATACCGATGTTTACATGACATATCCATGTATATTGTGTATACATTTCATGCTTTCTGAATAAACAGCTCCTGAGAAATATGATGTGGAGAATTACTTTCTGAATAAACAGCTCCTGAGAAAAACAATGTGGAGAATTACTTTCTGAATGCTCCTCGTTTGAGCCATGTAAAGTGTGCCCAGATAAAGATCTGTGAGACATGTTTTGTATGCGTAGATAAATATTTATGAAATGTTCTATGTGCATAGATAAAGATTCACAAGGCGTGTTCTGTGTGCACAGATCTATGACACATGTTCTTTGTGTACAGATGCATTCACTGAGATATGTTCTATGTGTACAGATGCATTCACTGTGATATTTTCTATGTGCACAGATGCATTCACTGAGATATGTTCTATGTGCACAGATGCATTCACTGAGATATGTTCTTTGTGCACAGATGCATTCACTGAGATATGTTCTATGTGCACAGATGCATTCACTGAGATATGTTCTATGTGCACAGATGCATTCACTGAGATATGTTCTATGTGCACAGATGCATTCACTGAGATATGTTCTATGTGCACAGATGCATTCACTGAGATATGTTCTTTGTGCACAGATGCATTCACTGAGATATGTTCTTTGTGCACAGATAGCTGCATGCCGTACATCCTGATCCTAGGTGGAACAGACATCTTCTGTGATGACCCAGTCTCTATGGAAGTCATGACCCAGGCAGTCTACAAAGCCAGGTAATATTTATTTCTAAGTCATGTTTGACGTCATGTGTGTTAGCCTCATCTCCACTGGCACAATGACTGTATTAGCCACATCTCCACTGATACAGTGGTTGTCTTCACAAGCAATGACTTCAGTTGTCTTTACAAGCAATGACTTCGGTTGTCTTCACAAGCAGTGACTTCAGTTGTCTTTACAAGCAATGACTTCAGTTGTCTTTACAAGCAATGACTTCAGTTGTCTTTACAAGCAATGACTTCAGTTGTCTTTACAAGCAATGACTTCAGTTGTGTCCTCCTAGTCAGTGACTTGTAGTCAGGTATGAGTCAGATATGACTAAGCTACCATATGACAGTATACAGTACTGCCTGCTTTCTGTTGAAACAAAATGTTGAGATTGTCAGGTATGACTGAGCTAGGGGTCAGTGGCTTCAGTTGTGTACTCCCAGGTGATGATGTCACGTGTTTCTTGGACCTCCAAGTCCTTGGCTGTGGTGGCTATTGTGTGGTGGGTCAGATTGGAGTGGTGGGTCAGATTGGAGTGATGGATCAGATTTTTTTTTTTTTTAATTTTGCATATCCCTTACAGGACATTGCAGTCAACACCAGCATTTTTCAGCTGCTGTTGATGTACTAGACAAGTTTTATGTTCAGTAGTTTGCCATTGCTTTCTAAACGACCGGCTCACATACCCCTGTAAGTTACCAGCTCGGCGGGAACCGCTGCCGATTCTTTGCAGCTGCTGTTTTCCCCATGTGGATATACGGGATTACGAACAATGTCGTTAACTACTCCTCCTCCAAGTGAAATTTCTGGGAAAGTGTAATGTGGGCAAAAGCAGCGACTTTGAATATAGTAAGGTGAGATTTCACCACAATGACTTCATAACCTCTGTCTTCACTGTCTGTGCCTCCCTGTGATATACATCAGTTGTGATGTGACAGTTTGTGGTGATTGTGTGATATCTATGTATGTGATATGTTTGTATGTGATTGTCTGACATGTGTATGTGATAGTCTGACAAACGTATGTGGTTGTGTAACATATATTATGTGATTGTCTGATGTGTGTATATGTGAATGTCAGACACATGTGTGTGTTTGTCTAACATATGCATGTGATCTCACATATGTATATGTGATTTGACATGTGGGTATACTAGTATATTATATCAACAGCTTGTTTATTTCTGTAACATTTACTGCTGCAGATGTCTGGTGTGACATGTGATATTGTTACAGATGTCTGGTGTGACATGTGATATTGTTACAGATGTCTGATGTGACATGTGATGTTGTTACAGATGTCTGATGTGATATTGTTACAGGTGTCTGGTGTGACATGTGATGTTGTTATAGATGTCTGGTGTGACATGTGATGTTGTTACAGATGTCTGATGTGATATTGTTACAGGTGTCTCATGTGACATGTGATATTGTTACAGATGTCTGGTGTGACATGTGCTGTTGTTACAGATGTCTGATGTGACATGTGATATTGTTACAGATGTGTGGTGTGACATGTGATATTGTTACAGATGTCTGGTGTGACATGTGATATTGTTACAAATGTCTGGTGTGACATGTGATATTGTTACAGATGTTTGGTGTGACATGTAATGTTGTTGCAGATTTCAGATGTGATATTGGTGCAGATTTCAGATGTGCTATTGTTGCAGATTTCAGATGTGACATGTGATATTGTAGTAGATGTCTGGTGTGACATGTGATATTGTTGTAGATGTCTGGTGTGACATGTGATATTGTTGCAGGTGTCTGGTTTGGCATGTGATATTGTTACAGATGTTTGGTGTGACATGTGATATTGTTGCAGGTGTCTGGTTTGGCATGTGATATTGTTGCAGATGTCTGGTGTGTCATGTGATATTGTTGCAGATGTCTGGTGTGTCATGTGATATTGTTGCAGATGTTAGATGTGATGTGATATTGTTGCAGATGTTAGATGTGATGTGATATTGTTGCAGACTTCAGATGTGACATGTGATATTGTTGCAGATGTCTGGTGTGACATGTGATATTGTTGCAGATGTTAGATGTGATGTGATATTGTTGCAGATGTTAGATGTGATGTGATATTGTTGCAGACTTCAGATGTGACATGTGATATTGTTGCAGATGTCTGGTGTGACATTTGTTATTGTTGCAGATGTCTGGTGTGTCATGTGATATTGTTGCAGATGTCTGATGTGTCATGTGATATTGTTGCAGATGTTAGATGTGATGTGATATTGTTGCAGACTTCAGATGTGATATTTGATATTGTTGCAGATTTCTGGTGTGACATGTGATATTGTTGCAGATGTTAGATGTGATGTGATATTGTTGCAGACTTCAGATGTGATATTTGATATTGTTGCAGATGTCTGGTGTGACATGTGATATTGTTGCAGATGTTAGATGTGATATGATATTGTTGCAGACTTCAGATGTGACATGTGATATTGTTGCAGACTTCAGATGTGATATTTGATATTGTTGCAGATTTCTGGTGTGACATGTGATATTGTTGCAGATGTTAGATGTGATATGATATTGTTGCAGACTTCAGATGTGACATGTGATATTGTTGCAGATGTCTGGTGTGACATGTGATATTGTTGCAGATGTCTGGTGTGACATGTGATATTGTTGCAGATTTCTGGTGTGACATGTGATATTGTTGCAGACTTCAGATGTGACATGTGATATTGTTGCAGATTTCTGGTGTGACATGTGATATTGTTGCAGATTTCTGGTGTGACATGTGATATTGTTGCAGATTTCTGGTGTGACATGTGTTATTGTTGCAGATGTCTTGTGGATATGTGATATTGTTTTAGATGTCTTGTGGATATGTGATATTGTTGCAGATTTTTTGTGACATGTGACATTGTTGCAGATGTTTTGTGTGACATGTATGTATGTGATATGTGACAGATGTCTGGTGACATGTGATATTGTTGCAGTTGCCTCGTGTGACATGTGAAATAGTTGTAGATTCCTGGTGTCACAAGTGATATTGTTGTAGATTCCTGCCATGACATGTGATATTGTTGCAGATTTCTGGTCTGCTTCAGCAAAGTTAATCAAGAGCGAGCTCTTTGGCTTTGGCCGAAAATTCAACCACACAAGCTGAAGGTCATTCCTCAAGGTAATATATTGGTTGTTATTTATTTCAGACAAGTTTTATCTGTATTTCTTTGTTAGTTTGTCTGTATTTCTTTGTTAGTTTGTCTGTATTTCTTTGTTAGTTTGTCTGTATTTCTTTATTAGTTTGTCTGTATTTCTTTGTTAGTTTGTCTGTATTTCTTTGTTAGTTTGTCTGTATTTCTTTGTTAGTTTGTCTGTATTTCTTTATTAGTTTGTCTGTATTTCTTTATTAGTTTGTCTGTATTTCTTTGTTAGTTTGTATTCTTTTTTGTTGTTGTCTGTATTGTCTTTTTGTTAGTTTGTATTCTTTTTTGTTAGTCAACTTGCAGCTGAGTTCCCCATGCCACAGGGGTCCCAGTGACAAGCTTTCGTGTGCTGCAATTTGGCTGTCTGTGTTGTGTCCCAGTGACAAGCTTTCATGTGCTGCAATTTGGCTGTCTGTGTTGTGTCCCAGTGACAAGCTTTCGTGTGCTGCAATTTGGCTGTCTGTGTTGTGTCCCAGTGACAAGCTTTCGTGTGCTGCAATTTGGCTGTCTGTGTTGTGTCCCAGTGACAAGCTTTTGTGTGCTGCAATTTGGCTGTCTGTGTTGTGTCCCAGTGACAAGCTTTTGTGTGCTGCAATTTGGCTGTCTGTGTTGTGTCCCAGTGACAAGCTTTCGTGTGCTGCAATTTGGCTGTCTGTGTTGTGTCCCAGTGACAAGCTTTCGTGTGCTGCAATTTGGCTGTCTGTGTTGTGTCCCAGTGACAAGCTTTCGTGTGCTGCAATTTGGCTGTCTGTGTTGTGTAAGACAGTCGCTTAAAACTTGATATAGTCGACTTCATTGCACCAGGTTTTTATCCCATATGGCTCGGTCTCTTTCCGCAGCATGGAAAGCACCGCACAAAGCTCTAGCGACGACCCACAGGAGTCTCCGAAAAATTTCACTCGTGAACCGAAGGACGCGGCCCGGAATCAAACCCACAACCTTCGGAGCCTGGGTTAAACGGCTTGACCACCTCGCCACGGGTTGTCTAAGACGGGATTGCCCCGGTAGTGGCAGCATGTAGTGTGGCTGTCTGTTGTCTAAGACAGGATTCCCCCGGTAGTGGCAGCATGTAGACATGAATCAACAGGTTACAGTGATATGTTACATTTAAATATATCACTAATGTTACAGAAACATGACCAAATGTGTACACATGTCTGTGTACATGATGAAATGAGTACACATCATCATACACCTGACATGAAAAAATTAACATGAATATCAATTAAACACTTGATTAATTGCTTCGTTACTGTGTTAGTTTTGTTTTATTTGAATAAGTTACAACATTGTAGTTTGTCTGTGATGAATTGCTTTGTTACTGTGTTATTTTGCTTCCACAACAATGTATTCCCTGAGTGCATGTAAACACAGAAGTCACAAGCAATATGTTGCACGATTTATTGCCTGGCATATTTCACTGCATCTCTTCAGGTGTATGCTGTAGAGTTTTATATCATATAAAGTGAATACATGAATTAGGGGGGTCTGAGTGGTCTCGAGGTATGGTGTCCGCCTCGAGTGCTGGAGGTCCCGGGTTCAGGCCCCAGTGAGGACCGGGATTTATTTAAAAAATCCACCTGGACTTCCAGTAATAAAATTTCCCCTGGTCTCTGGGTAGTGAGATCGGATGCCCGTGTGTATTGTTGCGCACGTAAAAAATCCCTTGGCAGTTAGAAATCGAAAAAGAGTAGCCTAATGGCGCTGCCTGGGCAAAATTTTGAGTTAAAAATCTACTCAAAGTATTTCAGGATCCTCGCCGATGTAGCGGAGTTCGTGCATTGAGCTGAGTTTCTCCAGACTCAGGTTTGAGTTAGGAGGAAAACGGAGCACTTATGGTTTAAACCGTGTGACGTGATGTTGATCCAACGACTAAACTAAGCTAAACTGAATACATGGATAATACTTTCGCTGAAAGAATTAAAGCACATAGTCACAAGTATTGTTAGAATGTGGAACATCTGTTTTAATAACTGCATGCCACGCCTTCCAGTCGAAATGGTTGTGTGGATAAAATGTTGAGTCAAGTTGTACATGTGTGTCAAATGTAATATTGTACACATATGTCATATGTAATGTTGCACACACATGTCATATGTAATGTTGCACACACATGTCATATGTAATGTTGCACACACATGTCATATGTAATGTTGCACACACATGTCATATGTAATGTTGCACACACATGTCATATGTAATGTTGCACACACATGTCATATGTAATGTTGCACACACATGTCAAATGTAATATTGTACACATATGTCATATGTAATGTTGCACACACATGTCATATGTAATGTTGCACACACATGTCAAATGTAATATTGTACACATATGTCATATGTAATGTTGCACACACATGTCATATGTATTGCTCTACACATGTGCCTTCTACAGCTGTTGAGACTTGCCCGTCAAGTTTCTGCCTGCAGACATATCTGGAAAACCACCATCCGCACCTTGTGTCCAGCCACAGCACAGGGTTTGAGCCTATCATCTTTGTCTTTATTGGCGGAATCAGGCCGGTCAAGAACCCATTGTTTCTTGTGCCCACATTTCAAGGTTTCTGCTTGTTGTTTTGTCATATTTTTATCTGTTAGCGTGACATAGGGGTGATAGCTCCAATTGTAATCTGGTGTTTGTACATAGGGGTGACATCTCTAAAGCAGTGCCATCAACCCAAGTTGTAATCTGGAGTTTGTACAGAGGGATGACATCTCCAGTTGTAATCTGGTGTTTGTACAGAGGGGTGACAACTCTAAGACAGTGTGATCAATCCCAACAGTTGTAATCTGGAGTTTGTACAGAGGGGTGACATCTCCAGTTGTAATCTGGTGTTTGAACAGAGGGGTGACATATCCAGTTGTAATCTGGTGTTTGTACAGGCTCCAGGACTTGGTCTGAATGGCACAATCTGGGGGTCTCCAGTACATAATCTGAATGACACAATCCAGGGTCTCCCGTACATAATCTGAATGACACAATCCAAGGTCTCCAGGACATGGTCTGAATGACACAATCCAGGTTCTCCAGGACATGGTCTGAATGACACAATCTGGGGTCTCCAGGACATGGTCTGAATGACACAGTCCACAAGTGAACTCACAACATTGTAGTGCCCAGCCACAGCTTGACCACTCTGCCATGAGACCCCCACCCCTGCATTTCCTATCCCTTAACACATTGGCACCTTTCCGTCTTGACAGACGATAGTTTGGTACATTGTGTCTACGAAGACTGAGCATGGAACAAACCGTCCACACAACCTGATCTTTCCAATACTTCAGTATTTGTGATTTTGTCTTGCCACTTAATACCAAGTATTCTTCGCAGACACCGCATATGAAAGCTGTTTAAACGTTTCTCTTGGTGTGAGTAAGTTGTCCAGGTTTCACTGCCATAAAGAAGAGTACTAAGGACACAGGCTTGGTAGACGAGGACTTTTGTTTTGGCAGTAAGCTTCCTGTTCTTCCAGACTCTTTTTGCTAACATGTTTATTGTTGTTGCTGCCTTACCAATCCGGATGTTGATTTCCTGATCTAGGGATAATTTGCTATTTACCACTGATCCTAGATATGTAAAATGGTCTACCATCTCTAGTTCGGCGTCGTCAATAAAGATTGATGGTACCTCATGTGCACCTTGTGACATAATCTGTGTCTTCTTTTTGTTAATTGTTAAACCAAATTCAGAACAAGCATTGGAGAATGCAGACAGTAGACATTGTGGTAATTGCAGCATCATCCACAAAAAGCAACTCTCTGATCAGTACCTTCCTAATTTTGGTCTTGGCCTTCAATCTCTGAGCATTATAGAGGCTGCCATCTGAGCATGAGTGAATGTATATGGTGGCATCCTGATCACGAAAGGCATATTTCAGTAGAAGTGAAATCCCTCAATAATAATCATAATAATAATACCTTAGTATAACAGCCAGTTCCCCCTTTTGGTAGGCCAGTAAGTTACCCATAGCTAATAGCAATTGCCACATCATTCATTAATTTTAGTGATTCATGTAGTATTGATTTTTGCATTCTTCACATACTTTTATAAGGCATATCTTTTATATTGTTGTTATTCTCAGTTAGACTCAAATGATGTGTGGATGAAATAATGTATGAAAGAGAGTTATAGAAGGGCAGAATGTTAGACAGGCATGCGTGCCCAATTCTGAAACCTTTGAAAATAAAGTTTGTTTGTTCGTTCGTTTATTATTAATGAAATCTGTCAATTGTTGACTGTTGTATATTTATTTTGTTAAACTGAAGCTGTGACAATGTCCTATAGGAGAAGTTTATTGATGTTGTCACAACAAAGATTGAAGCTGTGACAATGTCCTAGAGGAGAAGTTTATTGATGTTGTCACAACAAAGATTGAAGCTGTGACAGTGTCTTAGAGGAGAAGTTTATTGATGTTGTCACAACAAAGATTGAAGCTGTGACAACGTCCTAGAGGAGAAGTTTATTGATGTTGTCACAACAAAGATTGAAGCTGTGACAGTGTCCTAGAGGAGAAGTTTATTGATGTTGTCACAACAAAGATTGAAGCTGTGACAATATCCTAGAGGTGAAGTTTATTGATGTTGTCACAACAAAGATTGAAGCTGTGACAGTGTTCTAGAAGTGAAGTTTATTGATGTCACAACAAAGATTGAAGCTGTGACAGTGTCCTAGAGGATAAGTTTATTGATGTTGTCACAACAAAGATTGAAGCTGTGACAATGTCCTAGAGGTGAAGTTTATTGATGTTGTCACAACAAAGATTGAAGCTGTGACAGTGTCCTAGAGGAGAAGTTTATTGATATTGTCACAACAAGGATTGAAGTTGTGACAATGTCTTAGAGGTGAAGTTTATTGATGTTGTCACAACAAAGATTGAAGCTGTGACAATGTCCTAGAGGAGAAGTTTATTGATGTTGTCACAACAAAGATTGAAGCTGTGACAGTGTCCTAGAGGTGAAGTTTATTGATGTCACAACAAAGATTGAAGCTGTGACAATGTCCTAGAGGAGAAGTTTATTGATGTTGTCACAACAAAGATTGAAGCTGTTACAATGTCCTAGAGGAGAAGTTTATTGATGTTGTCACAACAAAGATTGAAGCTGTGACAATGTCCTAGAGGAGAAGTTTATTGATGTTGTCACAACAAAGATTGAAGCTGTGACAATGTCCTAGAGGATAAGTTTATTGATGTCACAACAAAGATTGAAGCTGTGACAGTGTCCTAGAGGTGAAGTTTATTGATGTCACAACAAAGATTGAAGCTGTGACAATGTCCTAGAGGAGAAGTTTATTGATGTTGTCACAACAAAGATTGAAGCTGTGACAATGTCCTAGAGGAGAAGTTTATTGATGTTGTCACAACAGAGATTGAAGCTGTGACAGTGTCATAGAGGTAAAGTTTATTGATGTTGTCACAACAAAGATTGAAGCTGTGACAATGTCCTAGAGGAGAAGTTTATTGATGTTGTCACAACAAAGATTGAAGCTGTGACAATGTCCTAGAGGAGAAGTTTATTGATGTTGTCACAACAAAGATCGAAGCTGTGACAATGTCCTAGAGGTGAAGTTTATTGATGTTGTCACAACAAAGATTGAAGCTGTGACAGTGTTCTAGAGGTGAAGTTTATTGATGTCACAACAAAGATTGAAGCTGTGACAGTGTCCTAGAGGAGAAGTTTATTGATGTTGTCACAACAAAGATTGAAGCTGTGACAATGTCCTAGAGGTGAAGTTTATTGATGTTGTCACAACAAAGATTGAAGCTGTGACAATGTCCTAGAGGTGAAGTTTATTGATGTCACAACAAAGATTGAAGCTGTGACAATGTCCTAGAGGAGAAGTTTATTGATGTTGTCACAACAAAGATTGAAGTTGTGACAATGTCCTAGAGGTGAAGTTTATTGATATTGTCACAACAAAAATTGAAGCTGTGACAATGTCCTAGAGGAGAAGTTTATTGATGTTGTCACAACAAAGATTGAAGCTGTGACAATGTCCTAGAGGTGAAGTTTATTGATGTTGTCACAACAAAGATTGAAGCTGTGACAATGTCGTAGAGGAGAAGTTTATTGATGTTGTCACAACAAAGATTGAAGCTGTGACAATGTCCTAGAGGTGAAGTTTATTGATGTTGTCACAACAAAGATTGAAGCTGTGACAATGTCCTAGAGGTGAAGTTTATTGATGTCACAACAAAGATTGAAGCTGTGACAATGTCCTAGAGGATAAGTTTATTGATGTTGTCACAACAAAGATTGAAGCTGTGACAATGTCCTAGAGGTGAAGTTTATTGATATTGTCACAACAAAGATTGAAGCTGTGACAATGTCCTAGAGGTGAAGGTTATTGATATTGTCACAACAAAGATTGAAGCTGTGACAGTGTCCTAGAGGAGAAGTTTATTGATGTTGTCACAACAAAGATTGAAGCTGTGACAATGTCCTAGAGGTGAAGTTTATTGATGTTGTCACAACAAAGATTGAAGCTGTGACAATGTCCTAGAGGTGAAGTTTATTGATGTTGTCACAACAAAGATTGAAGCTGTGACAATGTCCTAGAGGTGAAGTTTATTGATGTTGTCACAACAAAGATTGAAGCTGTGACAATGTCCTAGAGGTGAAGTTTATTGATATTGTCACAACAAAGATTGAAGCTGTGACAATGTCCTAGAGGTGAAGTTTATTGATGTCACAACAAAGATTGAAGCTGTGACAATGTCCTAGACGAGAAGTTTATTGATGTTGTCACAACAAAGATTGAAGCTGTGACAATGTCCTAGAGGTGAAGTTTATTGATGTCACAACAAAGATTGAAGCTGTGACAATGTCCTAGAGGAGAAGTTTATTGATGTTGTCACAACAAAGATTGAAGCTGTGACAATGTCCTAGAGGTGAAGTTTATTGATATTGTCACAACAAAGATTGAAGCTGTGACAATTTCCTAGAGGTGAAGTTTATTGATATTGTCACAACAAAGATTGAAGCTGTGACAGTGTCCTAGAGGAGAAGTTTATTGATGTTGTCACAACAAAGATTGAAGCTGTGACAATGTCCTAGAGGAGAAGTTTATTGATGTTGTCACAACAAAGATTGAAGCTGTGACAATGTCCTAGAGGAGAAGTTTATTGATGTCACAACAAAGATTGAAGCTGTGACAGTGTCCTAGAGGTGAAGTTTATTGATGTCACAACAAAGATTGAAGCTGTGACATTGTCCTAGAGGAGAAGTTTATTGATGTTGTCACAACAAAGATTGAAGCTGTGACAATGTCCTAGAGGAGAAGTTTATTGATGTTGTCACAACAAAGATTGAAGCTGTGACAGTGTCGTAGAGGTAAAGTTTATTGATGTTGTCACAACAAAGATTGAAGCTGTGACAATGTCCTAGAGGAGAAGTTTATTGATGTTGTCACAACAAAGATTGAAGCTGTGACAATCTCCTAGAGGTGAAGTTTATTGATGTCACAACAAAGATTGAAGCTGTGACAGTGTCCTAGATTAGAAGTTTATTGATGTTGTCACAACAAAGATTGAAGCTGTGACAATGTCCTAGAGGAGAAGTTTATTGATGTTGTCACAACAAAGATTGAAGCTGTGACAATGTCCTAAAGGTGAAGTTTATTGATGGCACAATAAAGATTGAAGCTGTGACAATGTCCTAGAGGAGAATTTTATTGATATTGTCACAACAAAGATTGAAGCTGTGACAATCTCCTAGAGGTGAAGTTTATTGATGTCACAACAAAGATTGAAGCTGTGACAGTGTCCTAGAGGATAAGTTTATTGATGTTGTCACAACAAAGATTGAAGCTGTGACAATGTCCTAGAGGAGAAGTTTATTGATGTTGTCACAACAAAGATTGAAGCTGTGACAATGTCCTAGAGTTGAAGTTTATTGATGTTGTCACAACAAAGATTGAAGCTGTGACAATGTCCTAGAGGAGAAGTTTATTGATGTTGTCACAACAAAGATTGAAGCTGTGACAATGTCCTAGAGGTGAAGTTTATTGATGTCACAACAAAGATTGAAGCTGTGACAATGTCCTAGAGGAGAAGTTTATTGATGTTGTCACAACAAAGATTGAAGCTGTGACAATGTCCTAGAGGAGAAGTTTATTGATGTTGTCACAACAAAGATTGAAGCTGTGACAATGTCCTAGAGGTGAAGTTTATTGATGTCACAACAAAGATTGAAGCTGTGACAATGTCCTAGAGGAGAAGTTTATTGATGTTGTCACAACAAAGATTGAAGCTGTGACAATATCCTAGAGGTGAAGTTTATTGATGTTGTCACAACAAAGATTGAAGCTGTGACAGTGTTCTAGAAGTGAAGTTTATTGATGTCACAACAAAGATTGAAGCTGTGACAGTGTCCTAGAGGATAAGTTTATTGATGTTGTCACAACAAAGATTGAAGCTGTGACAATGTCCTAGAGGTGAAGTTTATTGATGTTGTCACAACAAAGATTGAAGCTGTGACAGTGTCCTAGAGGAGAATTTATTGATGTTGTCACAACAATGATTGAAACTGTGACAATGTCCTAGAGGTGAAGTTTATTGATGTTATCACAACAAAGATTGAAGCTGTGACAGTGTCCTAGAGGAGAATTTATTGATGTTGTCACAACAAAGATTGAAGCTGTGACAATGTCCTAGAGGAGAAGTTTATTGATGTTGTCACAACAAAGATTGAAGCTGTGACAGTGTCCTAGAGGTGAAGTTTATTGATGTCACAACAAAGATTGAAGCTGTGACAATGTTCTAGAGGAGAAGTTTATTGATGTTGTCACTACAAAGATTGAAGCTGTGACAGTGTTCTAGAGGTAAAGTTTATTGATGTTGTCACAAAAAAGATGGTGGCAAACTGGCATTCTATGCTAAGATTTGTGTTCTTTTTTGCAGACTGGCATGCCAGGAATAAGAGAATTATCTATCTCATTGTGGGACCACAAGTAAGTGTTTCTGGTTTCCCATTCTGTTCGTCCCGCTAACTCCATTCTTTATTTCTTTTTAATGAAGCAACATCTTAAAATTATCATAAGAGTGTGTGTTATGGCATGTGAGACAGTACTCTGTTTGTCAGTATGTGTGGGACAGTGTTATGTTTGTAAGTACATGTATAATGGTACTGTATGTCATTATATGTTTCACAGTACTCAGTAAATATGAGACATTTCACACTACTCAGTAAATACGAGACATTTCACAGTACTCAGTAAATATTAGACATTTCACAGTACTCAGTAAATATGAGACATTTCACAGTACTCAGTAAATATGAGACAGTACTCAAGTGTCAGTACACATGAGACAATATTCATGTCTCTCAGTACATGTGAGACAGTATTCAACATGACAGTAGCACAGTATGACAGTACTCAGTTTGTCAGTACATGAGTTCATATGTCATGTTTGACATTGAAATCTTTGTTCTTGTCTGTCACAGCTGGATGCCATGTTTGACATTGTAATCTTTGTTCTTGTCTGTCACAGCTGGATGCCATGTTTGACATTGTAATCTTTGTTCTTGTCTGTCATAGCTGGATGCCATGTTTGACATTGTAATCTTTGTTCTTGTCTGTCACAGCTGGATGCCATGTTTGACATTGTAATTTTTGTTCTTGTCTGTTGTAATCTTTGTTCTTGTCTGTCACAGCTGGATGCCACGTTCACAAATGCCATGTTTGAACCAGCCATCAGCAAGTAAGTGTTGGCTGTCATGGTCATGATGATCACAATACTTCTGCACAGACTGTGTGCAGACATCTAATGTTAAATGATAACACTCAGAAACATGGAGCATTCTAACAGTGTGTACAGGCATCTAATGTTAAATGATAGCACTTAGAAACATGGAACATTCTCACACTGTGTACAGGCATCTAATGTTAAATGATAACACTCAGAAACATTGAACACTCTAACAGTGTGTACATACGTCTAATGTTAAATGATAACACTCAGAAACATGGAACACTCTAACAGTGTGTACAGACGTCTAATATTAAATGATAACACTCAGAAACATGGAACGTTTTCACACTGTGTACAGACGTCTAATGTTAAATGATAACACTCTGAAACATGGAACATTCTCACACTGTGTACAGGCATCTAATGTTAAATGATAACACTCTGAAACATGGAACATTCTCACACTGTGTACAGGCATCTAATGTTAAATGTTAACACTCAGAAACATGGAGCATTCTCAAACTGTGTACAGACGTCTAATGTTAAATGATAACACTCAGAAACATGGAACATTCTCACACTGTGTACAGACATCTAATGATAAATGATAACACTCAGAAACATGGAACACTCTAACAGCGTGTACATAATCTAATGTTAAATGATAACACTCAGACACATGGAACATTCTCACACTGTTTACAGATATCTAATGTTAAATGATAACACTCAGACACATGGAACATTCTCACACTGTTTACAGACATCTAATGTTAAATGATAACACTCAGAAACATGGAACATTCTCACACTGTGTACAGATGTCTAATGTTAAATGATAACACTCAGAAACATGGAACATTCTCAAACTGTCTACAGACGTATAATGTTAAATAACACTCAGAAACATGGAACATTCTCACACTGTCTACAGATGTCTAATGTTAAATGACAACACTCAGAAACATGGAACATTCTCACTGTCTACAGGCATCTAATGTTAAATGATAACACTCAGAAACATGGAACATTCTCACACTGTGTACAGACATCTAATGTTAAATGATAACACTCAGAAACATGGAACATTCTCACACTGTACAGATGTCTAATGTTAAATGATAACACTCAAAAACATGGAACATTCTCACACTGTCTACAGACATCTAATGTTAAATGATGACACTCAGAAACATGGAACACTCTAACAGTGTGTACAGGCATCTAATGTTAAATGATAACACTCAGAAACATGGAACATTCTCACACTGTATAGACATCTAATGTTAAATGATGACACTCAGAAACATGGAACATTCTAACAGTATGTACAGGCATCTAATGTTAAATGATAACACTCAGAAATATGGAACATTCTAACAGTGTGTACAGGCATCTAATGTTAAATGATGACACCCAGAAACATGGAACATTCTCACACTGTGCACAGGTATCTAATGCTAAATAATAACACTCAGAAACATGGTACATTCTCACACTGTGTACAGGCATTTAATGTTAAATGATAACACTCAGAAACATGGAACATTCTCACACTTTGTACAGATGTCTAATGTTAAATGATAACACTCAGAAACATGGAACATTTTCACACTGTGTACAGACATCTAATGTTAACTGATAACACTCAGAAATATGGAACATTCTCACACTGTATACAGGGATCTAATGTTAAATGATAACACTCAGAAACATGGAACATTCTCACACTCTGTAGAGGCGTCTAATGTTAAATGATAACACTCAGAAACATGGAACATTCTCACACTGTATACAGGCATCTAATGTTAAATAACACTCAGAAACATGGAACATTCTCACACTGTATACAGGCATCTAATGTTAAATGTTAACACTCAGAAACATTCTCACACTCTGTAGAGGCGTCTAATGTTAAATGATAACACTCAGAAACATGGAACGTTCTGACATTGTATACAGGTGTCTAATGTTAAATGATAAGACTCAGAAACATGAAAGGGTTCCAAATGTTGCTGTTATGCTGGGGGGCGGGGTTGGGGTGAGCGCCCAGCCTTGCATAAATATCCCAATGGCTCATGCATTCATCACCACTGCAGCAAAAGTCCAACTCCTGGCCTTCTCACGGCGGACCTGTTTTAACTAACTGGAGAAGGGGCGGCGGCGAGTCACTGGTGCCGAGAAATAACCAGAATACTTTAGATGTATATGCATATACATGCATGCGCAGACACATGTGTGCATGCCTACACACCTAAATTCGAGTAAGAGTACTAGCAAAGGAAAGGTGCTGAAGACGGAGGCAACCAGCCAGGAGGCGCACCACAGAAATTAGGATGCCACGCAATCACGCCATGAAATATGTAGACTACTGCTAAATGTTATGGTGCTCGCCCTGATTTGGACCCCCAGGCAGGTGCTGTGCCGAGCCCTACGCCTCGAAAGGGTCCAACCACAACTACTGGAGGTCCTTCTCAAATGTCCTGTGGAGCCAGGGGACCTGAGAATAGAACGGCTGGCCATACTAAACAAAGACTAAAAATAATGCACTGGAATGCGGAGGGAGTCAGCAACAAAAAAATAAAATTAGAAAAAATCTTGGACCAAGAAAAACTAAGCATATGTTGCTTGCAAGAAACTCACCTCAACGAAAATATAGCCTTCAAAATCAGAGGCTACCAGTGTTACCGATCTGACCGAAAGGACAGGCGATAGGTGATGGAATACTGACCCTTGTAAAAAATAACATCACTGCTTCCCAAATTGAAGTTTACATGGAAGGGGCTGAGTATAAGACACTTAAACTTAAGACAGGCAGTACAGACCTTCATCTGATCAATTACTACTGTCCAAGTGACCGCCCACAGGCACTGGACACACTATCATTAAAAGAAAAAATGATTGTGTCTGGCGATTTCAACAGCCACTCGCAGAGTTGGGGCTATGATCACATGGACCAGAGAGGAGAGAGACTGGAAGACTGGCAGGATGAGAATAGATTCATCTTGATTAACAAGCCGTCCGACCCACATACTTTCTACTCGAGATCATGGCACTCTACAACTACACCTGACCTGGCTTTTCATTAACCAGACCTGGAGTGGAACATTACACGAATTGTTGGGAGACAACTTGGTGGCAGTGACCATCGGCCAGTCTTTCTAACTGTAGAAAATGAGCTTGTAAGTGGGCAATCTCACTGAGTGCATTATCTCATTTAGTACTTTTTCTTATAGAGTGCTTTATCTCATTTAGTATTTTATCTTATAGAGCACTTTATCACACTTAGTGCATTATCTCATGTAGTACTTTATCTTATAGAGTGCTTTATCTCATTTAGTACTTTATCTTATAGAGCGCTTTATCTCATGGAGGTATTATCTCATGTAGTACTTTATCTTATATAGCACTTTATCTCACTGAGTGCATGATCTAATTTAGTACTTTATCTTATAGAGTGCTTTATCTCACTGAGTGCATTATCTCATTTAGTACTTTATCTTATAGAGTACTTTATCTCACTGAGTGCATTATCTCATTTAGTACTTTTTCTTATAGAGTACTTATCTCACTGAGTGCATTATCTCATTTAGTACTTTTTCTTATAGAGTGCTTTATCTCATTGAGTGCATTATCTCATTTAGTACTTTATTTTATAGAGCGCTTTATCTCACTGAGTGCATTATCTTATGTAGTACTTTATCTTATATAGCACTTTATCTCACTGAGTGCATGATCTAATTTAGTACTTTATCTTATAGAGTGCTTTATCTCACTGAGTGCATTATCTCATTTAGTACTTTATCTTATAGAGTACTTTATCTTATAGAGTACTTTATCTCACTGAGTGCATTATCTCATTTAGTATTTTATCTTATAGAGCACTTTATCACACTTAGTGCATTATCTCATGTAGTACTTTATCTTATAGAGTGCTTTATCTCATTTAGTACTTTATCTTATAGAGCGCTTTATCTCATGGAGGTATTATCTCATGTAGTACTTTATCTTATATAGCACTTTATCTCACTGAGTGCATGATCTAATTTAGTACTTTATCTTATAGAGTGCTTTATCTCACTGAGTGCATTATCTCATTTAGTACTTTATCTTATAGAGTACTTTATCTCACTGAGTGCATTATCTCATTTAGTACTTTTTCTTATAGAGTACTTTATCTCACTGAGTGCATTATCTCATTTAGTACTTTTTCTTATAGAGTGCTTTATCTCATTGAGTGCATTATCTCATTTAGTACTTTATTTTATAGAGCGCTTTATCTCACTGAGTGCATTATCTTATGTAGTACTTTATCTTATATAGCACTTTATCTCACTGAGTGCATGATCTAATTTAGTACTTTATCTTATAGAGTGCTTTATCTCACTGAGTGCATTATCTCATTTAGTACTTTATCTTATAGAGTACTTTATCTTATAGAGTACTTTATCTCACTGAGTGCATTATCTCATTTAGTACTTTTTCTTATAGAGTACTTTATCTCACTTAGTGCATTATCTCATTTAGTACTTTTTCTTATAGAGTACTTTATCTCACTTAGTGCATTATCTCATTTAGTACTTTATCTTATAGAGTGCTTTATCTCACTGAGTGCATTATCTCATTTAGTACTTTTTCTGATAGAGTGCCTTATCTCATTGAGTGCATTATCTCATTTAGTACTTTATTTTATAGAGCGCTTTATCTCACTGAGTGCATTATCTCATTTAGTACTTTATCTTATAGAGCGCTTCATCTCACTGAGTGCATTATCTTATTTAGTACTTTTTCTGATATAGCGCTTTATCTCACTGGGTGCATTATCTCATTTAGTACTTTATTTTATAGAGCGCTTTATCTCACAGAGTGCATTATCTCATTTAGTACTTTTTCTGATAGAGTGCTTTATCTCACTGAGTTCATTATCTCATTTAGTATTTTATTTTATAATGCACTTTATCTCATGGAGTGCTTTATCTCATTGAGTACTTTATCTTATTGAGTGCTTGATCTCATTTAGTACCTTATTTTGTTGAGTACTTTATCTCACTGAGTGCTTTATCTCTTTAGTACTTTATCTCATTGAGTCCTTTGTCTTGTTGAGTAGCATACCTCACTGAGTGCTGTATCTAACAGAGCACTTTATCTTATGGAGAGCTTTATCTCATTGAGTACTTTATCTTACTGAGTAGTTTATCTCACACTTTATATCTCACTGAGTGCTTTATTTCACAGAGTGCTTTAACTTATCAAGTACTTTATCTCATAAATAATTTACCTCATATTTTGCTTTGTCTCATTGAATAAATTTGGTGGAACTGAGGTAAAGCTGCGAAAATGTAAACAATATAAAATAACACAAAGTAATGCAGCTTTACATAACAGGATTACGTAACTGTATGTCATAACTGTATGTGTCAAACTGTATGTCGTAACTGTATGTTGTAACTGTATGTGTCAAACTGTATGTCGTAACTGTATGTGTCGAACTGTATGTCGTAACTGTATGTGTTGAACTGTATGTCGTAACTGTATGTGTCGAACTGTATGTCATAACTGTATGTTGTAACTGTATGTCGTAACTGTATGTGTCGAACTGTATGTCGTAACTCTATGTGTCAAACTGTATGTCGTAACTGTATGTCGAACTGTATGTTGTAACTGTATGTGTCGAACTGTATGTCGTAACTGTATGTGTCAAACTGTATGTCATAACTGTATGTGTCAAACTGTATGTCGTAACTGTATGTGTAAAACTGTATGTCGTAACTGTATGTCGAACTGTATGTCATCACTGTATGTTGTAACTATGTGTCGAACTGTATGTCGTCACTGTATGTCGTAACTGTATGTTGTAACTGTATGTCGTAACTATGTGTCAAACTGTATGTGTCGTAAATGTATGTCGTAACTGTATGTGTCAAATTGTATGTCGTAACTGTGTATGTCAAACTGTATGTCATAACTGTATGTGTCAAACTGTATGTCGTAACTGTATGTCATCACTGTATGTCGTCACTGTATATCGTAACTGTATGTTGTAACTGTATGTGTCGAACTGTATGCGTCGTAACCCTGTTATGTAAAGCTGCATTACTTTGTGTTATTTTATATTGTTTGTCTCATTCAGCGCTTTATCTCACTAAGTCTCATTGAGTACTTTATCTTATAGAGTACTTTATTTTATAGAGTCACTAGTCATTAGTAATTAGTTGTGGTTCCAACTTCACGGCAACGGGTCGTCCCCATTATGCTCCGTTCCTGTGCCTGTGAATATCACACAAAATGCTCCTCACTGCCCTAAGTGAACAATGGAATAGACAGGAGTCTCGACAAGTCAACAGCCCGTACAGGTACACTGTGCATAATGCCTCCGTCAGAATGCCAATACAAAAGTCCTCCATGGAAAATACAGTTCATCGTCGATGGAAGCGGCAGTCACTAGAAAACCAGCAGCCACACAGTACTGCATTACAAGTCGAGAGGATCAACTTCATTGCCCCAGGATTTATCCCATATGGCTCGGTCCCTTTCGGCAGGGCAGTCCGTTGAAAGCATCGCACAAAACACGAACACCGTAGCTCCAGTGACGACCCCTAGGAGTCTCCGAGAAAAAAGCACTCGTGAACAAAAAAGGCAATCCAGTCAATTCAGCGATAGGCCGACCATCATCGTTCTGAACATGCAGTTCATGCTACAACAACCAAGGACAGATGTAAAAACATTCCAAACAAGATTCACAGCTCACAGTGTCGCGCCATGCACTCAACTCAGTAGCAGGGTGACGGAATAATTATCTCATCTTATAGAGTGCTTTGCCTCACTAAGTGCTTTAACTCACAGAGTGATTTATCCCACTGAGTGTTTTATCTTCTAAAGTGCTTTATCTCATATTGTGCATTATCTCGTAGTACTTTATCATATCATTCAGTAGCATGTCCTTTGCAGAACCTCGCTCCCATAACAACCTTCCGGAAAACCTCTCGATCATAAGCAACATGTCCCGCGTCTGATACACCCATCTGGAGATCTTCTCTTTGGCCTTCCTCTTCCTCTCTTCCCAGGCATATATCCCTCCATTATTGTTCTCTCCAGACTTTCGTGACGTTTCAAGTAACCAAAATATTTCAATTTTCTTTGTTTTATCGTCTTTAATAGCCAACCTTCTTCAATATTCAACTCTTGAAGTATGGATGCATTTGTTCTTTTCTTTACCCAAGATATTCTTAGACCTCGTCTATAACATTTATATTCTTTATATTCTGATATACTTTATCATATAGAGTGCTTTATCTCACATAGTGCTATATTACACACAGTGCTTTATCTCACATAGTACATTATCTTACAGAGTGCTTTATCTTATTGAATGCTTTAGTTTACAGAGTACTTTGTCTTATGAAGTGCTTTATCTTACAGAGTGATTTATCTCATTACGTACTTTATCTCACTGAGTGCTTTATCTCACATATTGTTTGGTTTATCTCACATAGTGCTTTATCTTACAGAGTGATTTATCTCATTACATACTTTATCTCACTGAGTGCTTTATCTCACATATTGTTTGTTTTATCTCACATAGTGCTTTATCTTACAGAGTGCTTTATCTTATTATGTACTTTATCTCACTGAGTGCTTTATCGTACATAGATACATAATCTTACATAATCTTATTGAATACTTTATCTCACATATTGATTTATCTCACTGAGTGCTTTATCTTACATAGTGCTTTATCTTACCAAGGGCTTTATTTCATTGGGTACCTTTTATGTGCTTTATGTTACAGAGTACTTTATCTTTTTGAGTTCTTTATCTTATTGAGTGCTTTATCTCATTGGGTACTTTATCTTACAGAGTCCTTTATCTTTCAGAGTGCTTATTATTAGAGTTACAGACTTTGTTGTTACGGAGGAGCATATGCTGGTTGTTGTTGCAGGGGTGTTTATTACTACTGCATCATCTGTTACAACTGCCATGTTTTCCCAGACGACCAGGCATCGTCTACCTCCCAGGCCTCCCTGTGACAGAAGCCCATGCTGTTATATCCCAGTCTTTTGCTCTAGTCAACACTTCTGACAGTGAAGGCATGTGTTTGGCTATACTAGAGGTATGCATGTGTTTGGCTATAATAGAGGTATGCATGTGTTTGGCTATAATAGAGGTATGCATGTGTTTGGCTATACTAGAGGTATGCATGTGTTTGGCTATACTAGAGGTATGCATGTGTTTCGCTATACTAGAGGTAGGCATGTGTTTGGCTATACTAGAGGTATGCATGTGTTTGGCTATACTAGAGGTATGCATGTGTTTGACTATACTAGAGGTATGCATGTGTTTGGCTATACTAGAGGTAGGTATGTGTTTGGCTATACTAGAGGTAGGCATATAGTTAGCTATACTAGAGGTAGGCATGTGTTTGGCTATACTAGAGGTAGGCATGTGGTTAGCTATACTAGAGGTAGGCATATAGTTAGCTATACTAGAGGTAGGCATGTGTTTGGCTATACTAGAGGCATGCATGTGTTTGGCTATACTAGAGGTAGGTATGTGTTTGGCTATACTAGAGGTAGGCATATAGTTAGCTATACTAGAGGTAGGCATGTGTTTGGCTATACTAGAGGTATGCATGTGTTTGGCTATACTAGAGGTATGCATGTGTTTGGCTATACTAGAGGTAGGTATGTGTTTGGCTATACTAGAGGTATGCATGTGTTTGGCTATACTAGAGGTAGGTATGTGTTTGGCTATACTAGAGGTAGGCATATAGTTAGCTATACTAGAGGTAGGCATGTGGTTAGCTATACTAGAGGTAGGCATGTGTTTGGCTACACTAGATGTAGGCATGTGGGGTAGTTATACAAGAGGTAGGCATGTGGTTAGCTATACTAGAGGTAGGCATGTGTTTGGCTATACTAGAGGTAGGCATGTGGGGTAGCTATACTAGAGGTAGGCATGTGAGGTAGCTATACTAGAGGTAGGCATGTGTTTGGCTATACTAGAGATAGGCATGTGGTTGGCTATACTAGAGGTAGGCATGTGTTTGGCTATACTAGAGGTAGGCATGTGTTTGGCTATACTAGAGGTAGGCATGTGTTTGGCTATACTAGAGGTAGGCATGTGTTTGGCTATACTAGAGGTGTGCATGTGTTTGGCTATACTAGAGGTAGGCATGTGTTTGGCTATACTAGAGGTAGGCATGTGTTTGGCTATACTAGAGGTAGGCATGTGTTTGGCTATACTAGAGGTAGGCATGTGTTTGGCTATACTAGAGGTAGGCATGTGTTTGGCTATACTAGAGGTAGGCATGTGTTTGGCTATACTAGAGGTAGGCATGTGTTTGGCTATACTAGAGGTAGGCATGTGTTTGGCTATACTAGAGGTAGGCATGTGTTTGGCTATACTAGAGGTAGGGATGTGGTTAGCTGTACTAGAGGTAGGGATGTGGTTAGCTGTACTAGAGGTAGGCATGTGTTTGGCTATACTAGAGGTAGGCATGTGTTTGGCTATACTAGAGGTAGGCATGTGTTTGGCTATACTAGAGGTAGGCATGTGGGGTAGCTATATTAGAGGTAGGCATGTGTTTGGCTATACTAGAGGTAGGCATGTGGGGTAGCTATACTAGAGGTAGGCATGTGGGGTAGCTATACTAGAGGTAGGCATGTGGTTAGCTATACTAGAGGTAGGCATGTGGTTAGCTATACTAGAGGTAGGCATGTGGTTAGCTATACTAGAGGTAGGCATGTGGTTAGCTATACTAGCGGTAGGCATGTGGTTAGCTTTACTAGAGGTAGACATGTGGTTAGCTATACTAGAGGTAGATATGTGGTTAGCTATAATATAGGTTGACACGTCGTTAGGTTTACTAGTGGTAGGCATATGTTTGACTATACTGCCCATATGTACTTAAGGTATAATAATGTTATTTATTTACTATCACATAGAACTTTTATAAGTTTATTATTCATAGTGTATGGCATATATTATCTATGCTTGATGTATTGTATATCAGCATATTTTGTGAATAAATGTTGTGAGATATCACTAAGTATTGTGAGATAATAGTAAGTTATGTGAGATGTCAGCAAATAATGTGAGATATCAGTAAATAATGTGAGATATTGTCAGATGCTAATTAATTAGAACCACAAAACATATTTAATTAAGCAAACCTAATCATGTGATTTTCTCAGGCCATGCACCTGGGAATTCCTGTACTTGCCAGGGACTGCCCAGGAAACAGGGCCATTGTCAGTGACAGCCAAACTGGCCTGCTGTTTGATTCACCACAGGTTGTGCACATGGTTTTATGTTTGTGCTTTCATGTTCTTGTATTTATATTCATCTGTTTGTGTTATGTTCATGTTTTTGTTTTGTTCTTAATTTTATGTTCATGGTTTTTATGTTCTTGAGTTTATGTTTTTGTTATCTTGATTTCTATATTGGTCTTTATTTTATTGATTTTATGTTCAAGTGTTTTATGTTCTTGATTTTATAGTCACAGTTTTATGTTCTTCATTATATAGCCACATTTTTATAGTCTTGATTTTATATTCAACCCTTATCTATAGTTTGTGTAAGACAGATAATCACTATCTGTAGTTTGTGTATCACAGATAGTCACTATTGTTTGTGTATCACAGATAATCACTGTCTGTAGTTTGTGTATCACAGATAATCACTATCTGTAGTTTGTGTATCACAGATAATCACTATTATTCAACTAGTATTTAAAGCATGATCTGAAGTCCATTCCTCTTGACCTGTACCTTGGAAATCTTACTGTTCCTGGTTTGAAGAGAATAGAAAATAGACTGCCCATAACTCGGACATATAGAATGACAACAGATACAGCTCAACATGGCTGTGTGTGACAACCTGTTTATTGGGATCACTATTGGACTAGAAGTCTTGTGTTTGTATGTTATCTGATGTGTTTGTGTGTCATCCTTTGTGTTTGTGTGTTATCTGTTGTGTTTGTGTGTCATCCGTTGTGTTTGTGTGTCATCCATTGTGTTTGTGTGTCATCTGTTGTGTTTGTGTGTTATCTGATGTGTTTGTGTGTCATCCTTTGTGTTTGTGTGTCATCATTTGTGTTTGTATGCTATCTGATGTGTTTGTGTGTCATCCTTTGTGTTTGTGTGTTATCTGTTGTGTTTGTGTGTCATCCGTTGTGTTTGTGTGTCATCTGTTGTGTTGTGTGTCATACTTTGTGTTTCATCCTTTGTGTTTGTATGCTATCTGATGTGTTTGTGTGTCATCCTTTGTGTTTGTGTGTTATCTGTTGTGTTTGTGTGTCATCCGTTGTGTTTGTGTGTCATACTTTGTGTTTGTGTGCCATCCTTTGTGTTTGTATGCTATCTGTTGTGTTTGTGTGTCATCCGTTGTGTTTGTGTCATCTGTTGTGTTTGTGTGTCATCCGTTGTGTTTGTATACTATCTGTTGTGTTTGTGTGTCATCCTTTGTGTTTGTGTGTCATCTGTTGTGTTTGTTTTTGTGTCATTTGTTGTGTTTTTGTGTCATTTGTTGTGTTTGTGTGTCATCCATTGTGTTTGTGTATCATCTGTTGTGTTTGCATGTCATCTATTGTGTTTGTGTGTCATCTGTAAATAAAACAATGAATTATTTGTCACCAGATGTTCCTGGATAAAGCTGAAGAGCTCCTGGGCAACAACAGACTTCTCTCGGACTTGACCAGACATGCCAGGCACCACGTGCAAACACATCACAGTGTTCAGCAGGAACGGCGGGCGTATGCTAGCCTTCTGGAACAGTGTCTTCAAGACACGGAACCCAGCTGTCATTCAGCACATTCTGCTGGCAGCAAATATTTGCAGACACATTTGTAACCACACAACATCTACTGAGGGTAGGGGTGGGTATGGATGTTATAACAGTACTGTATCAAAAACATATTTACACATTGCCATACTGAAGAAATGGGTTTTTAACTTCAGTACAATATCAAAAACATATTTACACATTGCCATACTGAAGAAATGGGTTTTAACTTCCGTAAACAAAAATATATATATATATATATATATATATATATATATATATATATATATATATATATATATATATATATATATATATATATATATATATATACACACATTGCCATACTGAAGAAATGAATTTTAACTTCAGTACAATATAAAAAAACATATTTGCACATGGTCATACTGAAGAAATAGGTTTTAACTTCAGTACAATATCAAAAACATATTTACACATCTCATTAAAATTATCTCATCTTATTAAATCTCAAATCCCGAAACAACCAAATAAATCAATTTGATTATTGCTCACTGGACTTTAGGCGGCCTGGGGTGCCTTGCCAGTGAGAAGACCTGATCGTTCGGGTCCACATCGATTTACGGACGTCAGTCGGGCAAATCTTGAGCTACAGCCTATGATAGGTGACGTTGTAATATTCTGTTGTGATAATTTGGCCGTATCCAGTGTGTGCCGCGTGGTCTAGTGTTTACACACCCGCTTCACATGCCAGTGGTCCGGGGTTTGTTTCCGGGTCTGGTCAAGGATATGTACTACTGACGAACTCAAACGAGAGTGAAACTCGAGTCTAGTGCTTCCACATTGACATGGATAGGCCTTAGGTTCATACCAGAATACGATCAGCGTTGCCAGTACTGGGTTGTGCTCAATATTTAAATCTCAAATCCCAAAACAACCAAATAAATCAATATTTAACTTCTGTACAATATCAAAAACATATTTACACATTGCCATACTGAAGAAATGGATTTTAACTTCAGTACAATACCAAAAACATATTTTTTATGCATTGCCATCCTGAAGACATGGGTTTTAACTTCAGTGTAATATCAAAATATGACATAAAAACAATGTAGAAGTGAAGAATCATTTTGGGGTCTTGATGTCTATACAGGAGGAATTGACACCTGTTGAATTGGCAGTACAAGCTAGAGATATCTTGATAACTGCAGCCAGAGATTTAATTCCAACCAAGAAAAAAAAAACATAAGCCATGGATTACATCAGACACGTTAGAATTAATAAAACAACGTAGGGAACTGAAACAGAAAGGAGATGAATCCGACAACAGCAGGATGAAGTATAAATCTTTAACTCGAGAAATAAGAAAGATCTCTAGAAAGGACAAAAATCAATATATACAAGATTGCTGTACCAGAATAGAGCAATATCATAAGACGAAGAGATTATGAAATGTTCAAAGAAATGAAGTTATTGACAAGAAATGTTCAACCTCAATTGAATGTTATCTGTGACAAGATGGAAAATACCTTAACAGAATCTAGACAAATTCTAGAAAGATGGCAGGAGTACTGCAGTGGAATGTATGATATAAATGACAGTGAGGATATGAATGAGATACATGAGCCAATTACAGCAGAGACAGAACCTGAACTCTCATTAGATGAAATTGCATGGGCAATAAAGAACCTGAAGAATGGTAAATCACCTGGATGTGATGAGATACCAGCTGAACTAATTAAAGCGGAAGGAGAAGAAAGCATACAAATCTATCACGCATTATGTAAAAAGATATGGAAATATGGTATATGGTCAAAAAATTTCAATACCAAAAAAGGGCAACCTGAAATTATGCACCAACTATAGAACTGTTGCCCTGATCAGTCATGCAAGTAAAATTCTACTAAAAATCATAATGGGAAGACTTCATAAGAAAATTGAAGAAGAAATTAACGTGGTTCAAGCTGGATTTAGACAAGGAAGAGGAACAAGAGATCACATACTCAACATGCGTTCAATAATAGAGAAGTGCAGAGAATTTAATGTAAACCTGTTCTCATGTTTTGTGGATTATTCAAAGGCATTTGGCTGTGTACAACATCAGAAACTTTGGGAAATCATGAGGAATATGGGCTTTCCACCACATGTAATACAACTCATAAGAATGCTCTATCTAGACCAACAAGCAGCAATTAGAATAGATGGCGAGACATCAGATTGGTTTGACATCAAGCAAGGTTTCCATCAGGGCTGTGTGCTGTCCCCCTATATGTTTAATCCGTATGCCAAAAATATAATGAGAAATGTCAGAGATGATATAAACAGGGAGTTTGAAGAGAACAGTAATGGAGGGGTATATGCCTGGGAAGAGAGGAAGAGGAAGGCCAAAGAGAAAATTGGTGCAGGATGTGGCAGATGATCTCCGGATGGATGTATCGGACAGAGAGGGGAGGGGGGGAGTGACATCTTGCTTATGATCGAGAGGTTTTCTGGAAGGTTATGGGAGCGAGGTTCTGCAAAGGACATGCTACTGAATGAATGAATGAGGTGTATATTTAACCTCTATAATTTTATATGTTTATTGCTGATGACTAATCTGTGATCACTATAGCAGTCAGCATTTGGTATTGTTTCTGATTTAATTGTCAGGACTCCTCCATGTTCATAATCTCCTTGGATATTGTTATTACTAGGTGTTTCCAATAATGATATCATGCTCCTTTGCCCACTGTAGAAGTCTGCAACCTCTTTCATTCTATTCCCCTAGTCCAGTGGTTCTCAACTGGTAGGGAATTTCCCCCCTCCCGGGGGGGAATTTTAGGGTTTCCATGGGGAATTAAGATTATTTCAAGATCGCGTTAACACAAGAACTGATTGATTACTTGATATTGTTTTCCCTCCATACCTTACAATTCTGTACTTCTCACCCTTCTGAAATTCATTTTATAATATAAGTAAACCCGCAAGTCACATATTATGTAGACGTCTAGACTTGTTCTAGTATGTATTATTAAATTTAGCTTTCATTTTTACGTGTACTGTGTAGGGGAGGGGGGTGGGGGATTTATAGGGAGGAAATACGAAAGGGGGGGGGGGGGGATGACATTCTGAACATATGGTGAAGGGGTGCATGGGCCAAAAAAGGTTGAGAACCACTTCCCTAGTCCATCCTTGCCTTCGGTGCATCCGTCTTGTTGATTTCCAACTTTAGCAGTAAAGTTACCCATTATGATATTTACTTCAGAATACTTGCATTTCTTGAATTCATTCTTCAAGTCATTATAAAATTCATCGATGTCATCACAGCTGCCTGTTGTTGGTGCATAAACTTGTATGATGTTGAGATCAAAAGGTCTACCACTTAACTTTACCATTAATGTTCTGTCTGCCTGGTAGTCCAATATCCTTTGATAGATTTTGATTTCTCCAGATCCATTATAAAAGCTATCCCACATTGTTTTTTCTCTCCACCAAACTGGATTATGTTATATTCCTCGGATGTTATCATGCCCATTCCTTTTCATCTGGTCTCAAATATACCTAAAATGTTAATATTCAATATTTTTCATCTGGTCTCAAATATACCTAAAATGTTAATATTCAATATTTTTCATCTGGTCTCAAATATACCTAAAATGTTAATATTCAATATTTTTCATCTGGTCTCAAATATACCTAAGATGTTAATATTCAATCTTCTCATCTGTTGCTTGATGTCATCTAGTTTTACATCTCCACTCATAGTTCTAAGATTACACGTTCCTATATTCAATGTTATTAATGTTTTGCACTCAGTCGCTTGCTGATGGTCTAGAGTCACCTGGTGCACATAACAACCCCTACCGCGCAAGGCTGCTCCTATGGAGCACCCATTTACTGATTTTCTGTTAAATTACGAAACATGATTATCTTGGCATTTGTAAAGAAGGTAGTTTGCCATTGCTTCCTAACACTGACCATACTGGTTGATGACTGTAGCTATTGTCTCCAAAAAAGAGATCCT
Organism: Cepaea nemoralis; assembly: GCA_014155875.1. Classification (NCBI taxonomy): domain Eukaryota; kingdom Metazoa; phylum Mollusca; class Gastropoda; order Stylommatophora; family Helicidae; genus Cepaea; species Cepaea nemoralis. The sequence goes on from JACEFZ010019463.1 coordinate 165,264, forward strand.
CTACCTACCGTCGTGAAACTGGAGACCATAACCTACAACTATCAGATAGACTTACAGAGACAGATTTACACATGTGACAGGTATCTCACACCCCACAACATCCTAGCAAAGAGACAGATTTACAGATGTGACAGGTATCTCACTCCCCACAACATTCTAGCAATGAGACAGAATTACAGATGTGACAGGTATCTCACTCCCCACAACATATACAGATGTGACAGGTATCTTACACCCCACAACATCCTAGCAAAGAGACAGATTTACAGATGTGACAGGTATCTCACTCCCCACAACATTCTAGCAATGAGACAGATTTACAGATGTGACAGGTATCTCACTCCCCACAACATTCTAGCAATGAGACAGATTTACAGATGTGACAGGTATCTCACTCCCCCACAACATTCTAGCAAAGAGACAAATTTACAGATGTGACAGGTATGTCACTCCCCACAAGATTCTAGCAAAGAGACAGATTTACAGATGTGACAGGTATCTCACTCCCCACAACATTCTAGCAAAGAGACAGATTTACAGATGTGACAGGTATCTCACTCCCCACAACATTCTAGCAAAGAGACAGATTTACAGATGTGACAGGTATCTCACTCTCCACAACATTCTAGCAAAGAGACAGATTTACAGATGTGACAGGTATCTCACTCCCCACAACATTCTAGCAAAGAGACAGATTTACAGATGTGACAGGTATCTCACTCCCACAACATTCTAGCAAAGAGACAGATTTACAGATGTGACAGGTATCTCACTCCCCACAACATTCTAGCAAAGAGACAGATTTACAGATGTGACGGGTATCTCACTCCCCACAACATTCTAGCAAAGACCCACATCCACACACACAGGATACTGAGCATGACTATGACAGCAGTTGAACGTCACATGAATTCTCTGAGAATTCAGTCATAAGTAGGAGGTTGTCACGGGTGCACTAAGTTGTCTCTGCGACTCCAGTTGTCAGCAGGAGGTCATCACGGTTGCCCTGAGTTGTTTCCATGACTCCATTTGTCAGCAGGAGGTCATCACAGTTGCCCTGAGTTGTTTCCATGACTCCATTTGTCAGCAGGAGGTCATCACAGTTGCCCTGAGTTGTCTCCGTGACTCCAGTTGTCAGCAGGAAGTCGTCACGGTAGCCCTGAGTTGTTTCCATGACTCCATTTGTCAGCAGGAGGTCATCACAGTTGCCCTGAGTTGTCTCTATGACTCCATTTGTCAGCAGGAGGTCGTCACAGTTGCATTGAGTCGTCTCCATGACTCCAGTTGTCAGTCTGAGGTCTTTGCACTTGCAGTGTGTTGCTACATGTTACTCTCTTGTGGTCTGGCACTTGTTGTATGTTTCTACATGTTACAGTCTCTTGTACTCTAGCATTTGTTGTATGTTTCTACATGTTATAGTATCTTGTACTCTAGCACTTGTTGTATGTTTCTACATGTTACAGTCTCTTGTAATCTAGCACTTGTTGTATGTTGCTACATGTTACATTCTCTTGTACTCTAGCACTTGTTGTATGTTTCTACATGTTACAGTCTCTTGTACTCTAGCACTTGTTGTATGTTTCTACATGTTACAGTCTCTTGTACTCTAGCACTTGTTGTATGTTTCTACATGTTACAGTCTCTTGTACTCTAGCACTAGTTGTATGTTGCTACATGTTACAGTCTCTTGTACTCTAGCACTTGTTGTATGTTTCTACATGTTACAGTATCTTGTACTCTAGCAATTGTATGTTGCTACATGTTACAGTCTCTTGTACTCTAGCACTTGTTGTATGTTTCTACATGTTACAGTCTCTTGTACTCTAGCACTTGTTGTATGTTTCTACATGTTACAGTCTCTTGTACTCTAGCACTTGTATGTTGCTACATGTTACAGTCTCTTGTAGTTTAGCACTTGTTGTATGTTTCTACATGTTACAGTATCTTGTACTCTAGCACTTGTTGTATGTTGCTACACGTTACAGTATCTTGTACTCTAGCACTTGTTGTATGTTTCTACACGTTACAGTATCTTGTACTCTAGCACTTGTTGTATGTTGCTACATGTTACAGTATCTTGTACTCTAGCACTTGTTGTATGTTGCTACATGTTACAGTATCTTGTACTCTAGCACTTGTTGTATGTTTCTACATGTTACAGTATCTTGTACTCTAGCACTTGTGTGTTGCTACATGTTACAGTCTCTTGTACTCTAGCACTTGTTGTATGTTTCTACATGTTACAGTATCTTGTACTCTAGCACTTGTTGTATGTTTCTACATGTTACAGTATCTTGTACTCTAGCACTTGTTGTATGTTTCTACATGTTACAGTATCTTGTACTCTAGCACTTGTTGTATGTTTCTACATGTTACAGTATCTTGTACTCTAGCACTTGTTGTATGTTTCTACATGTTACAGTATCTTGTACTGTAGCACTTGTGTGTTTCTACATGTTACAGTCTCTTGTACTCTAGCACTTGTTGTATGTTGCTACATGTTACAGTCTCTTGTACTCTAGCACTTGTTGTGTGTTGCTACATGTTACAGTATCTTGTACTCTAGCACTTGTTGTATGTTGCTACATGTTACAGTATCTTGTACTCTAGCACTTGTTGTATGTTTCTACATGTTACAGTCTCTTGTACTCTAGCACTTGTTGTATGTTTCTACATGTTACAGTCTCTTGTACTCTAGCACTTGTTGTATGTTGCTACATGTTACAGTATCTTGTACTCTAGCACTTGTGTGTTGCTACATGTTACAGTATCTTATACTCTAGCACTTGTTGTATGTTTCTACATGTTACAGTATCTTGTACTCTAGCACTTGTATGTTTCTACATGTTACAGTATCTTGTACTCTAGCACTTGTTGTATGTTGCTACATGTTACAGTATCTTGTACTCTAGCACTTGTTGTATGTTTCTACATGTTACAGTCTCTTGTACTCTAGCACTTGTTGTATGTTGCTACATGTTACATTCTCTTGTACTCTAGCACTTGTTGTGTGTTGCTACATGTTACAGTATCTTGTACTCTAGCACTTGTGTGTTGCTACATGTTACAGTATCTTGTACTCTAGCACTTGTTGTATGTTTCTACATGTTACAGTATCTTGTACTCTAGCACTTGTTGTATGTTTCTACATGTTACAGTATCTTGTACTCTAGCACTTGTGTGTTTCTACATGTTACAGTATCTTGTACTCTAGCACTTGTTGTATGTTTCTACATGTTACAGTCTCTTGTACTCTAGCTCTTGTATGTTTCTACATGTTACAGTCTCTTGTAGTTTAGCACTTGTTGTATGTTTCTACATGTTACAGTCTCTTGTACTCTAGCTCTTGTATGTTTCTACATGTTACAGTCTCTTGTAGTTTAGCACTTGTTGTATGTTTCTACATGTTACAGTCTCTTGTACTCTAGCTCTTGTATGTTTCTACATGTTACAGTATCTTGTACTCTAGCACTTGTTGTATGTTTCTACATGTTACAGTCTCTTGTACTCTAGCTCTTGTATGTTTCTACATGTTACAGTCTCTTGTACTCTAGCTCTTGTATGTTTCTACATGTTACAGTCTCTTGTACTCTAGCTCTTGTATGTTTCTACATGTTACAGTCTCTTGTAGTTTAGCACTTGCTGTGTGTTGCTACATGTTAGTCTCTTTTACTTTGGCAGTTTGCTGTGTTTTACCTGCAGCTTGTAAGGAAAAGTCAATTTTGGCAGGCCATTTGTTGATTCATTCATGCACATATGGCAGCCATTTACTGCGATCTGGCGGTAGAACAGTCATTTACTGGGATCTGATATTGGAACAGTCTTGTACACAGATCTGACAATGTGACAGTCTTGTACTGGGATCTGACAGTCAGAGAGTCTTATACAGGGATATGACAGTGGGGCAGTCTTGTACTGGGATCTGACAGTGGGACAGTCTTGTGCTGGGATCTGGCAGTGGGACAGTCTTGTACTGGGATCTGACAGTCAGAGTGTCTTGTACAGGGATCTGACAGTGGGACAGTCTTGTACTGGGATCTAACAGTGGGACAGTCTTGTACTGGGATCTGACAGTCAGAGAGGCTTGTACAGGGATCTGACAGTGGGGTATTGTACTTGGATCTGACAGTGGGACTGTCTTGTACTGGGATCTGACAGTCAGAGAGTCTTGTACAGGGATCTGACAGTGGGGTCTTGTACTGGGATCTGACAGTCAGAGAGTCTTGTACAGGGATCTGACAGTGGGACAGTCTTGTACTGGGATCTGACAGTCAGAGAGTCTTGTACAGGGATCTGACAGTGGGGTCTTGTACTGGGATCTGACAGTCAGAGAGTCTTGTACAGGGATCTGACAGTGGGACAGTCTTGTACTGGGATCTAACAGTCAGAGAGTCTTGTACAGGGATCTGACAGTGGGGTCTTGTACTGGGATCTGACAGTCAGAGAGTCTTGTACAGGGATCTGACAGTGGGGTCTTGTACTGGGATCTGACAGTGGGGTCTTGTACTGGGATCTGACAGTCAGAGAGTCTTGTACAGGGATCTGACAGTGGGACAGTCTTGTACTGGGATCTGACAGTCAGAGAGTCTTGTACAGGGATCTGACAGTGGGACAGTCTTGTACTGGGATCTGACAGTGGGACAGTCTAGTACTGGATCTGATAGTGGGACAGCCTTGTTCTCAAATGTGACATTGGATTCAGCATGCTATATAATTTCCTAACGGACTCACCAGACTGAAAATTAACTAGCCATTTTGTTCCCTGTAACTTCATAATTACAATAATTCCTTATGCTCATCATCATCATCATCATCATCATCATCATCACCCAAACATCTGCTACAACTCATGCTGCATGAAGTGGCACAGTTTGAGCTGGAATAGATTCCTGAGTTGATTCCTTGTACATTCTGGTTGACTATTGAATAACTGACAGAACAGCCTTTACAATTGTACATATTTTGATATGACACAAATCTGACACATCAACTTAACACCCAAAATCATCATTTTAAAATATTTTTTATGTTAAAATCATATTTAAAATCATTTATGGGTGCATATACCAGAGGTGATCATTTTAACTTGACGTTTCACATGCTGAGTTGTAATTATATTCTTATACAATTTAGATACGTTTTATACTGTGGCTTTTGCTGCTCAGTGATGTCTCATTCCTGTTCTGTTTTGTTGGTAAAAGTGTATACACCTTTCATTAGACAATCACTGCGTGACAGGTGATTGTTTCATCAGACGATCACCGCGCCATGGGTGATTGTTTTATCAGGCGATCACCACACCATGGGTGATTGTTTCATCAAGCGATCACTGCACCACAAGTGATTGTTTCATCACATGATCACCGTACCACGGGTGATTGTTTCATCAGGCGATCACCACACCATGGGTGAATTGTTTCATCTGACGATCACTGCGCCACTGGTGACTGTTTCATCCGATGATCACCATGCCATGGGTGATTGTTTCATCACATGATCACCGTACCACGGGTGATTGTTTCATCACATGATCACCGTACCACGGGTGATTGTTTCATCAGGCGATCACCACACCATGGGTGATTGTTTCATCAGGCGATCACCGCACCACAGGTGATTGTTTCATTAGACGATCACTGTGCCATTGGTGATTGTTTCATTAGATGATCACTGTGTCCATTGGTGATTGTTTCATCAGACAATCACTGCACCACAGGTGATTGTTTCATCTGATGATCACTGCGCCACAGGTGAATTGTTTCATCTGATGATCACTGCGCCACAGGTGATTGTTTTATCCAACAATCACCGCGCCATGAGTGATTGTTTCATCCAACGATCACTGTGCCATGGGTGAATTATTTCATCTGACGATCACTGCGCCACAGGTGATTGTTTCATCTGATGATCACCGTGCCACGAGTCATTGTTTCATCCGATGCTCACCGTGCCACGGGTGACTGTTTAATCAGACGATCACTGCGCCACAGGTGATTGTCAACTGGTGCTTCTCTTCTGTTATATTTGAGATCTGCTTCCTGTCAGCGTGGGCTGACACACATTTCTGCTGGAGTGTTATATTGGTTTATTACATGATTTATTGGATCATGGGAATTATTTCTTATTTTATTTTAACGATGTATTGTATCTTGTGAATGATTTATTGTTAATTGTGAATGATGTATTGCTTTATGTTAATAATTTATTTTTTTATGTGAATGTATCTATACATTCTGTGTACATCTGTATTTTTTTAAAAAATATATATTTGTTGATGAAATATTAGTTCCACATATTGACATAAAATAAAGTGTGTCATGACATTTTAAACTTGGATTGGCATAATTTTTGAGCAGATATATTTCTTTATAAGTATTTGAACTGTGATTAGAATGCAACAATCAGTACCAAAGTAGACATGTCTGTGAAGTTCCACATTAAACTGTTATTTTTGTAGCTACTTTTGGTATTATCTTTTTCATTGTTATGTTGGTTTGATGAAATATTCATTTCTGTCTGTACGATTTATTACAATGAAGTTATAAATAGAACACTTCAGGAATTACTGTGCCTCCCTTTTCTTCAACGTTACATATACATATATACTGTTATATACGGTTACATTTCCACACAGTCTGCCTAAGGAAGCTACTGAAGATTAAATGGCAAGACAAGATTCCAGACACTGAAGTCCTAGAAAGAGCATCCATGCCCAGTATCCACACTCTACTGATGAAGAATCAGATTCGCTGGGCTGGTCACTTGACCCGCATGCCAGATCACAGGCTCCCTAAACGAATTTTCTACAGCGAACTGCGTTGTGGTAAACGCTCCCAAGGTGGCCAGAGGAAACGTTTTAAAGACACTCTGAAAATTTCACTGAATGCTTTTGGAATTCATCACTGACACCTGGGAGGCTGCAGCCAGAGACCGAAATTCGTGGCGTGCATCATTGCGCAAAGGTGCAGTCATATGTGAGGCAACCAGGACTGCAAGAGCTGTGAAGAAAAGGCAGGACAGAAAAACCACTGCAGGAAATCCTCCTCCAGAGACGTCAAGCATTCTTTGCCCACATTGTCAAAGAACATTTCGAGCCAAAATAGGCCTTATCAGCCATCTTAGAATCCCACGGCTCCACACCTTCAACCCCACTGGATGAAATGAATGGTCATCATCATTCTTGATGGACAAACAACACATATACATATATACTGTTACATGTACATAAATATACTGTTACATATACATATATACTGCTATATACTGTTACATAAACATATATACTGTTAAATGCTGTTACATATACATATATACTGTTACATATACATATATACTCCGGTAATATTTCTTTGCTAGTTTAATGAATGGAGTCCCTTAACATTTCCCATTATTCATTTGTACTCTGTATTTTAGCTATTGCATTGTACCTATTTTTCAGTCACTCTGTATTGATCTTGAATTTCTTTATCTATGAACGTCTTTATTAAGTTTCATGTTCTTAACCATTGTTTCCCCTCTTACTTGTATTTGTCCACATAGTGATCACTATTACAGTCAGCACCAGACATTGTCTTTACATTAATTAGAGCATTTCTAAATCTTTTGTTAATAAGTATGTAGTCAATTTAGTTGTGTATTTTCTTATCAGGGCTTTTCTATATGTATAGTCATCTTTTATGGCGTTTAAACTATGTGCTTCCAATTATCATATCATTGATATTTGCCCATTCTATTAGTTTCTCTCCTCTTTCATTTCTTGTACCTAAACCATAATTCCCCACTACATCCTCCATTTTTTCCTTTCCTACTTTTGCATTAAAATCTCCCAGTATTATTTTTATTTCTTGTGATCCAATTTGAGCCATCGCCATTTCTATTTCATCGTAAAAGTATTGTATTTCTTCATCACTACTGCTTATTGTCGGTGCATGTACTTGTATAATATTTATACGAGGGTAAGTTAATATAGAGATGGATAGCATGAAAATGAATATACTAGGCATAAGTGAGATGAGATGGAAGGGATCGGGCAAACTTATAGCTGACAAGCAAAGAATAATCTATTCTGGAGGGGATACACATGAAAAAGATGGAATAATATTTGACGAAGAAACTTAATGGATACTGTGTATTTCAGATAGTTATTATGGTCAAAATCAAAAGTAAACCAATAGATACGAGGGTAAGTTAATAAGTAAGTCACAAATGGCTGTAGAAACATAACTAAATATGATAACAACTTGAAACCAGTTTATTTTTATACATACATTGTCCCTTTATTTCTCAACATAATTTCCACCAACATTGATGCACTTATTCCCATCGTTTTATCAGTCCTCCCAAACCGGCTGCATAGAACTGCGTGCTTTGTTTTCATTTACTGGCCGTCCCATAGAAATGTATGACTTACTTATTGACTCGCCCTCGTAACTTTTTCTACCCAGCTATGCACCGCTTTACGGGACAAACATTTGTCAGCATAAACACTGACAACTCGCCTTGGCGGGAGACATTTCGCAAATGACGCCGAAGTTGAATGTGAAGTGAAAACGTGGATTAGAAAAGAGAGCACACAGTTTCTATGCAGCCGGTTTGGGAGGACTGATAAAATAATGGAATAAGTGCATCAATGTTGATGGAAATTATGTTGAGAAATAACGGGATAATGTATGTATAAAAATAAACTGGTTTCAAATTGTTATCATATTTAGTTATTTTTCTACAGCCATTTGTGACTTACTTATTAATTTAGCCTCGTATCTATTGGTTTACCTTTGATTTTGACCATAATAACTCTATGTGAAATACACCAGCATCCATTAAGTGACTTGGCTGTTTCTTCGTCAAATATTATTCCTACACCTTTTTCATGTGTATCCCCTCCAGAATAGATTATTCTTTGCTTGTCAGCTATAAGTTTGCCCGATCCCTTCCATTTCATCTCACTTATGCCTAGTATATTCATTTTCATGCTATTCCATCTCTCTTAGAACATTGGTCAACTTTCCTAGCTCATTTAATGTCCTAACATTCCATGTTCCTACTCTAAATTTATTTATTTTAGTTATGATCTTGCCATCAGTAGCTGGATGACTGTCTTGTGTCACCTGTGGCTCATGACTGTCCCTACTGGATGAGGATGTCCTAAGACAGCCATTAACGTCGTTCACTAACTGAAATATGGTTTGCCATGAAGTCTTGGGAAGATAATGTGGTGGTTTCCCCTTACCTTCCACATCCACATGGTGGTCTTTTACCTCTGCCTTTGACAGCCATTTCCGACTGTAAGGACAAGTGAGTGACCTGCTCTGCTCAGCTGCAGAGTTGTCCACTTATTCCGGTGGATACTCGGTCCCCATAGCTACGTTAGCCACATCGTGGTGTGCTTCCACCCTCTACCACGAGGATGTGCAGTTTGGATTTTCCCTTCCTAGAGTTGTGGTTTATGATCAAAACTCTCCAGTACTTTCAGAGGCCTTTTTTAGAGGATGCTTCAGATACTATCTCTAATCTACCCCAAACAAGAGGCAACTAACTCTTCACAAATTATTTCTAATCTACCCCAGACAAGATACAACCAACTCTCCATATACTATCTCTAATCTATCCCAGACAAAAGACGACCAACTCTTCAAATTCTATCTCCAATCTATCCCAGACGAAATATTACAAACTCTTAAGATACTATCTCTAATCTATCCCAGATGAAATATTACAAACTCTTAAGATACTATCTCTAATCTATCCCAGACGTCCAAAGAAAGACCCCAACTCTTCTTCACCGAAGAAATTAAGAAACACGATCAACACTTCACATATTATCTATAATCTATCCCAGACGAAAGACTACTCAGACTACCAACTCTCCATATACTGTCTCTAATCTATCCCAGACAAAAGACTACAAATTCCTCACATATTATCTCTAATCTACCACAGACAAGATACAACCAACTCTTCACATATTATCTCTAATCTACCCCAGACAAGATACAACCAACTCTCCATATACTATCTCTACTCTATCCCAAACAAGATACAACCAACTCTCCATATATTATCTCTAATCTATCCCAGACAAGATACAACCAACTCTCCATATATTATCTCTAATCTACCCCAGACAAGATACAACCAACTCTCCATATACTATCTCTAATCTATCCCAGACAAAAGATGATCAACTCTTCAGGCGCCATCTCTCCGGGAAGATTAACCCGGTCAACAAATGCCCGCAGAAGTCGGATGTGTCGGCCTAACGGCGCAAGAACGCAGCTCTACTGTAAACAGGCACAACGCAATCACGTTCGAAAAAGAAACTCTGGATGAACGCAGAAGAAGGAGAAGACGCCATCTCTAATCTATCCCAGACATCCTTGAAAAGACCTCAACTCTTCTTCAACGAAGAAATTAAGACAAAACTGATGTTAATGGTAGATACTTTTCCCTCTAAGACAATAGGGATAGCGGTTGAACGTGACTGTTAACAACTCCTCTCGCTGGATGGGCCCATCATAAAAACTTCTGAAGAGAAGGGTCGGTAACGTCGGGATGTTTGGATAGACGTGGGTCTTAGTCTGGGTAGGAGGTCACCTGATTGATGTTAATCTTAGCCGCCTATCTTAGGTACTTGACCGTCGTCACTAGGGTGGAGTACCTTCACTGGGCCCTTTTTTGGAGTATCGGTGAGTGGTCACTGTTATTTCGATGGATGCATCTACGATTTTAGTAGGTTTTCTGAGATTCTGTACATTTGACTCGCTTCGAAACGACCATCAATCTGGACTATGGCTTAGAAGAACTGGAGGTGGTCTCTCCTGGGCTAGGGGACGCTTGCTGTTGTTACTAATCAAAAGGATGATTTTTTCAGTTATAATGTTATTTTATGAATGCTCACTACCATGATCCATATTAGATCATGGGGCACGTGGTGCAGATAGTCCAATTCTTCACGCAGTTCAGAGTGAAGATTGAGCAGGTCGAGTGTCACGCCTTGCATGAAAACGGCAATGCGATTCTCTCTGCAAGGGAACAACGGTCTCCTCCGGGCGATCAATGGGGCTAGAGCCATGGTCAGATTCGGACCAGGTTCTGGTGTTAAGTAGCCACGCCACAAAATGATCTGTTAGATTGTTAGTTTGCTGTATAGTTGTGTAGACTCTAAGTGTCGTAGAAGGGTGAGAGACATGTTGTGAAAATGATGGTATTGACTTTCTCTATCTTCCCCTTGTTCTCTTAGCCTGGATCTTTCCAGTTGTCACCAAGTTCTCCAATTTATTTCTTCTAGTAAAGTGGCCAAAAAATTGTGACTGTCTACGTCTTTCTCTAATCAGTTTACGATTTTCATTATGTCTTGTAGGACTTGTTCATTGGTTTTTCTGTCTGTCCATGGTATTCTTTGCACTCTCCTCAGAAACCACATTTCCACAGCCATCAGCTGTTTGTCAGCTTGTCTGCTTATTGTCCGCACTTCACATCCATGCAAAATTACAGGTTCTATGTATCACCTCAACACTCTTTTTCTCGTTGCAAAGGATATTTGTTATTGGTCAGTATGTTTTCCATCTTGCAAAAGGCACTGTTCGCCATAGGGATTCTTGTTCTAATCTCTTCAAGGCATTTCCCATCAGATGTTATGACTGTTCCGAGATAATTCCGAGATAATGTGTTATTTCTTTTGTCCTAAAATCGACCATAGTCTGTTGCAAGATCGACTACATACTAGTTGTGTAGACCGACATCAGCCGTAGTACTTTTGATAAGGAGGATGGCTATATAAATCAACTGATTATCGATGTTCCTCCTCAAATGGTAATAAACCCTGGATGACTATTGCCGATTTTTAGCTCTTATGGATTTTCTGGCTAAACACTGGCGTGGCGGGCTAGTGGGTAAAGTGGGCGTGGTAGTCTAGTGACTCATCGAGTTTGGTAAGTAAGAGGTGGTCTAGTGACTTTGTAGTCTAGTGACGTGGTGTGTACAACATGAAAGTACAACATAAAACATAGAAATAACAAACGATCAAAGAAGGTATACATTTATAACAAAGGGAAAACATATATAGAATACACTGAGCATTGCATAATTAAATGAGGAGAGGGATAGTGGTGACGTTACCGGGTTAGAGCTGTCGTGTTATTTAAAGATATGACAACGACGCTCGATGTTATTGGTATGTGTATATACTTGTACCATGGGTTATAAAGCCCGTATTGGTCCCCCACTCGCCTGTTGGGTTGTGAGGACATTCAAGAATGTTCCTGGGTATTCATAGAGTTTGTACCTAGCTTGCTTGCTTACTCACGTGCCGTAAGAACACTATAACAACAGTGGATATGTAATAAGGAAACAACAAAAAATAACATTTTCACATGACTTTTATTGGTAGACAATATCTATTCGGTTAAAACATCTAAAGATTGCTCTGTCTACGACCCAAAGGGATCAGATGGACTTGGTTATTGTAGAAAGATGTCTGATCTTTCAGTGGCATATCGTGACTGTAGGTATGTTTAGACTGGTCTAGCATACCTTGATTGTAGATATATGTAGACTGGTCTTTACAAAGCATCAGTGGATCTTAACTGTAGGTATATGTAGACTGATCTTTACAAGACAAAACATATCGGGCAGTTGGTAAAGATAAGTTAGTTTATCAAAATCAGCTTGAATGTCATCATTTGTCTATAGAAGAGATTCAAACTATGCTACTATGAGTGTACTCCCCACCTAGGAAAGGTATTTCATTTCTGATTCACCAAAATACTTGCGTAGAGGGAGTATCGTCGTTCCTCTGTATTGAGAAACTGTCGCCACTTTCAAAATATTTGCTAACGGTCTGGGCATTTCGTCAGATCTTGAAACACATATTGTTTCGTTACGTCTTTGGTCTGTAGCACCTTGACGTCAGAATTGGTAAGGCAGCAACAACAATGAACAGGTTAACAAAAAGAGTCTGGGAGAAGCTTACTGCCAAAACAAAAGTCTTGGTCTATCAAGCCTGTGTCCTTATCACTCTTCTTTATGGCAGTGAAGCCTGGTCAACTTACTCACACCAAGAGAAACGTTTAAACAGCTTTCATGTGCGATGTCCCCGAAGAATACTTGGTATTAAGTGGCAAGACAAAATCACAAATACTGAAGTATCGGAAAGATCAGGTTGTGTGACGGTATATTCCATGCTCAGTCTTCGTAGACTTAGATGGATAGGACACGTTAGGAGGATGGATGATGGTAGAATACAAAAGGACATCTCTTTGGTGAATTACAGGTCGGTAAGAGATCTCAGGGTCAGCCTCTACTACGATACAAAGATGTGTGTAAGCGGGACATGATTGATACAGGCATTGATAATGCTCGTTGGGAGCAAGTCGCCGCTGATCGTGTTGCACGGAGGGCAAATATCAGAAATGGAATAAAGACTAAGGAGAAAATTATTACAGATAAGACACACACCGATGGAATAAAGACAAAGGAGAAAATTATTACAGATAAGTTACACACCGAGTGTGTGAGACGTAAGATGGTGCATGATGGTGAAAATGACCATGTGATCGCATGCATCCACTGTGGACGAACATTTACAGCGCGATTTGGCCTTTTCAGTCACAATTGCCACCGCCATGGGTTGTAGTTATTAAGCCTTTTCGAAGCACAATGTAAAAAACTATCGTCTGTCAAGACGGCAATTTGCCAAGGTGCCATGCAATGCACGTCACTGGATATGATATACCGTCGTTGCGCCTTCATAAATTTCGCATATCTATTCAGTCAGCCTGGAACAGTTGATTGATCCCATCTGTTGTGGTCTGGTGTCTGTTAAACCGGTGGCGGATTGATTTATGCATAGTATACGTACCATGATGCTGTAACCATTCCTGTATTGTTTTAGTTGGAAGTTTGGTGCTGCGTTTTAAGGCCCCGGCACCAATATATGTCCTTGTTTGTTGGGTATTTTGGTAATGCTTTCTTAATTATGCAGCCATTTTCCCAATCTCGGAATTGGTATCTTACCCTTTTTAGTTTTCCTGAATTCATACCCCTCTGTTGGTGTAACAACCGATGTCTCTGGTACTCTGAGTTCGGCGGCTATCTGCAGCTGGGGTGGCTGTAGAGTTTCATTAGGTGACTGCCGACTGGTGTTGCTGCTTTCATCGTTAAGTATCGGCGGTGAGACTTGTTGGTTAGGGGGGTTTGATATCCACTAATCCTAGTGGTTTGTTTCTGTACTGATAGAGACGATTCGAATAACGTTGCAAGGTTTGTTAATATAGTCTGACTTTGTCGCGTGGCGTCAGATCGTTTCTTTCCAGAAACTTGTTGCATCTGGTTGTCCAAGTCACGCAAATTATCGCTTAGTGTGTTGGGTGGTACACGGGGTTTTAGATTTTCTAACACACGCGGATCGATCAAGAGCATTTTCTTAGCCATTAGAATCCCAGCACGACTTTTAAGACATTAACTATTGGACCTAGTAACGCACCAAGGAATCCTCCCGTTTGCAAGATTGTTTCCTTTTCTTGATTGACAGTTTCGTATGCGTGAAAGCTCTCAGACAGTTTTTTGTGTCGATGTAGTCGTCTCTTCTGAGCTGTTGTCAGTGGAACGTTACCTTTCAACACACTGTGACAGCATTCGCAAATTGATTAGACGAGGTTCGGGGACGCTGTTTTAATTAAAGCCTTTGGCCATTGGCTTAGTCTCCCCCCAAGAATCGCAACATGCACTCGTTGCGTTTAAGTCGGTTAGACATTCTTATTTGGGGACGTAGACGACTTTACATTGATCAAGATATTCATAGGTTCGGAAGCGGAACTGGTCCGGTGTTTCCTGCTGAAGATCAAATAGTAAATAGCCGTGTGGAGTCTCTGTCGCGCCCTTAAAACTCTATTGGACAGGGTACATCTGTTTGGCCAGATTGGTAATCTGCAATCTGTCTCGGGGTTGTTTTGTTTTAACCACTAGGTAGTGTGAATTCAAACTGTTGGTTCTTTGTTCTTTATTTTTACCAAATAGATTATGTACAATATACGTAACGCTGAGGTTACGATGATGACTGTCTTTAGTAAATAGCTTGGTCACTCTGTCATCTGTCTCAGACATTAGGTCATCGATATCCACTAGCCGGCGTCTATCCCCTTCCATGTATCCATATCCGACAGGCTTTCATTAAACTGGACACCTTTCATAGTCTCGTACATGGGTTACCATTCTCTCTAGCGCCATATAACCTCCTCTGGAATGGGGTCTACCAATTCTGGGAGATCGACCAGGAACCACTGGACAAATACGCTTTTCCCACTCCCCGTTGGCTCCGAAATTAGAGCCGTAAAAGGATGTTTCCTTCTAAGACCCATGTCTACTAATGAGTATTTGTCTTCATATAAAGGTTTCTACTACTGCTAATAAAAAATGACTCATATTAGGCTATGTCTGAGCGACAAGGTACATGATAATATTTATTATTTGTTATGCTTTGTCATGGTCGCCTAGGCCATCCAAAAGACATTTCCAGGCGTTCCTGACAGATCTAAGTAAATTAAATGAGACAGTCCTACTCCGAAACTCAGGCTTTTTCTCGAAGCTTAAGAACTATAGCGTATCCGAGACAGAATATGCCGTTTGCCAACAAGTGTGGACACATACCTTGAGAGACTTCTTAATCTGGTACAGATTCTAAATGCTCCAAACAAACAAGTGGCCTCTTATGCCAACTTGAAAATAGACATGTGTAAACAAGCAGTCTCTGTGCCTGAAATAACATTGATCATTTGCAAATACTACACGTTGATCTTAGCCAGAAGTGTTTGATGGACTGATGCCAGTGAAAACAAATGAGTGGACACATAAACAGAAGTGTTTTATGGACTGATGCCAGTGAAAACAAATGAGTGGACACATAAACAGAAGTGTTTTATGGACTGATGCCAGTGAAAACAAATGAGTGGACACATAAACAGAAGTGAAGTGTTTTATGGACTGTTGCCAGTGAAAACAAATGAGTGGACACATAAACAGAAGTGTTTGATGGACTGATGCCAGTGAAAACAAATGAGTGGACACATAAACAGAAGTGTTTGATGGACTGTTGCCTGTGAAAACAAATGAGTGGACACATAAACTGAAGTGTTTGATGGACTGTTGCCTGTGAAAACAAATGAGTGGACACATAAACAGATGGCTTGTGCAGAATTAGAATTCGGACATGCGAAATGTTTTTTATGCTTTGTTTATCATACTGTTTATAGCTTAATAAGAGACTTGTCAAATACATGTGAAAAACTGTTGAAAGTGCAGCGTTACTTTGTTGTTTATAGGCTTCAATCTGTAAGTGCTTGAATACATCAAACAGAACTCTTTCTTGTTTAGTTAGTGCACATGATAGTTGAAGCGTTCAGTTATTTCCCCTGTCGTGATCTTGACCCTCGCTCGGAGCTGGACGGCCGGGGTTTGCCCTCAGGTTTGCTGGAGGTTGCTCGTGATGTACGATTTTGTGTCCGCTTGAGGCGATCCCTTTTGCTTTTGGCTCCGGGCTTGGACAGGTTGTTCAGTTTGACTGTCAAAAAATATAGACAAACAAATGTGAGTCAGTCGGTCCCGGGAGAGAACTTTCAAACAAACAAATGTAAGTCAGTCATTCCCGGGAGAGAACTTTCAAACGTGTCTGAGGCCGTCTCAGAGTTATGTCATTCTAGCTGTGTCGTATTGAAACTGTCAGTTTCACGTTCCTGCTGGGGTCTATCTTTGGGGCAATGCTTGTAGACAGATCCTCTGGTCACTCCTGGACATACCATTCTCGCAAGGCATCATGATTTCTCTGTTCTTACACATTATACATATGTTCCTGAAGTAGTTAATTGTAATTATGAATCTGTCGATAGTTCACAATAATTATGATTGTTTTAAAAATCATTATGTCAGTAATCACTGAATTCATGACTGTGTCCGCAGTTCACTGTATTTATGTATGTGTCCGCAGTTCACTGTATTTATGTTTGTTTCAGTAGTTCACTGTATTTATGTTTGTGTCAGTAGTTCACTGTATTTATGTATGTGTCCGCAGTTCACTGTATTTATGTATGTGTCCGCAGTTCACTGTATTTATGTTTGTTTCAGTAGTTCACTGTATTTATGTATGTGTCCGCAGTTCACTGTATTTATGTATGTGTCCGCAGTTCACTGTATTTATGTATGTGTCCGCAGTTCACTGTATTTATGTATGTGTCCGCAGTTCACTGTATTTATGTATGTGTCCGCAGTTCACTGTATTCATGTATGTGTCAGTAGTTCACTGTATTTATGTATGTGTCAGTAGTTCACTGTATTTATGTATGTGTCAGTAGTTCACTGTATTCATGTATGTGTCCGCAGATCACTGTATTTATGTATGTGTCCGCAGTTCACTGTATTTATGTATGTGTCAGTAGTTCATTGTATTTATGTATGTGTCAGTAGTTCACTGTATTTATGTATGTGTCAGTAGTTCACTGTATTTATGTATGTGTCAGTAGTTCATTGTATTTATGTATGTGTCAGTAGTTCACTGTATTTATGTATGTGTCCGCAGTTCATTGTATTTATGTATGTGTCAGTAGTTCACTGTATTTATGTATGTGTCAGTAGTTCACTGTATTTATGTATGTGTCAGTAGTTCACTGTATTTATGTATGTGTCAGTAGTTCACTGTATTTATGTATGTGTCAGTAGTTCACTGTATTTATGTATGTGTCAGTAGTTCACTGTATTTATGTATGTGTCAGTAGTTCACTGTATTTATGTATGTGTCAGTAGTTCACTGTATTTATGTATGTGTCAGTAGTTCACTGTATTTATGTATGTGTCAGTAGTTCACTGTATTTATGTATGTGTCAGTAGTTCACTGTATTTATGTATGTGTCAGTAGTTCACTGTATTTATGTATGTGTCAGTAGTTCACTGTATTTATGTATGTGTCAGTAGTTCACTGTATTTATGTATGTGTCAGTAGTTCACTGTATTTATGTATGTGTCAGTAGTTCATTGTATTTATGTATGTGTCAGTAGTTCATTGTATTTATGTATGTGTCAGTAGTTCACTGTATTTATGTATGTGTCAGTAGTTCATTGTATTTATGTATGTGTCCGCAGTTCATTGTATTTATGTATGTGTCAGTAGTTCACTGTATTTATGTATGTGTCAGTAGTTTATTGTATTTGTGTATGTGTCAGTAGTTCTCTGTATTTATGTATGTGACAGAAGTTCATTGTGAGACCAGGTGGAGAAGGTTGAGGAACAGAATGAGAACCCGTGTGTGGAAAGGATTAGATTACGGGAGATTGGCAAGGGTTCTGGCGGGAACGATTAGTAATGTGACTCTTCGCTGGCTGTTGGAAGAGGGGACGAAGCACGTATAGGAATGTCCTGAGTGCAGTGATGTCAGTTCTTAGCTCAACTCAACTCAACTCAACAGTAATCAGGCTTGCGTCACTGTAATCATGTTTGTATTAATGCATATATAATGTGTGTGTGTGATTGCTCTTGTCCCATCTATTGCCACACTGGGACACACTGGGACAATCTCTCACACTGGTACAATCTCTCACACTGGGACAGTCTCTCACACTGGGACAATGTCTCACACTGAGACAATCTCTCACAGTCGTACAATCTCTCACACTTGGACAATCCTTCACACTTGGTCAATTTCTCTCACTGGGACAATCTCTCACACTGGGACACACTGTGACAATCTCTCACAGTGGGACATACTGGGACAATCTCTCACACTGGGGACAGTCTTTCACACTGGGGACAGTCTCTCACTCTGGGACACACTGGGACAATCTCTCACACTGGAACATACTGGGACAATCTCTCACACTGGGACACACTGGGACAATATCTTACACCGGGACAATCTCTCACACTGAGACAATCTCTCACAGTGGTACAATCTCTCACACTGGTACAATCTCTCACACAAGGACCATATCTCACACTGGGACCATCTCTCACACACTGAGGCAATCTCTCACACACTGGGACAATCTATTACATGGGCATGGACAATCTCACAAGCTTAGGCTGAAACTTGACCAGTTGCAGAGACTGAAATAATCCCTGAAACTTGGCCGGCCTCAGACAGAAATAATCCCTGAAACTTGGCCAGTCTCGGATGCTAGTCAGCCATCAGGGGGGGGGGGGGGGGCGGACACAATGCTATGGACAGAAATAATCCCTGAAACTTGGCCAGTCTCGGATGTTAGTCAGCCATCGGGGGGGGGGGGGGGGGGGGGGGGGGGGGTGGGCGGACACAATGCTATGGACAGAAATATGAAGCTACATGTACTTGCCCATCAGCTGAGGATGCGTCTCCTCCAGATTGTTGAGCAGGGAGATATATTTGTGTGGACCGTTCTCTCCTTGCCCTGCAAGTGACAACAGTGAGAACATCAGTTAGAGATCATCAGAGAACATCAGTTAGAGAATATCAGTGACTGTTGATCTATGCCTGGACAAGAAGGCTAATGTACACGAACGCTTGTGTTCAGTCAAAAACAATCGTGAAACAAGGATTAACCGTGCTAAAACTGACGGGACTATATACGTTGTGGTTGTTAAACGTCACCAGTGTTAAACATTAGAGAAATATACGTCAGTGGTGTTAAACATTAGAGGAATATACGTCAGCGGTGTTAAACATTAGAGGAATATACGTCAGCGGTGTTAAACATTAGAGGAATATACGTCAGCGGTGTTAAACATTAGAGAAATACACGTCAGCGGTGTTAAATACAAAGACTAACATCTGTTTCATGTGTGTGCCAGGGCAGGCGGATGTCAGAGGAAACGGACGAGCAGATAGCCTTGCCAGCTTGGCTGCAGTGGGGTGTACAGGGGCAATGGTCAGGCTGCATGAACACCAAGTCTAGGTGGGGGAAGACAGGTAATAACAGTCAACGAACAGAGAACTGGTGTCATCAGTCGCTACACGCTGAGGGAGATACTTGCAGAGAACAGTCAACGTACAGAGAACTAGTATCATCAGTCGCTACACGATGAGGGAGATACTGGGGGAGAACAGTCAACTAACAGAGAACTGGTGTCATCAGTCGCTACACGCTGAGGGAGATACTTGCAGAGAACAGTCAACGTACAGAGAACTAGTATCATCAGTCGCTACACGATGAGGGAGATACTGGGGGAGAACAGTCAACTAACAGAGAACTGGTGTCATCAGTCGCTACACGCTGAGGGAGATACTTGCAGAGAACAGTCAACGTACAGAGAACTAGTATCATCAGTCGCTACACGATGAGGGAGATACTGGGGGAGAACAGTCAACTAACAGAGAACTGGTGTCATCAGTCGCTACACGATGAGGGTGATACTGGGGAGAACAGTCAACTAACAGAGAACTGGTGTCATCAGTCGCTACACGCTGAGGGAGATACTGGGGGAGAACAGTCAACTAACAGAGAACTGGTGTCATCAGTCGCTACACGCTGAGGGAGATACTGGGGGAGATCAGTCAACTAACAGAGAACTGGTGTCATCAGTCGCTACATGCTGAGGGAGATACTAGGAGTGGACCTCAGCATCTGTGCTGTGTGTTTGTGTTAGTTAGTTAGATAGTTAGTTAGTTGGTTAGTTAGTTAGTTAGTTAGTTAGTTAGTTCGTACGTTCGTTCGTTCCTTCATTCGTTAGTTAGTTAGTTAGTTCGTTCGTTCGTTCGTTCGTACGTTCGTTCGTTCCTTCGTTCGTTAGTTAGTTAGTTAGTTAGTTAGTTAGTTAGTTAGTTAGTTAGTTAGTTAGTTAGTTAATCGACAGATCATCCTCATTGCACATCGAACCATTCAGTCCATGAGTGCTCGGATCCCGTCCTCAGTAAATCCCGCAGCGTGTAGCGGCTAATGACACCAGTTCTGTATTGGTTTATTAATCTTCTTTGCTTCCTGTGTAGTGTTCTTGTTTGGCCACACCTCTTTTAATTTGCTGTTCTCGCATCCTGACCATGGTTGTGGATTCACAGTCATCACTTGGTTCTCGCAAGTGCCCAAGTGAATGTCTGTGTCTCGAGCCATGTTATTGCTTTACTTACTGCCATGACTTCCATAGTCAGGCTACTTGTGGTCTTAGCAAAAGCACCAGAGTCCTCCTTCACAATTCTCCCTCCGGCATGAGCCGTAAAAGGCCATGAATTTCTCACTCGTCGAACGACCGACCCAACTGTGTTAATGACAGCATCACCCTCCAAAGAATTCTCGAAGATCAACGCCTGTACTTCCGCCTCCACAGCAGCCGGATTTTCTTGTCTGCATTTTCTGTCTAGTTGGATGCAAACAGAAAAGGACGTACAGAAATTAGTGTGTCACAGTGTGTTTGTGTGTGATTGTGTGTGATATATACAAACAGAATATAACACAGACGGATACACATCTAGACAAGAATGTAGACAGGCAGACAGATGTGTAAATAGATCCGTAGGTAGGTAGATAATTCTCCACTAGGTAGGTATGTAAGTAGGTAGGCTGGTAGGGAGGTGCACAGTCAGACACAGACACACAGACACACAGACATACAGACACACAGACACACAGACACAGACACAGACACACAGACACAGACACACAGACATACAGACACACAGACATACAGACACACAGACATACAGACACACAGACATACAGACACACAGACATACAGACACACAGACACACAGACACACAGACATACAGACACACAGACACACAGACACACAGACATACAGACACACAGACACACAGACACAGACACACAGACACACAGACACACAGACACACAGACACACAGTCAGACACAGACACACAGTCAGACAC
This sequence comes from Cepaea nemoralis, assembly GCA_014155875.1. Lineage (NCBI taxonomy): Eukaryota > Metazoa > Mollusca > Gastropoda > Stylommatophora > Helicidae > Cepaea > Cepaea nemoralis. Next base: position 187,101 of record JACEFZ010019463.1, read on the forward strand.
AGACACAGACATACACAGACACAGACATACACAGACACAGACACACAGACATACACAGACACAGACACACAGACATACACAGACACAGACACACAGACATACACAGACACAGACATACACAGACACAGACATACACAGACATACACAGACACACAGACATACGTACTCTCCACTTTGATGGCCACATATGTCTCGCGGCCTGTGACGTACTCAGATGCGTACTCGTCCGGGGACAGAGACAAGTTTTTGATCTGTCCCTCCAGGTCAACAAGGTCAAGTGTGCCTGGAGACATGACGCATAGAAGAGTTGATCGATAACGGGACATATAGAAGAGTTGGTCGATAACGGGACATATAGAAGAGTTGATAGATGACAACGTGACATATAGAAGAGCTGATAGATGACAACGTGACATATAGAAGAGTTGATATATGACAACGTGACATATAGAAGAGCTGATAGATGACAACGTGACATATAGAAGAGTTGATAGATGACAACGTGACATATAGAAGAGTTGATCGATAAAGGGACATACAGAAGAGTTGATAGATGACAACGTGACATATAGAAGAGTTGGTCGATAACGGGACATATAGAAGAGTTGATCGATAACGGTACATATAGAAGAGTTGATCGATAACGGGACATATAGAAGAGTTGATCGATAAAGGGACATATAGAAGAGTTGATCGATAACGGGACATATAGAAGAGTTGATAGATGACAACGTGACATATAGAAGAGTTGATCGATAACGGGACATATAGAAGAGTTGATAGATGACAACGTGACATATAGAAGAGTTGATCGATAAAGGGACATATAGAAGAGTTGATAGATGACAACGTGACATATAGAAGAGTTGGTCGATAACGGGACATATAGAAGAGTTGATCGATAACGGTACATATAGAAGAGTTGATCGATAACGGGACATATAGAAGAGTTGATAGATGACAACGTGACATATACTATAGAAGAGTTGATAGATGACAACGTGACATATAGAAGAGTTGATCGATAAAGGGACATATAGAAGAGTTGATCGATAACGGGACATATAGAAGAGTTGATAGATGACAACGTGACATATAGAAGAGTTGATCGATAAAGGGACATATAGAAGAGTTGATAGATGACAACGTGACATATAGAAGAGTTGGTCGACAACGGGACATATAGAAGAGTTGATCGATAACGGGACATATAGAAGAGTTGATAGATGACAACGTGACATATACTATAGAAGAGTTGATAGATGACAACGTGACATATACTATAGAAGAGTTGATCGATAAAGGGACATATAGAAGAGTTGATCAATAACAGGACATATAGAAGAGTTGATCGATAACGGGACATATAGAAGAGTTGATCGATAACGGGACATATAGAAGAGTTGATAGATGACAACGTGACATATAGAAGAGTTGATCGATAACGGGACATATAGAAGAGTTGATAGATGACAACGTGACATATAGAAGAGTTGATCGATAACGGGACATATAGAAGAGTTGATCGATAACGGGACATATAGAAGAGTTGATAGATGACAATGTGACATATGTGTCATGTAACCTTGACATGTACAACAGTGTGTGTTGACATATGTGAACCAAGACAAGTACAACAGTGTGTGTTGACAGATGTTGACCTTGACATGTATAACAGTGTGTGTTGACAGATGTGAACCAAGACAAGTACAACATTGTGTGTTGACAGATGTGAACCAAGACAAGTACAACAGTGTGTGTTGACAGATTGTGAACCAAGACAAGTACAACAGTGTGTGTTACAGATGTTGACCTTGACATGTATAACAGTGTGTGGTGACAGATGTGAACTAAGACAAGTACAACAGTGTGTGTTGGACAGATGTGAACCAAGACAAGTACAACAGTGTGTTGTTGACAGATGGATCCAAGACAAGTACAACATTGTGTGTTGACAGAGTGAACCAAGACAAGTACAACAGTGTGTGTTGACAGATGTGAACCAAGACAAGTACAACAGTGTGTGTTGACAGATGTTGACCTTGACATGTATAACAGTGTGTGGTGACAGATGTGAACTAAGACAAGTACAACAGTGTGTGTTGACAGATGTGAACCAAGACAAGTACAACAGTGTGTGTTGACAGATGTGATCCAAGACAAGTACAACATTGTGTGTTGACAGATGTGAACCAAGACAAGTACAACAGTGTGTGTTGACAGATGTGAACCAAGACAAGTACAACAGTGTGTGTTGACAGATGTTGACCTTGACATGTATAACAGTGTGTGGTGACAGATGTGAACTAAGACAAGTACAACAGTGTGTGTTGACAGATGTGAACCAAGACAAGTACAACAGTGTGTGTTGACAGATGTGAACCAAGGCAAGTACAACAGTGTGTGTTGACAGATGTGAACCAAGACAAGTACAACAGTGTGTGTTGACAGATGTGAACCAAGACAAGTACAACAGTGTGTGTTGACAGATGTTGACCTTGCATGCCGCAATTATATGGGCGATACCTACAGACAGGAATCATCGCATGCAACAATTATATGGGTAATAGCTACAGACAGGAATCATTGCATGCAGCAATTATATGGGAGATAACTACAGACAGGAATCATTGCATGCAGCAATTATATGGGAGATAACTACAGACAGGAATCATTGCATGCAACAATTATATGGACAATAGCTACAGACAGGAATCATTGCATGCAGCAATTATATGGGAGATAACTACAGACAGGAATCATTGCATGCAACAATTATATGGACAATAGCTACAGACAGGAATCATTGCATGCAGCAATTATATGGGAGATAACTACAGACAGGAATCATTGCATGCAGCAATTATATGGGAGATAACTACAGACAGGAATCATTGCATGCAGCAATTATATGGGAGATAACTACAGACAGGAATCATTGCATGCAACAATTATATGGACAATAGCTACAGACAGGAAGCCGACTTACTGTTGCTGTCACATTGGCATTTTCGTTTGATGGAGTCCACAAAGATTTGAGTGGAACACCAGGGATTTAACAATGCCTCTTGGTTGTCTGCAACAGATTAGAATAAACAAGCGCTGACTATAATGTATGCTGTGATTGCACAAACACAGAGGTAAAGCCTACATGACATAGAGTTGGACTACGTCTGCTACAGTAATCGATGTTGGTATTACAAGTTCCTGGTGACAATTGGCAAAATTATGGGGAAAAGAACAAGGGGAATGCAGAGAAGTAAATACCTGGATGACTTGGTCATGTGGTATGGTCGAGACAAGAACACAGAGCTTATCCATCGTGTGAGATGGCGAAACATGACCGCCCACGCGTATCGACATGGCACATGATGATGATGATGATGATGATGATGATGATGATGATGATGATGATGATGATGATGATGATGATGATGATGATGATGATGAATACAATTTCCAATGCAGATAAATAAAAGTATGAATAACAATGAGTGGAACTGCGGTAAAGTTGTGGACATGTAAACAATATACAAACACGAAGTAATGCAGTTTCATCATCATCACCATCATGTGCCGTGTCGATAAGCTTAGGCGGTGATGTTTCGCCATCTCACACGATCACCAGAGTCGTGGATCAGCTCTGTGTTTTTGTCTCGACTATACCATTTGGTCAAGCCATCCAGACATTTACTTCTCTGCCTTCCCCTTGTTCGTTTCCCCTCAATCTTGCCAGTTTACAGAATACAATTACGGAAAACATAGGACGCCATCAGCAAACAAATACGTACACACAAATCTGTATTACGTTGTGTTATTTTATATTGTCTACAAAAATAGAAGGCCCGTCGCGTCATGTCAAGACGAAGGATTCATACTGGGGTTTGTCTCTGTAAGGTCTATGGATACTCATGTCAAGATGATGGATTCATGCTGGGACTTGTCTCTGTAAGGTCTAGGGATACTCATGTCAAGATGATGGATTCATGCTGGGATTTGTCTCTGTAAGGTCTAGGGATACTCATGTCAAGACGATGGATTCATGCTGGGACTTGTCTCTGTAAGGTCTAGGGATACTCATGTCAAGATGATGGATTCATGCTGGGATTTGTCTCTGTAAGGTCTAGGGATACTCATGTCAAGACGATGGATTCATGCTGGGACTTGTCTCTGTAAGGTCTAGGGATACTCATGTCAAGATGATGGATTCATGCTGGGACTTGTCTCTGTAAGGTCTAGGGATACTCATGTCAAGATGATGGATTCATGCTGGGATTTGTCTCTGTAAGGTCTAGGGATACTCATGTCAAGACGATGGATTCATGCTGGGACTTGTCTCTGTAAGGTCTAGGGATACTCATGTCAAGATGATGGATTCATGCTGGGATTTGTCTCTGTAAGGTCTAGGGATACTCATGTCAAGACGAAGGATTCATACTGGGGTTTGTCTCTGTAAGGTCTAGGGATACTCATGTCAAGATGATGGATTCATGCTGGGATTTGTCTCTGTAAGGTCTAGGGATACTCATGTCAAGATGATGGATTCATGCTGGGATTTGTCTCTGTAAGGTCTAGGGATACTCATGTCAAAAGATATTTTTTGTATCGGATACTCATGCAAATGGGAAATGGGTTGTCTCTTAGGTCTAGGATACTCATGTCAAGATGATGGATCATGCTGGGACTTGTCTCTGTAAGGTCTATGGATACTCTGGGATTGTCTCTGTAGAGGTCTAGAGGATTCATGCTGGGACTTGTCTCTGTAAGGTCTAGGGGTATCATGTCAAAATGATGGATTTATGCTGGGATTTGTCTCTGTAAGGTCTAGGGATACTCATGTCAAGACGGGTTCATCTGGGGTTTTTCTCTGTAAGGTCTAGGATACTCATGTCAGATGATGATTCATGCTGGGATTTTTTCTCTGTAAGGTCTAGGATACTCTGTCAAGAGATGGATTCATTGGGGTTTTTCTCTGTAAGGTCTAGGGGTACTCATGTAAAGGGTGGAATTGGGGT
>JACEFZ010019464.1:0-2500 GCA_014155875.1 Cepaea nemoralis
TAGTATAAGTAGTTTGTAGTAAAAAGTAGTAGTATTTTTTAAGTGTAGTAGTATAAGTAGTGTAGTATAATAAATTAGTAAAATATATAGTGTAGTAGTAGTTTTAAGTTTGTATAGTATAAATAGTTTAGTAAAATAAGTTAGGTAGTTTGTAAAGTGTAGTAGTACAAAAAGTAAATAATGTATAAGTAGTAGGGAGAAAAAGTGTATTAGAATTTTGCCCCAAACCCGTAAAGTATTTGTAGTAGTAGTTCTTTTATAAATAGATAAATAATAGGTTGTAGTATTAAGTAGTAGGTAGTATAATAAGTTAAATATTTGTATAAAATAGTAGTAGTTATATAAATATTTAGTAGTAGGTATAAGTTTAGTAGTCATAGAGTGTAGATTAGTAAAGAAAATGTAGTATATAAGGGAGTTAGTAAATTAAAATAAGTAGTCAATAAGGGATTTGTGTAGTATAATTTGTAGTTTTGTATAAGTGTAGTAAAAAAGTAAAGTTTTGTAAATATTTTAATATAGGATGTTGAAATTTTTTAATTTAAAAATAATTTTTCCAGTGTAAAAGTAGTATAAATATAAGTAGTGTTGAGTAGTATAAGTTAGTAGTAGGTATAAATAGTAGGTATTTTGTAAATAGATAGTATAGTAGGAATTTCAGTAGAAGTATGTATAAGTAAAATAGTAGTAGTAGTTATAAGTATGTGTTAAGTAGTGTATAGAAAGTGTAGTAGTAAAGTAAAATAGTATATTAGTAGTAGGTTAGTAAATTTGTAGTAGTTATAAAGTTTGGTTTTAAATATAAGTAGTAGTATTTGTTTGATAAAATTTAAAAGGGAGTATAAGTATAGTATAAAAAGTAGTAGTAGTATTTAAATAGATTTGTAGTATAGCAAAGTAGTGTAGATAATAAATAGTAGTATAAAGTAGGGTAGTAGTATAAAGTTAGTAGTAGTTAAACTAGTAGATAGTATATAGTGAGTAAATATTTTAAATAGTAGTAGTAGAATAAGTAGATTGAACCCTAAATGAGTAGTATTAAGTTTTAAGTTGTTTTAATTTTAAAAAAAAATTTTAAAAATAGTAAAGTAGTATAGAGTAAGTAGTATAAAGTAGAAAATGTATTAGTAGTATATAGTAGTAGGGGTAAGGAAATAGTAGTAGTTAATAGTAGTAGTTAATAGTAGTAGTTAATAGTAGTAGGTTAATAAATATATGTAAAGTATAGTATAAGTTATAGTATTAAAGTAGTAGTGTAATAATATGTATTAGTTTTTAGGTAGTTATAATATTAATATTATTATATAGGTTAGTAAGTGTATAATGTAGTGTAAAGTAGTAGTGTTAATAAGTGTTAGTAGGGTATAAGTAGATAGTAGTATAAGTAGTAGTGTATAGTAGTAGTTATAAATAGTAGTGGTTTTAAAAAGTAGTTAGTAGTATAGTATATAAAATAGTAGTGTAAAGTAGTAGTAGTAATAATTAGTAGTTAAAAATTTGTAGTAATATAGTAGTAGTAGTATAATGTAGTAGTTAATAAGTAGTATATATAAGTAGTAGTGTAAAGTAGTAGTAGTAATAATAGTAGTATGTATAAGTAGTAGTATTTTAATAGTAGTAGTTAATAGTATAGTTAATAGTAGTAGTATAATAGTAGTAGTATAATAGTAGTAGTTAATAGTAGTAGTATTTAATAGTGTAGTTTAAAATATAGTAGAGTATAAATAGTAGTAGTAAATGTAGTAGTATATAGTAGTAGTTAATAGTAGTAGTAAAAAGTAGTAGTTAAGTAGTAGGGTTATAGTAGTAGATAGTATAGTAGTAGTTTTTGTAGTAATAAAGTAGTAGTGTATAAGTAGTAGTAGTAGTTAAAGAGTAGAGTTATAATAGTAGTAGTATAAAGTAGTGTAAAATAGTATAAGTTAATAGTAGTATTAAGTAGTAGTGTATAGTAGTAGTATATGTAGTAGTAGTAGGGAAAGTAGTAGTTTATAAGTATAGTAGTATAAATAGTTAAAGTGTAGTTTAAAAGTAGTGTAATATATAGTATAGTAGTAGTATAATAGTATAGTTAATAGTAGTAGTATAATAGTAGTAGTATAATAGTAGTATTAATATAGTAGTTTTGTATTAAAAGTAGTAGTTTTTAATAGTAGTAGTTAATAGTAGTAGTTTAAATTTTTAATAAAAAAAAAAAAAAAAAAAATTTTGTTTTAAAAAAAAAATTTTTTTTTTTAAAATTTTTTTAATAAAAAAAAAAATTTTTTTAAAGTAGTAAATTTTTTAAAATAAAGTAGTAGTAAATAAAAATTTTTTTTTTTAAAAAAAATAAATTTTTAAAATATAAGGGAGTAGTATAAGTAAAATTTTTTAAAAAATTTTTTTTAAAAAAGTTTAAAAAAAAAAAATTTTTTGTATAGTATTTGTAAAATTTTTTTAAAAAATTTTTTTAAAAGTAGTAGTATTTTAAAAATTTTTTAAGTAAAATTTTTTTAAAAAA
>JACEFZ010019464.1:12500-27500 GCA_014155875.1 Cepaea nemoralis
AGTAGTATATCAGTAGAGTAGTAGTAGTATAAGTAGTAGTAGTATAAGTAGTAGTAGTATAAGTAGTAGTAGTAGTATAAGTAGTAGTAGTAGTATAAGTAGTAGTAGTATAAGTAGTAGTAGTATAAGTAGTAGTAGTAGTAGTATAAGTAGTAGTAGTAGTTTAGTTTAGTTTAGTTTAGTCGTTGGATCAATATAACGGCACACGGTTTAACCCATAAGTGCTCCGTTTTCCTCCTAACTCAAACCTGAGTCTGGAGAAACTCAGCTCAATGCACGAACTCCGTTGCATCGGCGAGGATCCTGAAATACTTTGGGTAGATTTTTAACTCGAAATTTTGCCCGGGCAGCGCCGTTAGGCTACTCTTTTTCGATTTCCAACTGCCAAGGGATTTTTTACGTGCGCAACAATACACACGGGCGTCCGATCTCACTACCCAGAGACCAGGGGAAATTTTATTACTGGACGTCCAGGTGGATTTTTTAAATAAATCCCGGTCCTCACCGGGGCCTGAACCCGGGACCTCCAGCACTCGAGGCGGACACCATACCTCGAGACCACTCAGCCCCCCCCCCCCCTAAAGTAGTAGTAGTAGTAGTAGTAGTAGTAGTAGTAGTAGTAGTAGTAGTAGTAGTAGTAGTAGGAGCAGCAGCAGGAATAGTAGCAGCAGCAGCAGCAGCAGTAGTAGTAGTAGTAGTAGTAGTAGTAGTAGTAGTAGTAGTAGTAGTAGTAGTAGTAGTAAGAGCAACAGCAGCAGGAATAGTAGTAGTATTATCAGTAGCAGCAGTAGTAGCAGCAGCAGCAGCAGCAGAAGCAGCAGCAGCAGTAGTAGTAGTAGTAGTAGTAGTAGCAGCAGCAGCAGCAGCAGCAGCAGCAGCAGCAGCAGTAGTAGTAGTAGTAGTAGTAGTAGTAGTAGTAGTAGTAGTAGTAGTAGTAGTAGTAGTAGTAGTAGGAGCAGCAGCAGCTTTACGTTGCATCATGCGTGTTGCTATTTGTTGTGCTAATGTTTACGTTCAATTGTTTGCCATTGCTTTCTGAATGACCGACGTTCATGCCATCGAATTCAACAGAAGGCGACCTGCTTCCGAATCGACTGCGGCTAATTTCGAACCCTAGATTTGGTATTTGGAAAATTGTGAAACGTATTCACTGCCCCTAAGCCGCAGCGCGTGTATCTATGTTAGTTTTAGTTACATATCCTTTACATGACATGGCAGTCAACCCCAGCAATTTGGCTGTTTGTGATCTCTTAAAAAATAAAACACTAACCTGCACAGTTCGCGCGACTACACTAGCCCGGCTGCCTAAATTCTTCAAGCTCAAGACCCCCCCCCCCCCCCCCCCCCCTGCCGTACACCGCAAGGTACTATAGGCAGCAAATGACAGTTGTTTTTTGATCTCTTGGCAAGTTTGCTTTCAGTAGTTTTCCTTTGATTTCTGAACGACCGGCACCCAAACAATTTCATTAAAAAAAAAAATCAAAACCTAACGCAAGACGGTCTGCTGCCAAATCGCCTACAGCAGTATTTCGAACGCGGTATGCGGGATCACGAACTGCGTCGGTAAAACCTTCGCCAGGGAGCCGGTGGCATCTATGTAGCCGAACATTTAATGCACGACCTGTCAGCTCACTAAAAGATGTAATACTGCTCTGAATGTAACCTTTGCGTGTTCTCTGTCCACCGTTAGAGTTAAAGCCGCTGCTGGGTCGTGACTTTCTGGTGTTATGTCGGAGCACTGTCTCTACCAGTAGCCGCGGTAGCTGGGTGGCTAGACATTCGCTCACTGCCCCGGTCCTCTTGGCTTCTAATCGCATCGAGGCAGCACGAATATTTAAAACTGAAGAGGTCCCCCAGGCCGACCAAGCCTGAACTGGACACCAGAAAATATCTGGCGAAATAAAGCGACCAGTGTGTTAATGAGCGCATCACACTTGGAGTGCCTATTGGCAAGTTAAAATATTAGTCCAGTACCGTTTGCCATTTCATACAACGGCATGAGTGCCGGTCGTTCAGAAAGCAATGGCAAACTACTGAACGTAAACTCACCCAGGAATCAGGAAAAGCAACAAAATGCTGAGGTTGACTGCTTCGCCCTGTACAGAATATGCAACTAACTAAGGCATGGAAACAAAAAGGAACCTTGACGTTTTGACTGCAACCATCTCAAGGGCAGAAACCACCGCTAAGCAGATCATCGGGATAAACGACTAGGTAGGTTTCTTGCACATAGCCGACAGACTTGTGAATATCATCATCTACATTATCACGTGCCGTACAGACAAGCGTTGGTGGTGACGGTTCGCCATCTCACACGATTACCAGTATTGGATGGGGCCTGTGTACTTGCCTTGATTATGTCACGTGGCTAAACTATCATGATATTTGTCTGTTTGCCTTCCCTTTGCTCTTTTCCCCATTAAATGACTCAGTGCCAAACAAAAAGTAGATTTGGACCAAACATGGTATATAATCAAATAAACAAGTAATATGTAAATTATACGTAAATTAATGTAAAATAATGTACACTCTTGTTCACTGAGCATTGGAATTGCGGAAGACACCACGAAACAAAACAAATAACACAACAACACTAGTACATCCTACGTCCCATCCTGTTAGAGACATATTATGTTCTGAAGAATTGGGTGTGTTATTTCTCAATGATGTCAAGCTTCTCCAAGTGGTCAAACCACTTGTCTCGTGCTCCGGAGGTCTGGGTTTGTTTCCAAACTCTGTCCTTCGGTTTACGAGTACAATTTTTCCGTGGATCGTAGTGAGAGCTATTCATGCTCTGTACTATGCTTCGGCGGCCAGTTCTAAAAGAGACCGACCCATATGGGACAAAACCTAGTGCAATTAAGAGGATCCTCTAACTCTTAAACATCATTTTTTACGCTAAAACCAAATATGATGACTTTGTAAAACTCATCTGCCTCCCTGGGCCATGCAGTACTAATCCCTTGAAGTTGGATGTCCTTTATAGGAAGTCGCAATCAACCTCGGCATTTCTTGGCTGTTTGTCATTTACTAAGCATTTTATACGTTCAGCAGTTTGCTATTACTTTGTGTACGATCTCCGCAAAATGCCATGGAAATCAACGCAAGGCAGCCTGTTTCCAAATCGTCTGCAGCTGCTGTCGAATCCTAGACTCGGTATGACGGGGAAATTGTGAAAGACCTTCACTACCCATAAGCCACAGCGTCTGCTACTTGTCCCTTAATCAATCAATCATGTGCTATGCCGGAAAGCGTGGTCGGTCATGACTCGCCATTTCACTCGATCACCAGTGTCGTGGATCAGTTCAGTGTTCCTGTCTCGTCCATGCCATGTGGCTAAGTCATCCAGGTATTTTCCTTTCGGTCTTCCTCTTGGTCTGTTCCCTTCGATCTTGCCAGTTGTCACTAAGTTCTCCAATCCATTTCTTCTCATAACATGTCCAAAAATTTTTGACTGTCTACGTCTAATTTCTCTAATCAATTTACGATTTTCATTTGTCTCCTGTAGTACTTGGTAATTGGTTTTTCTGTCTGTCCATGGTATTCTTTGCATTTTCCTCAGAAACTACATTTCTGCAGCCATCAGATGTTTTTCAGCTTGACTGCTCATTTTCCAAGTTTCACATCCATACAATAGAACAGGCTCTATGTATCCCCTCAACACTCTTTTTCTCGTTTCAACTGACATCTTTTTATTGGTCAGAATGTTTTTCATCTTGCTAAAGGCTGCTTTCGCTATGGCGATTCTTGTTCTAATCTCTTCAAGGCATCTCCCATCAGATGTTATGACTGTTCCGAGATAATTGTATACCGATTCACTTTTTGAAAAATATTCCCATTTACTTGTATATTACATTGTGGTACTTCGTTCTTCCTAGTGACGACCATAACATGTGTCTTCTTACAATTTAATTCCAACCCCAGCTGCTCACTGTGTACAACAACTGCGCCTACTAATTATTGTAGATCTTGTGCATTGTCTGCAATCAATACTGTATCCTCTGCATATCTAATGTTATTGATATTTCGTCCTCCAACGCTGATTCCATTTATATCTTCTACATTCCTGAAAACATTTTCACTGTATAGGGAAAAAAGATCTGGAGACATTACACATCCCTGCCTATCACCTCTCTTAATAGGTTGATATTGTCCCACTTCATTATCAATCCTTATGGCAGCTTGTTGTTTCCAATATATGTTCTTTATAAGTCTAATGTCTTTCCCATAAATTTGTAGATCTGCAAGCATATCTACCATATTGACACTTCTAACTCTATCAAAAGCCTTTGTGTAGTCAATAAAGCAAAGCTGTATATACTTGTTTACTTCTACAGCACGTTCAATAACTGTTCGCAGCATATACACAGCATTTACTGTGCTTGTCCCTCACCCCTATATAATTCCCAGTAAAGGCTATATATGCGAGCTGCAAGCCATCATTAATCAACATTGTGTAATTACTGTACGCCATGATCCAAAGTAAATAGTGAATTTTTAAATTATAGTTATAAACATAGATTTCACACCATACACCTGATTATTCATAAGGTAATGTGCATTTCAGAGTTGTCTAAGTTTTGCTGACTGCCAACAGAGAGGACACGACTATAATTAATAAATGTAGATATTGTATGAAAGTATAAATAAACGAATGAATGAATGATTAGTAAGAATGTGTGGGATATATATTGAGTGCCAATATCCAAAACGTGAGCTTGAGTCATGATTCTAAGCGTGAGCTTTGCCTAGAGCAAGAAGCACGTTTTGGATTAAGCCCGTGAGAGAAAAATAAATTAAGTTGCCTGTCCTTCACAAGACGTGGCAGTCAACCCCAGCATTTTCGCTGTTCGTGATTCCTGGGCAAATTTTCCGTTCAGTAGTTTGCCATTGCTTTCTGAACGACCGGCACCTATACCTTTTTCTAACAAACCAGCACCGCTGCGTTTCGAACCCGGGTATACGGGCTCACAAACCACGTTCGCAAGCCCTTAGCCACAAAGGTCTCTCGAACAACCGGAAATTCGAGCTGAGAACGTGTTAGCGAACGGTTGGCTCACACTCGTAGTAGGCGATGGCCAATGTGTTGAGAGACGCCATCTGTATATACTTTTAGTTCCTGAATATTTTAAAGAAGTATTTTTTTCCGCATATTCTTTACAGAACATCGCTGTCAACATCAGCATCTTTCAGCTGATTGTTGATTTCTTGGCAAGATTACGCTCAGTAGTTTCTCACTGCTTTCTGAGCGACCGGCTCACATACCCCGTAAGTTACCCACGCGGCTAGAACCGCCACCGATTCTCGCGCACGTCACGTTACTCACGAGAGTATACGGGATTATGGAGAAAGTCGCTAACGCCTTGGCCAGGGAGACCGGCTTAAAGCAGTATACTTAGTGAACATGTTATTAAAGATGTTAGTGTAATTCAGTGCGAGAATATAGTACCTTAAACGGTATTATGTTGAGGTGATTTGAGTGTATCGTCGTATTGTTCGTCATCCATACAATGGAGAATGTGAGTCGAAACATAACATTATAACCCAGTCTACTCAACAGCATGATAACTACCACATCTACTCATGGCACTAATTACGTATTACGTATTCACTGCACGGCTAATCTCGCAGCCCAGACACATTAATCCAGGCTACAGTTCCCAGCTCCCAAATGCAATTATTATCCTCATTGTGCGCGGCTCGTGTTGCGCGGTTCTTTCCTCCAGTAGTCCCCAACTTCTAACTCGAGGCGTACAAGGCAAAGGTAGTAGCCTACCGTCTGGTAGTTTTGGGTTCGATTCGCAAAGTGATGGATACGATTACAAGTGGCATGGGTGCCAGAAATGGGAAGTCCAGTGATAAAATATGGGCCTGGCACCATATGCTCAATGCGATTACAGGCCGTAGAAGGTTTCTGTACTTTACTACTAACTTATGGATCGCGTCAGAGGCTAAGGGAGAGTGAACGCAGTTTCACATTCCCGACATACCGGATTCGAAGTCGGTCGGTCGCAGGCGATATGAAAGCAGATCGCGTTGATTTGATTTTCATAATAGTCATGTGGTGAGAAGAGAGGCATTGGAGAACATCGTGACAACTGGAAAGATCGAGGGGGAAGAGAAGCAGAGGTAGATCAAAAGGAATGATACTGGATGGATTGAGACGGTGGCATGGAGGGATATCAACAGCGGAGTTGATCCAGACAACCAAAGATCGAGATCTGTGGAGAGTCATGAACGCTTACGCCAGCCGGCACGGCACTTGATAATGATGAATAGTATCAGCGTTGGTAACTGAACGTAACCTTGCCTAGAATATAACGAACAGTCATTAAATGCCGGGGTTGACTGCAATATCCTGTAAAGGACACGAAACTAACTTTAACTACTGCATGGATCAAATCAAGAAGGAAGACTAACACCATTACTAATAAACTACAACAAATCATTCTGTCCTCCAGTGTCCATGCAGATACAGTTGGGTAGAGAAATGATCAGTTTACATTTTCTAGGACACAGCATTATGAGGTAGGGTGGTCCGTGCCCTTCCTCGCCGCACTCCCTCCCTAGACAATTGCACAAGAATTCCGAAAAGTATCCGGTGTCCATACGACGAGGCGGGGTCGACCTCAGCGCCGCACTGATAGGAAAACAGAGCCCTGTAACTGGGGAGACATGAACAACGATCACTGTCTTGGTAAGCAAGTGGACGGACAGCTCTGCTATATTCTGGGAGTTGAGGGATATTTGGCACGTGTGGCCACGACACTGTATTGGTGTCCTAGGCTTTGGTCATAAGTTCCGGTCATAAGTTCCGGTCATAAAGGGACGACTACAGAGTGTCAATGTGGGACTGGCTATGTCACACTGTTTTTTTTCCCCCGCATATCCTTTACAGGACATCGCTGTCAATATTAGCATCTTTCAGCTGATTGGTGATTTCTTGGCAAGATTACGCTCAGTAGTTTGCCATTGCTTTCTGAGCGACCGGCTCACATACCCCGTAAATTACCGACGCGGAGAGAACCGCTACCAATTCTCACACATCACGTTACTGACGAGAGTATACACGGGATTACGGAGAAAGTCGTGTAACCCCTAGACCATAGAGACCGGCATGTCACACTGTAGAAAATATAATTCAGCTAACATAAACCAATCATGAAACTGATATGCCTGGTTGCGAGTATATACTTTACTACGAGTCTTAAGGGCAGAAGAAGAAAGGCGTTACGTAAAACAAAGACACACACCCAAAAAGGAAATAGGAAATGACATAAATGCTTCAATCATAGAAACAAAAATCAGCCAAAAATTAACCAACCATAAACTTGGCATGCGTGATCCGCTACTAGTCTTAAAGACAGAAGATGAAAGATGTATAAGTTAAGTAAGCGAGCGCGCTCGCACGCACGTGCACACAAACAACAGAAATAAGGAATAAAAGGTATCAAAAGATTGATTTTCATGTTCATGGGTGCAAAAAACGGTTGGTATAGCATTTCTTGTATAAGTTGGTTGACAGAAAGGAAGGAAGGAAGGAAGGAAGGAAGGAAGGAAGGAAGGAAGGAAAGTGGAAATCATACGAGAAAAGACTAAACATAACAAGCAGGAAAAGAAAGGCGCATAATTCTGCAATAAAACTTGCAAATTGGGTAATTCTGACATAAATACTGAGGACAAGCAGAAACTGAATGTGACGTTTATCACCATAAAATAACATTACAGTGTGATAACATAGGTACAGTATACCACAGAACATCGCTGGGACCGCTACTGTTATCAAATTGTGCGATGAAATTATGTTTGCCAGTGTAAGTACATTTGCGCTGAGGTTCCATCAGCTCTTGGTTTTCATACACAATAAAAGCAGTTAGGCACGTGTAACTCCTCCGAAACAGTGAGAGAAAATAAACAAAGACACAGTGTACAACAAATTCAAATCCGGCAAACGTAAATCACAGGGGAAAAGCATCAATAATAATCAAATTAAAAATACGTTATGCTACAACAAAACGAATCCACGTTTCGATATTAGTAATCTCCATCAGGAACAACACAAACAGATCTAAAGAAAAACATGAAACTAGAAAATGTAATTAAAGATTAAAACGTAAACAGAAAAAAGTTGTATTTCTCGTATCTTGATATTCATCATGTGTCTTCCATTGTTTCATATTTTCCCCTACACTGGTGTACATCATCCATAGTTCTTGTATATTGGTTTGATAAATACAAGGAGGTCACCATGACCGAATGAATAGGAGCGCTTGCACTTAAACTTCTAGTGTGCTGATGTCAAGGTAGCGGGTTCCAACCCAACACCGGTCAGTGGGACTAAAATGTTCACTCCTCGCCCTTGACTTAGTGATGGAAATTACAAGTACCTGAGAAGACGGAGTGGGTTCGCCTCATGGCGATGGACACTGGTAATAGGGAAAGCTAATCCACAAGCAAATATCATTCCAGTGCACCAAAAGTAGTAGCAAATGTATGGACAACGCTAGAGTTCAAAACGAGTGAACGCAAAAAAGAAAAAAAACAGATTACTTCAAGTACACATACGGATGTCTCCAAAAGTGCTCCATGTATCACACAAGTACACATACGGATGTCTCCAAAAGTGCTCCATGTATCACACAAGTACACATACGGATGTCTCCAAAAGTGTTCCATGTATCACACAAGTACACATACGGATGTCTACAAAAGTGCTCCATGTATCACACAAGTACACATACGGATGTCTCCAAAAGTGCTCCATGTATCACACAAGTACACATACGGATGTCTCCAAAAGTGCTCCATGTATCACACAAGTACACATACGGATGTCTCCAAAAGTGCTCCATGTATCACACAAGTACACATACGGATGTCTCCAAAAGTGCTCCATGTATCACACAAGTACACATACGGATGTCTCCAAAAGTGCTCCATGTATCACACAAGTACACATACGGATGTCTCCAAAAGTGCTCCATGTATCACACAAGTACACATACGGATGTCTCCAAAAGTGCTCCATGTATCACACAAGTACACATACGGATGTCTCCAAAAGTGCTCCATGTATCACACAAGTACACATACGGATGTCTCCAAAAGTGCTCCATGTATCACACAAGTACACATACGGATGTCTCCAAAAGTGCTCCATGTATCACACAAGTACACATACGGATGTCTCCAAAAGTGCTCCATGTATCACACAAGTACACATACGGATGTCTACAAAAGTGCTCCATGTATCAGACAAGTACACATACGGATGTCTACAAAAGTGCTCCATGTATCACACAAGTACACATACGGATGTCTCCAAAAGTGCTCCATGTATCACACAAGTACACATACGGATGTCTCCAAAAGTGCTCCATGTATCACACAAGTACACATACAGATGTCTCCAAAAGTGCTCCATGTATCACACAAGTACACATACGATGTCTACAAAAGTGCTCCATGTATCACACAAGTACACATACGGATGTCTACAAAAGTGCTCCATGTATCACACAAGTACACATACGGATGTCTCCAAAAGTGCTCCATGTATCACACAAGTACACATACGGATGTCTCCAAAAGTGCTCCATGTATCACACAGTACACATACGGATGTCTCCAAAAGTGCTCCATGTATCACACAAGTACACATACGGATGTCTCCAAAAGTGCTCCATGTATCACACAAGTACACATACGGATGTCTCCAAAAGTGCTCCATGTATCACACAAGTACACATACGGATGTCTACAAAAGTGCTCCATGTATCACACAAGTACACATACGGATGTCTACAAAAGTGCTCCATGTATCACACAAGTACACATACGGATGTCTACAAAAGTGCTCCATGTATCACACAAGTACACATACGGATGTCTTCCAAAAGTGCTCCATGTATCACACAAGTACACATACGGATGTCTCCAAAAGTGCTCCATGTATCACACAAGTACACATACGGATGTCTCCAAAAGTGCTCCATGTATCACACAAGTACACATACGGATGTCTCCAAAAGTGCTCCATGTATCACACAAGTACACATACGGATGTCTCCAAAAGTGCTCCATGTATCACACAAGTACACATACGGATGTCTCCAAAAGTGCTCCATGTATCACACAAGTACACATACGGATGTCTCCAAAAGTGCTCCATGTATCACACAAGTACACATACGGATGTCTCCAAAAGTGCTCCATGTATCACACAAGTACACATACGGATGTCTCCAAAAGTGCTCCATGTATCACACAAGTACACATACGGATGTCTCCAAAAGTGCTCCATGTATCACACAAGTACACATACGGATGTCTCCAAAAGTGCTCCATGTATCACACAAGTACACATACGGATGTCTCCAAAAGTGCTCCATGTATCACACAAGTACACATACGGATGTCTCCAAAAGTGCTCCATGTATCACACAAGTACACATACGGATGTCTCCAAAAGTGCTCCATGTATCACACAAGTACACATACGGATGTCTCCAAAAGTGCTCCATGTATCACACAAGTACACATACGGATGTCTCCAAAAGTGCTCCATGTATCACACAAGTACACATACGGATGTCTCCAAAAGTGCTCCATGTATCACACAAGTACACATACGGATGTCTCCAAAAGTGCTCCATGTATCACACAAGTACACATACGGATGTCTCCAAAAGTGCTCCATGTATCACACAAGTACACATACGGATGTCTCCAAAAGTGCTCCATGTATCACACAAGTACACATACGGATGTCTCCAAAAGTGCTCCATGTATCACACAAGTACACATACGGATGTCTCCAAAAGTGCTCCATGTATCACACAAGTACACATACGGATGTCTCCAAAAGTGCTCCATGTATCACACAAGTACACATACGGATGTCTCCAAAAGTGCTCCATGTATCACACAAGTACACATACGGATGTCTCCAAAAGTGCTCCATGTATCACACAAGTACACATACGGATGTCTCCAAAAGTGCTCCATGTATCACACAAGTACACATACGGATGTCTCCAAAAGTGCTCCATGTATCACACAAGTACACATACGGATGTCTCCAAAAGTGCTCCATGTATCACACAAGTACACATACGGATGTCTCCAAAGTGCTCCATGTATCACACAAGTACACATACGGATGTCTCCAAAAGTGCTCCATGTATCACACAAGTACACATACGGATGTCTCCAAAAGTGCTCCATGTATCACACAAGTACACATACGGATGTCTCCAAAGTGCTCCATGTATCACACAAGTACACATACAGGATGTCTCCAAAAGTGCTCCATGTATCACACAAGTACACATACGGATGTCTCCAAAAGTGCTCCATGTATCACACAAGTACACATACGGATGTCTCCAAAAGTGCTCCATGTATCACACAAGTACACATACGGATGTCTCCAAAAAGTGCTCCATGTATCACACAAGTACACATACGGATGTCTCCAAAAGTGCTCCATGTATCACACAAGTACACATACGGATGTCTCCAAAAGTGCTCCATGTATCACACAAGTACCAATACGGATGTCTCCAAAAGTGCTCCATGTATCACACAAGTACACATACGGATGTCTCCAAAAGTGCTCCATGTATCACACAAGTACACATACGGATGTCTCCAAAAGTGCTCCATGTATCACACAAGTACACATACGGATGTCTCCAAAAGTGCTCCATGTATCACACAAGTACACATACGGATGTCTCCAAAAGTGCTCCATGTATCACACAAGTACACATACGGATGTCTCCAAAAGTGCTCCATGTATCACACAAGTACACATACGGATGTCTACAAAAGTGCTCCATGTATCACACAAGTACACATACGGATGTCTACAAAAGTGCTCCATGTATCACACAAGTACACATACGGATGTCTACAAAAGTGCTCCATGTATCACACAAGTACACATACGGATGTCTACAAAAGTGCTCCATGTATCACACAAGTACACATACGGATGTCTACAAAAGTGCTCCATGTTTCACACAAGTACACATACGGATGCCTCCAAAAGTGCTCCATGTATCACACAAGTACACATACGGATGTCTCCAAAAGTGCTCATGTATCACACAAGTACACATACGGATGTCTCCAAAAGTGCTCATGGAATCACACAAGTACACATACGGATGTCTCCAAAAGTGCTCCATGCATCACACAAGTACACATACGGATGTCTCCAAAAGTGCTCCATGCATCACACAAGTACACATACGGATGTCTCCAAAAAGTGCTCCAATGTATCACACAAGTACACATACGGTGTCTCCAAAGTGCTCCAGTATCACACAAGTACACAACGGATGTCTCCCAAGTGCTCCACGTTATCACACAAGTACCACATACGGATGTCTCCAAAAGTGCTCCATGTATCACACAAGTACACATACGGATGTCTCCAAAAGTGCTCCATGTATCACACAAGTACACATACGGATGTCTCCAAAAGTGCTCCATGTATCACACAAGTACACATACAGATGTCTCCAAAAGTGCTCCAGTCCTCCATGTATCACTCAAGAAGATTTTCAACACCATGCATGAAATTCATAGTACTGGTGAGGGTTTACATGTGAATACCAGAACCAAAAATGAGATGAAGTGCCAAATTTCCTTCCTCGCCGTCTTTCTTTCCTTAAATATATTCCCAGGACATTCTTCAAACTAATCACTACATCACCAAGACTCTCTTATTGCTAAGTTTCTCTCATTTAGAAATGTAGTTCCGTCTGGCGCTAATTAGGCACACCTATGTCAATGTCCCAGCAAATCTTAGAATGTAAATGAACAAATTAGGAAGAACTTAGAAGCAACAGAGATGTGGTTTTTAAGACGAATGTTGAGAATTCCTTGAATTGCCAGAGTAACTAACAACGATTGCCTGAAAGAGGCTAATGAAACTAGAACACTATATACTACAATAAGAAAGAGACAAACAGCTTTCTTTGGTCATGTGATGAGAAGAGAGGCATTGCAGAACATCGTGACAGCTGGAAAGATCGAGGGTAAGAGAGGCAGATGCCTACCAAGAGAAATGATGCTGGACGGATTGAGACGATGGCATGGAGGAATATCATCAGCTGAGTTGATCCAGAACACCAAAGACCGAGATCTGTGGCGAGCCATGAACGCCTACGCCAGCCGGCACGGCACTTGATGATGATAATAATGTCAATGTCCAATTATCGAGGTATTTTTAACGTGTGCAAATGGTCGCTTAGGTTTTCGCCCTTATTTGAGAATGCTTGACTGCCGATTCGGATGTCCGCTTATCTGTATAACACATGATGATGATGGTGATGTTCTATGGTAGGAGATTAGAATAATACATGTTCGAATTGGTTACTAATGAAAGTGAAAAACAATGGATAGTTTCAAAATGCCAAGCATCTTCCTACCAATCGGCACTCAGTGGCTGATGTGGTCAGAATCTGCCCAGGTCAATATAAAACAAGTCCAGTCCGTCCCCATGTGGATGGAACCAATGACCACTGCAGGCTGTTCTAGCTGGTAACGTCACCACGGCTCCTCACACCCCCCCCCCCCCCCGTGATGCTGCCATATAATTACCAAGTGGTCCTGACATGAGCCGTCTCTCTGGGTGTCTAGTTCTCGAGCGGTCACGAACTAAATAGTTAATTTGGCTCGTTAACTTTGCAACCCGTGGTTCGCATGTTTTCTGGGGCAGCTTTTCTCGCACGTCAAACTACTGTCCTGCACACACTAACTCCACTACTACCTCTGCTGCCTATAAACACTAAACTGTTTATGTTGACATCTTATATGTTTCTCGTGATTTAACCCTTACATCTATCATGACAATACATTAACTCTTATCGTCTATCTTGTATACATTTCTGATCAACACTCTCTCATATACGTCGATCGGTCTCAGGACTATACTGGTTGGGGAAAGGGGGGGGGGGGGGACCCCAGTCACAGCCAGGGATTAAACCTAGACAAAGGGAACTAACAGCCACCGCGGTTATGTGTATAAAGTTAAAAAGTTAGTTGCATAACATTTTCAAGACGTAGGCCGCAACCCCAGAATTGTTTGGCTGTTCGTGATTCCTGAGCAAGTTTACGTTCAGTAGTTTGCCACTGCATTCTGAACGACCGGCATCCATACAATTTCATTACAAAAACAACGCAAGGCGGTCTGCTGCCAGATCGCAAGCAGCTGGCTTTGAACGCGGTATATGGGATTACGAACTGCCCCCTACCTCCGTCGCCACGGAGCGGGCTTCTGTGTATAAGCTACCACTATTCCTTAGTTTTCACTTAATTCCTAGATAACGTTCTGGTAGCCATCATACGCGTCTGAGAAGACATTGGAGCCTATGTAGTGGGCAACAAAACGACTATATCCGACTGAGGATTTAACCCTTGCATGCCCGTGAACTGTTTACTACGCTACGAGGGCTTACACACAAGGGATAGTATTTAGCGAGACACCGACATAAGAGCAATAGCATAAAAACCCAGACGACAAGAATATGAGTTGAGCTGAGTTGAATTAAGAACCGACATCACTGCACTCAGGACATTCCTACACGTGCTCCGTCCCTTCTTTCAACAGCCAGCGAAGAGAATATGAGGAAGAGCAGGAGAGTGCCAGAGTCGAAGAGCAAGACACAGTGGAAACATGAAGAGAAAATAAGGCTTCACGTCACCGAGACAGAGAGAAATAGACACTAATATAGAACAGAAAGTAGACACCAAAGGCATAAAGACAAGCTAAAATACTGGGGATATGTATAGAAAAGTCCCCCTGGACTGTTCATTGGTGAGTCTTTCCTAGGGTTCCTCAGGACTGCAAACGTAAAACTCACTTTAAAAAAAAAATAAAAAATAAAGAACAGAATAATAACACCGTACACTATCAAGTAATCGGCAGAGAAAAAACAAGCTGAACTCAAGATACCAAGGATACGAGTAGCACAACCATAGGGAACG
>JACEFZ010019464.1:32500-156014 GCA_014155875.1 Cepaea nemoralis
AGAAGAAGAAGAAGAAGAAGAAATAATATTCTGTACTTTTATTTACGGGCATATGCAATTAATATTATAAATCAATGTGTAATTATATACCATTAAACAATCCATTCACAAATATATCCACAGACACTCCCCCCCCCCCACCTCCAAACCCCCCCCCCCCCCAAAAAAAAAAGGACATCCACTCATCCAAAAAAGACATCCACTCAAAAACTTGTCATATATATATATTTAAAAACAACAAACAATACGTCTGTAATTGCATGTCACAAAAACAAAGAACTTTTTATGATATGCTTTAACAAAACCTGCTTATTAATATTTAAAACACACATAGCAAAAACTAACTGCTTGCTACATTCCTCCAAGAAACACAACAGTAAGTATGAGTCGTAGAACACGCCCATTGTCAAGTATAGATCGATTGACGATAAACTTGTATCTTCGTCTATGAACCCCATTGTGTTTGCCATTTGTTTTAACGCTAAATGTTGAATGTTTTATAAGAGAAGATCATAAACACACACATACACACACAAATAATAATTGTCTTCTGGTAAATGTCAAGAATGTCGGTTACAATTGTACAGATTCCTGCTGATGTCTGCAACAGCAGTTACGGAATGACCTTTTAGATTACAATTATCAGGCTTGACGCAACAGGGAGTCGGATTGAATGTTGTACAGAAACAATTGTTAACAGAGTGCAGGGAGATGATGTGGACGATGAAGACAAACAGGATGGCGGTAAAGGTTTCATTTGTATGGTTGACTTGTTTGCTTTTTGTTTTAAACAGCTGCTGTTGGTTTTGTTGACTATTGTGCTGAATGTGGGCTTCCGATGGCACTCATTGGTTGTCATCGTTAGCTGTTGTTTGTTTTCTGATATAGTCCACCAATGTGTATTGTTTCATCTGACCTGGCGGTGGCATGAAGGATGTGTTCAATATCAGAAACTGTGGAACATCATGAGTGATACAGGGTTTCCAGTACATCTAGTCAACCTAATTCAGTCATTATATCGTGCACTGAATACTACACCACAGCATTATAGAATCATCGGAAGTCTTGCTACACTTTGTAAAACAAAAAGTCTCTCTCTCTCTCTCTCTCTCTCTCTCTCTCTCCCTCGCTCTCTCATCTCTCTCTCATCTCTCTGTGTGTGTGTGTGTGTGCGCGCGCGCGTGTGTGTGTGTATGTTATGTTGATCAGTTCGACAGGTGAACGTTGCCTGTTCCACGGTGTCAACCCGATCAGCACTACCTACCTAGAGAGAGAGAGAGAGAGAGAGAGAGAGAGAGAGAGAGAGAGAGAGAGAGAGAGAGAGAGAGAGAGAGAGAGAGAGAGAGAGAGAGAGAGAGAGAGCAGGGGTAAGATGGAGCAACAATAAAGAAAAGCAAACATTAATTTACTTCATGCTGGCTATTAACCCATAAACAGAACGTCAAACGTAGCAAATAAAAAAAAACATGATGCACTGCGTGAGAGAAATACATTGCAGGAGTATATAATTTAACTGATTCAGTGCAAGACAAAAAGTATATTTGGATCCAAACAAAAATGGATGGCGGAAAATGGGAAGTTGAGTGTGTTGCAGTATGACTTACAAGTTGTTAATACTGTAGCATATATGTTGTATTATGTATCAAATTATGGGGATTGTATAAGAAAGGCTAGTGTATATAAGCCAAATGGCAAATACGGGAAGTCGTTTAAGACGATTAATCATCTCGTGGCACTTAATCAGTTAATGTACGAATGATTCCTGTCCATGGTATTCTTTGCATTTTCCTCAGAAACCACATTTCCACAGCCATCAGATGTCTTCAGCTTGACTGCTCATTGTCCATGCTTCACATCCATTCAAAAGTACAGGTTCTATATAGCATCTCAACACTCTTTTTTCTCGTTGCAAATGCAATTTTTTTTAATGGTCAGTATGTTTTCCATCTTGCAAAAGGCTACATTCGCCATGACGATTCTTGTTCTAATCTCTTCAAAGCATCTCCGAGCAGATGGTATAACTGTTCCGAGATAATTGTACCGATTCATTTGTGTAAGAACATTCAATTTACGTGTATATTACATTAAACGCGAAAAACGTACACGTCTTTATGACATGGACAAGAGCAACAATTAGCGACATTCAAAAGCCATCCAATGCAATAACCAAACAGAATGCAGACGAAGAGTACATCATCATTTCGAGAAGACATATAGGAGCTATGTGGAGTCACAACACCATCGAACAAGCAGAGCCAACAAAGAGAATTTGATTACTAAAGGTATATTCTAGTTCAGGACAGATAAGCTTAACAGTCGGTGCATGTGCAAGTTACAAAGTTCATATATATCACTCACGATTGATGCGTTATTAATCACATGCAACATTCTGTACCAAATTGTTTAGCAACAATATGCTTCCTTTATTTGGTAATTTATATGTGGTAATGACTGATAAATAATGCCAACAAAATCCTCTTGCGGGTCATCAGGAAGAGGACTAAAAATATATTAGAATATGAAGTACATTAATTACAGCCAGGTTTCAGACAAAGCAGAGGAACCAGTGACCATATCTTCAACATTAGAACCATCTTTGAGAAATGCCGAGAGTATAATCTAGATCTTCATACTGTTTCATAGACTATAGTAAGGCCTTCAACTGTATTCAACATAAGAAATTGTGATGCATCGTGAGTGATATGGGTTTTCCAGAACATCTGATCCACCTAGTTAAATCATTATATCATGATCAACAAGTATCTGTTAGAGAAGCCGGTGAAACATCAAACTAGTTTGAGGTGCAAAAGAGAGAAAGACTGCATTCTCTCTCCATATCTATTAGATATACATACAGAGAATGTAATGAGAAATGTAAACGTATGATGAGAACAGAGATCATTTTGATCCATTTGTAATTGGTGGAAATAAAATCCTAAAACTTAGATAATGCAGATGACACAATTCTCCTCTCAAATAGTGCTAAAGGATTTGAAGAGCTGGTCTTGTCTATGAAGAAATATAGTAAAAGACAAAATATTTTTTTTTCTGAATTTGGACAAAACAAAAATACTGTTCACTGAAAACACCACATTCCAACCAAAGATCACAATTAACGGAGAAAAACTGAAAATGTCACAAACTTTTAAAATCTTGACTACGTATCAACAAAACAGCACTATTCAAAAGAAATTAGACGCAGGATGGCCGTGGCACTGCAGAGAGTAAACAGTATTAAACACTTATAGCACATCAGCAAACAACGTGAAATAAAATTGTTCTTTCCTGTGGCAACATTTGTATGTGTATCATGGACAACTTCTCAATCACTAAAGCAGAAAACTGGGGCTTTTGATCTCAAAATCTCAAAAAAAGTTTTCATAATATCATGAATCAAGAAGAAGAAAGATACTGAAATTCTATAAAAGTCCACTTTCTGAAAAGCCTGCACTCCTTTATGCATGTCAATATTGGATAATGAGCCATGAAATGTTGAAGAAAGTGGAGACACTGAAGATGTGGTTTTTGAGACATATGTTGTGAATATCATGGATACAGACGAAACAACACGATGAGGTTACAAGATCTCTCACGATAACCATAAGGAAAAGACAAATGATATTTACGGGGCATCTTAACAGAACAGGTAGAATAGAGGCATTATCTGTGTGTTCAAAACTACCAGACATGCGATTTACAGGAAGACAGGGGAAGCTGTATATTGCAAAATTACACTGAAGTAAATACGAGCAACACCAAATATATCAACATATCAAATGACAGAGACGACTGGAGAGTTATGATCGAACGATGTCCGCTCTCAATAAGGTGCTAGAAGGAGGAGGAAGAGAATGAGGAGGAGGGAACTAGAAGAAGAAATATTGTGTGCTTTTATGTATATGCCAGGAGGAAGAGGAAGATGCAGGGGTAGGGGAGGAGGAGGAAGATGCAGGGATAATGGAGGAGAAAGAAGTAGCAGAGGGTGAGGAAAAAGAGAATAATCTCCCAGCATGTTCTCGTTGAAACTCACGCACAAATCCTGAAGCCCGACGCAGTAGAACTATTTCAACTGGCATCCACTGGAACATTCTATGTCTGCCTCATTCAAGCCTTCCACAGTTTAGACTGGAAGCCTGCAGCTGTGATAACTGCTCTCTGCATCACAGAACCCGAAAGTCATCTAGAAAATGTGACTACCTCTATCTCCACTCGCTCGCTTGATGGCATTTGTTCATATATCCCTCTCTGTCAATATGCGATCTTGTCACTTTCACTAAACAACTCCAACTTTATGTCTTACCAGATTGCATAGAAATATCGGTATACATTACAGCTTTAATCTCCTTAGCACATACATCTGTTTTGTCACGCTACTTAGTCCGAAAAACCGGCTCCGTGGCCGAGGGGTTAGCAGCTTTCTCCGCTAATTCCGAATACTCTCGTCACGTGACGCGACGAGAATTAGTGGTTCGAATCGCAAAAGTGACTTATGAGAGTATGGAGCCGGTCGCTCAGAAAGTCGTGGCGTGCTGATGAGCGTAATCTAGCCTAGGAATCAACATACAGCTGAAAGATGCTGGTGTTGACCGCAATATCCTGAAACAGGATGGAAACGCGGGAAAAAAAAAAAAAAAAAAAACTTAGTCCGAAAAGAAGTACGGCGGTACGCCACAATACCACTCTAATCTAACTCTGCGACTGTCTATAAACTATGGATATTCATGTGGTGGTTTCCTCCTGACCTCCATGCATTGCTGTCTATCAGGTGTTTAATATCAAATTCCGTCATTTCATTGAAACATCTTTTGTCATCCAAGCCATTCGTGCGTGATGATGCTTTGAGAGTATTTTTGCCAAGACCTCATTAACAGTCCTGTACCCTTTTTGTATATTATCCAGAGCTGCTATCTTTTCGCCGTTTTGTCAGCTTATGCCAGCAAAGACATCCGTCGTTTTATTCTCGTTATCTTAAAATAACCATCGTCAACAAACATAAAAATACACAAAACCGATATAACAACGAAAAGCAAACATATGAATAACCGCACGTATTCAAACACGTGGAAGCACAGAGAGACAATGAGGGAGGGACTCAAACACGTGGAAACCCAGAGAGACAATGAGGGAGGGACTCAAACACGAGGAAACTTAGAGAGACAATGAGGGGAACAGACAGAAAAAGACAGTAATCTTAAGAGGTTTAGATTGCTTGAGCAATGCTTTTTCCTGTCCATCTTTTGTTGTTCACCATCATCATTATCATGTACCATGCCGATAAGACTGAGCGGTCACAGTTCCCCATCGCACACGGCCATCAGTTGTGGATCAGGTCCGTGGTTTTATCCCGACTGTGCCATTTGGCCAAGTCTTCCTGAAATGTATCTCTTCGTACCCCTCGTGCCCTTTTCCCAACAAGTTAGCCGGCTGTCATTAGGTTTTCAAATTTATGTCTCCTAATCACGTAGACACCAAATCTTGACTATCTATGTGTAATTTCTCTAATCAATTGAGTCTCCTTTGTTTCTTGAAGGAATGTCTCATTATATTCTGTCCTGTCCGTGGTGTTCCGTGGAGTATTTCCCGAAACCACATTTGAAATAACATTAGATGTTTCTCGACCTATTGCTATCTTCTGTTATCTGTCTATTTAAACTACTCTTCTCCTACACGTATGCATTTCACCCCCTCCCCAAGCCCGGCTTTCAGCAGGGGTATGTCATGTTATGTCCTTAAATGTTACATTTGTCTAACTTTGATCTCTTTTGGTAAAACATAAATAAATGTGTACGCAATGACTGGCGCCCCTAAAGATATAAACAAGAGGTAGAGATTAGAGGACACACAAAACAGCACAGCCAGATTTCTTTAGCATACTCAAACAAAATGTAAAACGTACGAGAAGACATTCATTAAGCGATGACCGAGATTGGCGGAAAAGGTTCCAATACAGCATCACGTGTCACCAGCGACAGAAGTACAGCGAAATGCAGATATAGTGTTAGGCTTAGCTTTGCCCAGCATGTAGAGGTCCGCGGAAACGAGAAAGCACCTATCGTTGGAAACTGGCGATAGACAGGGTAATCTGCTGCAAGCACCACGGGAGAACTTAGTGCATGGTGACATGTCCTGGCCAATCTTCTCGATTACGGCTGTTTTTGTTTTTTTTATATCCTTTTTGCCTGCTTCCTGGCCTAGAGGTTAGCGAATTTTCTCCGTAATCTCGTATACTCTCGTAAGTAACGTGACGACGGTGAGAATCAGCAGTGGTTCGAAATGCGTCGGTAACTTACGGGGTATGTGAGCCGGCCGCTCAGAAAGCAATGGCAAACTACTGAGCGTAATCTTGCCAAGAAATCAACAATCAGCTGAAAGATGCTGATGTTGACAGCAATGTCCTGTAAAGGATGTGCAAAATATCCTTTTTACAGGACAACGCTGTCAACACTAGTATTATTTGCTGTTGTTGATGTCTTGGCAAGACGTTCAGTAGTTTGCCATTGATGTCTGAACGACCGGCTCCCATACCAACTCGTTAAAGCCAGCGTAACGCAGTCTGCTGCCAAACCGGTCGCAGTTGTGTTTCGAACGCGGGTAAGCGGGCTTACGAATCGCGTACGTAAGACCTTAGCCACGGAGAACGGCATTAAGGTTGTCAGAATGAGGAAATAAGTAACGAACACGCGCAATGAGAGCAGGCACGGACAGTTCCGACATGTAGCTAACCAGCTCGTAACAGAGACATGAACAAATTCCCAAGTTTTGTTGGCTCAATAATTGATATTTCTGTGTATTTCGTATCAGGGACAATCAGCACGCACACCCTTGGACTTCTGCCGAAGAGACCGGGCGCTTATGGACTTGTTGCGAGTGCAGTCACGTCGATTCTTCATTATGAATGGTAATCATGTCTAGCACTCAACAGCAACGCCGAAATCACTAGAGTTGCGTGTGCGTTCTCCTGGAAATCTCCCATACCCATATTCCGAGGTTCGATCGACCACAGCGCAGTTCACCGCGCACTGAAGCCAAATGTGTATATTCCCTTCACCGTGTGTCTTAGAGATCTCTTTATCCCTGAAAATGAATTGACGTCTTCGTGTATTTATAGTCATTACTCAAACCTCTGTGGTTAAGTGGTTAAGCCTCCTGTAAGACGTTCCGAAAGTCGTGGGTTTTCCTCCGGACTCCGTCACTAAGTTCACGCGTTCTATTTTATTGGAGACTCCAGGGGGTCGTCGCTGGAGCTACGGATTTTCGTGCTCTGTGTGAGGATTTCGGCAAGCCGTTTTGCGGAAAGAGATCGAGTCATGTGGGTTAAGGATAACACACGGTCCAATAAAATCTAAGTTCGTGCCCTTAAGCAACTTTATAAGAGCGTCTAAATTTCTCCAAATATAATTATCATTTGTTGTTATTCAACGTCGGACATTTTGTTAGGTAGAAACATTATGGTGGTTCTATCCAGTATTCTGAAGAGCTGCAGTAGCGTAGTTGCTAGACATGTGTTCGAATCTTCCGTGAGGCGGGAATTTCCATCTCTTTCTCTCTCTCTCTCTCTCTCTCCCACCCCATCTGACCAGGGCTGGCTCCCAGATTGACAGGACCTAAAATGAGTAGCAGGAAATGTCTGGGAAGTAAAAGCGGTCGGTGTGACACAAGCAACATCATCTATCGAGTGCTGGTTTGTGTATACAATCTAGGGCTAGCACTTCCTTACCCAATATGCCTCTAAGCGTGCAAAATGCTCCCTTCTAGTGTATCCTATAATATATTTTCGTGACTATTACCTGGATGTTTCTCCAGGTATAGCTAAAGCTGTTACCATTAACTAATTAACACCAGAAGCCGATGACACAGCCAAACCACGTGTACAGCGATACTAACTATACAAAAATAAGCAATAACTCTTGCCAAAAGCTTCACATAAAATAAGAAACACATTTAGTAGGAATTTACAAAATATGGACAGGGTGATTACATTAAGCCGATTACATTAACGACGAACATTTGTATGTCGTGAAAACGGGAAATTTGGATGGGATGAGAGGCACAGGGAAACCAAGTATCAGAAATAAATAGCAATGTACGAGACAGACGGCTGTGGACAGACATGATCACCAACGCCACACAGCATGGTCAATAAGAAGAAAAAAGATGGAAACAGGCAGATAACCGGGTCCGAATCCAACCAACAAATTAATTCTGCCTCAGCCTCTTTTTCAAAGCCCGCGATATGTTGTGTTTCCGTTGCGTCACCTACACGTACATTGCTTGAGTCTGGAAGTAGTGATTCTCCCCCCCCCCCCCCACCCCACCCCCCCCCCACCCCCCACCTCCCTTTAAAAAAAAAACCCATCTGAAGAATAACGGCTGTTTACTCAAGAAGGTGTCATTGTTTCCTGTTCAACTCCCCGAGCCTTACCGTGTTTTCGATCAGACACGTCCCACAATGTGCTTAGTGGACATTCTGTACTTCGACCACCGGCTCCTTTTGTCTTAAACAGTTAATTATAATGAGCCCAAAGTCAACGTTCCCTCGTGGTGGATAGTCATGTATGAGCGTCGAGTGCCGCACACTTCACATATACTAAAGACAGGCTATCACCGCTGGCGTATCACTAAGACATATTGGGGATATAATGTTAGCTCCATATTTTGGTGACCGAAAGAAGCTAGAGAGGTCATGTAGTCAGTATTACGAAACTTAGATCTTGTAGGCCGGTCTCTCTGGCCGAGGGGTTACAACACTTTCTCCGTAATCCCGTTTATCACGCAGAGTCTCGTAGCGGGAGAGAACTGGGAGCGGTTCGACCCCCGCTGGTGACTTGCGGGATACTGAGCCGGCCGCTCAGAAAGCAATGACAAGCTACTGAGCGTAATTTTGCAAAGAAATCAACAGACAGCTGAAAGATGCTGCTGTTGACAGCGATTTCCTGTAAAGGATAAGCCAAACAAACAAAAAAATCGTGTAGACTCAATCAAAATGTTGGTCCGAAGTACACAATTAAACCTTGCCAATAATATAGCTTTCAACGTAAAACCACTTTGCTGGTAGATGAGTGCTTCACATATACCAGATGAGGGAATAATTAGGTGGGGTGATTAGGTTCCTTCCTGGCAGTGATTTCAGAACTGTAGAAGTAGATGAATGCTCAAAATACTGACGTCATCTACAGGTCATCGAAGGCAATATGGGATATTGCTAAACAGTTGCGTAACACGAATATGTAGCATTTCAATACAAGGCAAGAAACAGTGGCTGTGGTAATACATATCCAAGATTTCTATGATTGTGTAAACTGCACACATCATTAAGTAATGCTTGATGGGCGGTGGTATTAACACATGGTTAGTAAACCTGATCACAGCAGTGTTAATGGACAGAACAATGACGTTCTATTTCGGAATGCGGACATGGCAATGAATGTATTCTTGTCATAACCTGTCCCTCTGGGGTTCTCCATAGCTACAGTGTTGTCAACACATGTACAATAAAACTGTCCTCGAACACAATCCGCTGTGGCGTTAAACAACGACATGCGAAAGCCGACATTCAAGTTTACTTGACAGGTCTGAAGCAGGCATCGGCGACCATCAGTCTCTTAATCCTCAATGTCATCTGATATTTCATTTAAGTTGGTATTGCCCAGATGTTTAAGCTATCCGCATACACCTCTGTTTGTTTCTGCATCTCATTCTTAGTATGTAGCTATATAAGGTTAACTTCTTTAATCCATCTCTTCTGCTGATTTGCAAGAGACATTGCACGTGTCATCACGTGTTTAAAATTAAATATATCAAATAAGTGGACATTAATAACCCAGAAGTGCGGAATTCTTGAAGAAAATGAAAATATATACTTCCATATAAAAGGAATAGATAAAAATTTAATAAAACACAATAGTCAAATACTCACAGATAAGTTAGTTTTGTATCAGTCGCGTCTTTTTAAAATCCATGCTGCATGGCGTTGATGATCATGTCTGTCCACAACCTTCTGTCTTTTGTATTGCTAATCATATCTGATACCGATGTCACCACCTGTCATGATGTCAAAAGTCCAGCACCTCCTCTCTTGGGCGTCCTCTGCCTCTCTTCCCCTACAGCGTTGCCATGGTAACGACAATCTCCAGCTTTCCCCTTCTCATGACAAGCCCAAAGAATGTGGACTGTTCTGAAGCAAGTAACCAGTTCTCTTTGTGAGTTAACTTCTCTTAAATTATTTTCATTGCTCTTTCTGACCATCAGCATTGATCACCGAGGTACATATGAACTTCAGTGAGCTTTACATTTACAGTCTTGTCGCTTTATGTTTATGGTTGTACTAGTTGACCCGGCCCGGCTTCGCCCAGGCCCTGGCGGGGATCTATCTATCTGTCTGTCTGTCTGGCTGGCTGGCTGGCTGGCTGTCTGACCCGGCCCGGCTTCGCCCAGCTCCTAGTGGGGAGCATCTCATTTAATTCATATAAGTAGTCATATAAGCTCCCGTTTCCCGACTATCTGTCTGTCTGTCTGTCTATCTATCTGACCCGGCGCGGCTTCGGCCAGCCCCTGGCGGGGAGCCTCTCATTAAATTCATATTAAAAAAAAAAAAATTAACTTAAGAATGTCCTTCCACACACCATATGCTCTCTTTCACACCGCACACGCGGCCAACTAGAAACGTTAATTGTATACAAAAACAATGTCCTTGTAGTATTTGAACAGGCGTGCTGGGTGTATGGTATTTGTGTAGGGCTGTTTAACACGGCGTTTGTGTGTCGAATCGGTGTGCAATGCGTTTCAACAAATTACAAAATATACTTACATATTATGCATAAAGTATTAACAAAAACAAAATTAAGAATGTCCTTCCCCACACCATCCATTATTTTTAATGAAAACTGTTTTTAATCACCTACATCCGGGAAGGTTAACTCGGTCAACAAATGCCCGCAGAAGTCGGATGTGTCGGCCTAACGGCGCAAGAACGCAGCTCTGCTGTAAACAAGCACAACGCAGAAAAAAACACCTCCGGATGAACGCAGAAGAAGAATCGCCTACATGACTGTAGATAACTTCTTTAATATAAAAAGATGGGTTAGAAAATTTTCACTATTTAAATAGATGCATTATTTTTATGAAAACTTTGAAAATGCCTTAAAGATGTTATTATTATTTATTATAACGCACATGCTTGTAAATAACTGTAGAAAAAGAGTTTATAAACCTTTGATAACATTGCAACAATCTATATATAAAATATATAGCAATGCTATTAAAAGTTATGCCTCTTGATATAACTTTTCTTGAGTTAAATCCCCTCGCTATATATAAATGATAATGTAAATTAAAATATTAAATTTTAGTAAGTACATAGCTGTTTGTACACTAACAAACTATGACAGTTGGCTGCACGGGAATGAAAAGAAAGCATGTAGAAAATTTCATCTCAATCGGATGGACCGTTCGCGAACGCATCAAATACATCCGGATACACATTGCCTTTTATATATATAGATTACGTGGGTCAAAATGGATATAGGGAATTCTGAGGTATGTTGACAAACAATGGGAGACATAAATTGTGGGAACATTGGAGGTTTCAGCTCAAATAATCAATCTTATAATCCTGCTTGCTAGTACGGTGTGTTTTCCTGCAAAAAATGTAATGCCGTGAGAGAGAGAGAGAGAGAGAGAGAGAGAGAGAGAGAGAGAGAGAGAGAGAGAGAGAGAGAGAGAGAGAGAGAGAGAGAGAGAGAGAGAGAGTCATCCACTTGACTTGTTCATAATGCCAACTGCCTATAATTTATTCAAACTGCATACGCTACATGAACATCACATGAGACATCATCTCTCCCAATCTTCCCACAGACAAGACCCCCCGCCTACCGCACACTGTTGCCACGGAAATGCCACGTCTCTACATGCGCCAGGAACAAAGACAATATCTGATCCTCTATAATACAAAAGTCACACGATTTAGCCTGGACTATTACACAGGAGACACCAGCAACTCTAGATCATCAAAGAAACAAGGGCAGATAAATGTATAAGTAATGCTGGAATCAGAGCTGTTGCCGGTTGAACGTCCACGTATTTCTATCTCTCCTTCCGGAAATCGATGGTGCCATTTGCAAATGTCGAGAACCAGTCCGTCTGACTCGTAGTGTTTCCGCGCACATTACAAAATGTCCTCGGACATTCGAAATCGTAAAGAGCAGGCCGTAAATGAGCACCGCGCTGGCAACATGTAAAATCAGAAAAGTTAATTATAACAGAATAGTTAGCTTGAGTCATTCTGACATTCATACACCGAGATCCTTGCTGTTATTGCAGGATTCGTGCATTGAACTAAGGGTGCTGGTGTTATGTAAAGAAATTATTAGATTATCATTAAATGTTAGCAAAACTGAATACATGGTAGCTTCCAAGAAAACACATATTTGAATGTGCTCTATATGTGGTGAAAGTGTCAAATTAAACAGGCTACAATTGCATTAATATAACAAAGGGCACCGCTTTATGCCACACTTGAAGGCGTGATGCGTTTCTGTCATTATCATTATGAATTGCCCTACTATTAAAAGAATTGATGCAATCTTTTATGACGAGCGAGCTTAACATGAAAACCTGATTTATTTATTTATTTATTTATTTATTTTTTTTTGGGGGGGGGGGGGGGGGGGGGAGAGAGAGAGAGGTGTGAATATATTCTGAATAAGTAAAGAACAAATGTATCATTTTTTTTTTTTACGTATTAACTTTGGCGTTCAATGCAAGTCCTCCAGCGCCGATAAAGTGCTTGAATTCCAGTTGAAATAAATTCTCTTGTCCGCGGGTGTAACCACTCATGCACCACCTGCTGTGCCTTTTCAACGGACCGAGAAGTCTTTCCTCCCAATGACTCTTTGAATTGTCCAAACAGGTGGAAATCACTAGGGGCTAGGTCTGGCGTGTACGGGGGATCTGATACACAAACTAAATTGTTGTCTTCGATGGTTTCAATCGTTGCACGGGCAGTAAGGGGTATAGCATTGTCATGTTGTAAACAGACACCTTTACTCAGAAGTCCATGTCGTTTAGATGTGATTTATGGTCGAAACTTCCTACTCCACTCATATTGGAGAATGCAGATAGTAGACATTGCAATTTTTCCTCATAGTGGGTTGTAACTGCAGCATCATCTGCAAACAGCAACTCTCTGAACAGTACCCTCCTAATTTTGGTCTTGGCCTTCAATCTCTGAGCGCATATATATATATATATATATATATATATATATATATATATATATATATATATATATATATATATATATATATATATATATATATATATACCCCTCTTATATCATTTTGTCGGGTTCCCAGTAGCAGGTTGCAAACTTACGTAAACACAAATGACATGGCTAGCCAAGTCCAACCTTATTAACGAAAGTAAAACAGTATATGCAACCACAAGAAAGAGATGAACGATGTTCTAGGATCATACAAACAGAAGAGAGGCAGTGGCGAACATCGTGACGGTTGAAGGGGGAAAGGCAGGCCAAGATACATGATTATTAATGGCCTAAGACGATGACATGGAAGAGTGCCATCAACAGAATTGATCCACAACACCAAAGATTGAGGTCTGCGGAGAGACATAAATATCTCAGTTACTTGGCAAGCACATGGTGAAAATGACCTAAAGTAATCTTTCAGACACTATTTTTTTAAGTCACGGTGCAGTGAAAAACGCTACAGCTGGTCAGCCGCCAATCGCAGATGCCCAAAGGTCAGAATGCTAATTGCCCTCTTATAGCGACTGCATTACCACGGCGCCAAAACTATTCCAGCCCGCCTAGAGCCCCAAGTTTCGTTATCTTGGAGCCATCTAATTTCTAGCTTCCCCCTCCTTGACCGTTTGCCATACTTCTCCCATTCGTTATCTCTCAAGATTCACTCCATATGCCGCTGATCGATCAGCCAGCACCCATTATCTCCTATGTCTAGTCTAGCTAGTGATGTATGCGGTCTCCATCTATCCACTTGTCCGTCCTGCAGAATTCGAGTTTTCCTACGGCCGACTGAATACACCAGATTTCACAACTGATCTGTCAGAAAATATCTAGTAAAATAAGGTCAAGAACTCCTTACACGCCCTGGAGTATATTGGGCATACGGTGCAAACTCCGGATTTGTAAATATCAATCGGCACTCGATCGATGATGTCATCAATATCACACCGGCCGTCTTACTTCCCTGGACATATCCTGGTACTTATTTGTGTGTCGAGAAGAGAGTCCAGGGCAATGTATGTTTATATCTGTCGCCCATGGCGACACGCTACCGCGACTGTCAGAAATCCTATTGTAAAGGACTCTTTTACACATCACTTAGGGCAAATGATGCTATACCCATAAGTACAGCCGCGCCAGCAAGAAAACAGATAAGTGAAATTAATACTTTCATGTAGTGTCTTTCGTGTATTGTTAGTCTATTTTTGTTTGTAATGTTCAGTGCTGACGAAGGCTTTGGCCGCAGCGTCCATTTTGTTTCTTGTAGTCGTGCTTTAGCAATGCTCACAATCTACTTCTCGTTTTTCGGTGATTCATTGATTCCATAATTATCTAGGCTGATAGGTACTCGGTGGGTCACGTGATCAGTATCACGTCAGCCGCCTTTATTTCCCAAGACCTTTTCTAGTAACAATTTTAGGCTGGGTCGACTTGGGAGCCCAGGTCAGTTTTTAAATTTCGAATCCACCCCGATGCGGATCGAATCTATGACCGTCTGGCCGACAGCCGAGTTTCTAACCACTACGCTTCGCGGCTCCCAATCCTGTTGTGCAAAGGCCTCATTCATCTGGACCGGGCATAGGCCGCTCTGACCATTTCAAATACCTCGTGTACATAATACTTAGTTTGCCTTACAAGACAGCTTCTTTTTTTTTAACATCCCGAAGCAGGAACCTGCTGCTCTTTGATTACCACAACCATTATATGTTGTAGGCCCATGGGAGAAATAGGTGCCAAGTCTTTCCCTCACTTAGCGAACAACGAACACAGGCGTCGAACCCTCGTTCAACCACACTCTGACATTATCACTGTAGTCTCCTAGCGATGTCACTAACTCGCTCGCTTTAGCTGCTAAGCATGATTCCAAATACCACATGTACATGTACAGAATCTTCTGTTTGCCAGACAAATTAACTAAGCAAAGGCAGCCGCGTAGCGGATACAACATATGAAGTATAGTTCTCTCCCCCTTCACCCTCCTTCAATTGCCATACAATTCTCAGAAAGTTGCCTGGAACCCTTGTTTATAAGAAGGGGACGATCCGAGAGCCATATTGGTATAATAAAAAAATATACTCCTGAACCCGGACGACTTTCTTTGCAGAAAAAAAGCACTAACCACTATACCAGAGAGGTCCTCTACACGTTAACTGCTAAACAGATTTCACACACCACTTATACAGAACCCTAGGTCGCTTACTAAGTCGCTTAAAAGTCGACAGGGTCGACTTCATTGCACCGGGTTTTATCCCATATGGCTCGGTCTCTTTCCGCAGCGCGGAAAGCGTCGCACAAAGCACGAACTCCGTAGCTCTAGCGACGACCCACAGGAGTCTCCGAAAAATTTCACTCGTGAACCGATGGACGCGGCCCGGAATCGAACCCACAACCTTCGGAGCCCGAGTAAAACGGCTTGACCACTTCGCCACGGAGCGTCCCAATAACCCTAGGTATGGGTTACCAGTCTGTGACACTGAATTCTGCATTCATACAATCTGGATCTATATCTTTTTGTTTGCATATCCTATTTACAGGGTATTGCAGCCAACACCAGCATTTTTCAGCTGCTGTTGATGCCTTGCAAGTGCTACGATCAGTAAATTGCCACTGCTTTCTGAACGACCGGCTCACATACCTCCGTAAGTAACCAGCGCGACGCGATCTGCTACCGAAACACGCTCAGCTGTTTTTCGTACGTGAGTATACGGGATTACGAACAACGTCCTTAACCCCTTGGATCTATATCACAGGCGGTTATTCCCACATACGTACACATCCTTCTATGTAAGAAATGGGCCCATGTGTGTGCCCCACGTCTCTCACGTGTATTATTATTATTATTCTCCGTTTTGTGTTCCTCATTCGTTTTCTATCTCTGTTTTCATTCCGAGTGTAGATTGCAGCACTAGACAAACATGCTATACATGCCCTGAGTGTCCGAAGATCTTTGATGAGAGTGCTGCATGTGTACGTGTGTGTGTGTCGGATATCCTCTCTCCCCTCCCTAGTATGGCAAATAGATATGCCTACAGCAAACGATGGGGCTACACAGCTCGTCCATTATTGCTGGACTCCCAGTGTAGTCCAACTCCAACAGGGGGATGAATATAGTAAAGGATCCTTCTTCCACTTCTTGGTGTGCATTGTGCGGCAGCCGTAGTGGTAGAAAGAAAGAAAGAAAGAAAGAAAGAAAGAAAGAAAGAAAGAAAGAAAGAAAGAAAGAAAGAAAGAAAGAAAGAAAGAAAGAAAGAAGAAAGAAATGAAGGAGGGAAGGAGAAAGTTCGGACGGACGGACGGAAGGGAGGAAGGAAGGAAGGAAGGAAGGAAGGAAGGAAGGAAGGAAGGAAGGAAGGAAGGAAGGAAGGAAGAAAGGAAGGATCAGGATGAGCAGGTTTTGAGGAACAACAAACTTGAACAACCCAGTGATAACTGTCAAACCCGGTGGGAAGAGAGCAAGATGAAGACAAAGAGTTACATTTATGGATGGTTAGTGATCGCGTGAGACGGCAAACCAAGACAACCGACACATACCGACATGGCACACGATGATGACGATGATGAATGTCTGTCTAACAGGAGTGTTCCATTATATATAGTATTGGATACCCTAATTGCTCTGAACACAATCTGTATTTGGGTTTGCATGAAATCCCGCACATACATCCTGATGATAACATTGGGTAACAGGCCAAAAAAAAAGCCGGGCCGGGTCAGCTAGTATATATATATATATAATATATATATATAATATATATAATATGGAGACCTAACAAGGCAAGAAAATTAAAGGCAGGTGAATAATATGGGGAGGATACGAAGGAGCTGCAGTAACTGACAAGAGATAAGCAAGCTTGATGTGAGATGGTCGAGGACTTATGCTCCACTAGGGGATAAGAGGTATCTGCAGCATGATGTATGTATTTGAAGCAAAATCGTCAAGGCCGACTGATTGATCGGCAAAAACCCCCGAGGTTTAGACAGCTAATGCAGGCGGGTTCGATAAGCTTCATGCGGGACAGATATAAATCATCATACATCAAAGTCGCCATAAAAACATGACTTTCCAACTACCCTGTGATAATACAGCCAGAATCTGGTTCATATTTTATCACAAACTTTTTCTGTCCAGGGTTCTTGCTTTTACCAGACAACCCAGGACCAGAACGGTGAATGTAAAAAGTGACCGTAACCATAGTAAAGGATAACTATTGGGGAATTCTCTGAAATCATTAACACAGTTCATAAATAAACAGGCACGTATTGTTTGGCGCTCAAAGAAGTGGGGAAAAGAAAGAAGAGCATAGAGAACGCACTAGACAATATAAAAATGCTACGTCTTCTTCTTCTTCTTCTTCTTCTTCTTCTTCTTCTTCTTCTTCTTCTTCTTCTTCTTCATCTTCTTCTTCTTCTTCTTCTTCTTCTCCTTCTTCTGATGTCTCTATAAGCCCAAACAATACATGTTTGAACTGTCTGAGTAGGGAATAATGTTGCTTGCCGCGAGAAGCGTTAGTCCTTCACGCGCTCTGGGCCATGGGATAATGAGGCTATTGATAGAACGAGTTCGCATTCACTGTTTGGTTCTGAATGCGGTAAAGACATAAAGAACTATGTAAGGTCATTGCTAGGCCAGACAGTTCAAGTAACAACTAGGATAGAATAGCGTCAAGTGCGAGAAAAAGCCAGTAAGTATTTTACAAACTAATATGGGGTGTACAAAATTTATATTGTTGAAAGATGTCATACTGTGGGAGCACAATCCAGATACGTGTTTAGCATAGGTAGCAGTATTCTAGACCTCGTAGGCGCAGAATTCAAAGCACTGATAAGTGTATCAGTTCTGGTGGTGAATATATTGAGATTTATTTATTTATTCTCTAATATTCATTTCAACTGCCTTACTAACTTCCTTTAGCAATAACTGGAATCAGAAATAAAGACAACTGAAAATGTAGTTGGTCGTATAAGATTAACCGATCAACGTATGTTGAACTGCTTCATACAGAATAAGTCAAACTAATCGGGTGTCGTTATCATATCTATCTAGCTATGCCCGCGTGTCTAAAATCCACCCATAATCCCCAGTCCCTCCGCCCATCCGGGCCCAGGGTCCATTTTGATTTTTTTTTTTTTTAAAGTTTCCTTTGTGCCCGTCTCCTCCGGTGGTTTCTTCTGTTAGTGTTGGCTCCTTGTGCGTTTTGCTTGACCGGGTGCAGTCCTTATAAAAACTTTTCATTTGGTCTTTTTATCTCCTATTTTGTGTGTGTGTGTATATTGTCTGTAGAAGCTTTTCGGTGGATTTATTTTCTTCCTTGCGCCTTTCTCTTTCGATTTGAATTTGAGTTGCT
Source organism: Cepaea nemoralis (assembly GCA_014155875.1). Taxonomy (NCBI): domain Eukaryota; kingdom Metazoa; phylum Mollusca; class Gastropoda; order Stylommatophora; family Helicidae; genus Cepaea; species Cepaea nemoralis. Next base: position 51,107 of record JACEFZ010019464.1, read on the forward strand.
TTTGCCTGTCCAGGGTCAATAGTGGAGACCACCGGGAGTACTCTGTGCCTTCTTCATCATAAAACATATCTGGCTTTCTTCAGAGGTCTGGCGGGATACTGGCTTCCCCTTGAATTTCTTGAACATCGTGGTTGGGCTGCTGGCTTTAGCTTGCGGTTCCGGCATGGTCTTTTGTGGGGTTTCATCTTGCGGCTTCTCTGTGGGGTTTTTCCCCCCGTGGCTTCTTGGTTTGTTTGGGATTAGTTCCCTTTCAGCTTTTGGTAGTTCTCTTTCGTTCTTGATTGCTTGCAGGATTTCTTCGTTCTCCTTCTTTATCAAGCCATGCGTTCCACCTCGTGCTTGATGTTTTGCTGTATTTCCTTCACGTCAGCCAGCAGTTTCTCGATTGTCGCTGGTTGGTGCCGGTGTTTTAAGTAGCGTGACTTGTTCTTTAACTCGTCAATCTGGCTTTGCAGTTGAGATCTTTCAGCTTGTGAGATGCACGTGGCTGACGCTGCACCTCCGCATTGCTTACCTTATATGGTGTCTTTGTGGTAATGGCGATCTTTAAGATAGTCTCTGTGTCTTTGGAGGTACGGACAGCCCATGTTTCTTGCTCCATGCTTGCCCAGGCAGTTGGCACACTTTCTCTTGTCATGGGCTTCTGGAAGTCCCTGTCTTGTTTTGCCAGCGGACATTTCTTGAATGCATGGTGCTCGGCGCAATATCGGCAGATTTCTGTCTTGCTACAGCATGTTGTTCTGCTGTGGCCGGCCCTCTGGCATCTTGAGCATTGGGTGATTCTCGGAATGAATCTTTCAGGCTGTTGTATTCTCTTGTTTATCGATACTTGGCTTGGCATCTCGCTGCCCTCAGTCGTCACCACTGCTAGAGTAGTCGGGATCTTGGAGTACGTCAGAATCCGCTCCGCCTTCAAGATTCGGATATGAAGATTTTCCTGTTGTAACTGCATTAGGATCTGTTCATCTGTCAGCTCCACGTGGATACGCTTGCTAACCCATCTGATCGTCTGTGAGTCGATGTTTCCGACTTTGGTGTCTTTCTCTTCACTCTTCTTCTCAGCTGTTTTGGCTCTTGCCCGTGGTGGGTTGTTGTCGTTCCTTCCTCGTTGTAGCTTCGTTTGAGGTTACTTCAGATTCTTGTTCTTTGGTGCAGCTCTCAGGCAGATTCTCTCCACTCGTCTTCTTTATGGTCGTAGCGGCTTCCACGCTGCTCTTCTTGGATGTCTGGTGTCTTTTGGTGTTGGTCTTGCCCCGCCCACCCGCACAGTCTGTACTTTTATGGTGTTTTTGCGGTTTCATCTCCCTATTATGTGTGCATGAGTCTGTGTGTGTGTGTGTGTGTTGTGTGTGTAATCGCATGTTTCACCTCCCTATTATGTGTTCATGTACGCGCGTGTGTGTGCGTGTAGACTGGACATGTTTTCCCTCTACCATCTTCCTCTTCTCTGTGTGCCTAATCGGGAGCAGACATCGGCGATCATGACTCTCCAATCATCTGCCATTTAATATTTTATGATGCTATGGCTTACGGCGTTTCCTTCTTCTTCTTCGTTCATCCGGAGTTTTTTTTCGGACGTGATTGCGTTGTGCCTGTTTACAGCAGAGCTGTGTTCTTGCGCCGTTAGGCCGACACATCCGACTTCTGCGGGCATTTGTTGACCGGGTTAACCTTCCCGGGTGAAGAGCATTCTCTGCTCTGTGTCCATTGCAGCCATAGTTTTAAGTGCATTGAGTCCCTTTTGAGATCTTGCCACAACCGTCTCCACATGGTCCTTGAAGGACAGACTCCTGTCAAATGTGATTCCCAGATACTTCAGTTTGTTCTCTCTGTTGACGCTTCTACCATCTATCGTGAGGCTTGGGGCATCATCTCTCACAATCCTGTTGTCCAGAGAGCACCACAACACAGCCGCCTTTTCCGGGTTGATGACAGCACTCATTTCAGTGCACCAGTCAACAGATAAGGAGAAAGAAATATATGTTAATGAGGAAAAATTGGAGGTGATGGAAAATTTTGAATGTCTTGGGTCATTGATTACCAACAACGGTGAACAATGAAAGAAATTAAACGACGACTATCAATTGCTCTTCAAAGACTAAAACAACTGAATAAATTATGGAGTGGGATAGATAGAACTAATGCATCCATACTTTAGGAGCTGAATATTGAAGGTTGGCTATTAAAGAGGATAAAATGAAAATTGAAATATTTTGGTCACTTGAAACGTCACAAAAGTTGGAGACAACAATAATGGAGGGGTATATGCCTGGGAAGAGAGGAAGAGGAAGGCCAAAGAGAAGATGGGTGCAGAATATGGTGGATGATCTCTAAATGGGTGTATCGCAAGCGGGACATCTTGCTTATGATCGAGAATTTTTCCGAAAGGTTGTTATAGGAGCAAGGTTCTGCAAAGGACATGATACTGAATGAATGAACTTGATTGGTGATGGGTCAATATCATGCAGGTTACATTTACATTTCCTGGTTCCCACTGTAGGCTGGGTGAGCTTGGAAGCCCAGGACAATTTTCTTTTAAAATCTATGCCACAATGATCTGAACACATGCCCATCAGGTTGATAAGCAAAGCCAGGGATAGAAAATCTAGGTGCCTAGTCACCACAGCACCTGAAAATGTTACCTGGCGCCCAAATTTTCAAATTCAGTTCACACACAAAATTTTTTTCTTTTTATATTTTGAGTTTCCTATTAGACATATCCATTATTTGTTTTTAAAATGAGTACTGTATATTTTGTTGTTGTTTACGTGTTTTCCGTTCCCGTGTATCATGAAATCAGAACAATAAATGTGCCATTATTCCTTTTTGCACCATTGCATGCCAACTTGCGACTTCTATTACGATATTGTTACCCTAACGTTAACGGTAAAGTTCCTGTAACTCAGATGCTACAGTGACTCGGAGTTATTCAACCTGTTTCCGACAGCACCTCATCTAACAATAGAACTCATATAATAATAAGCACCATCGACTTGTGTCAGTTTGCTTCTGGCTATGTAGTGTTGTATGGTTACTACAAATTGTAGACAATAAATCTGTGTAAACTGGCTGGTGCAAGTAAAGAAATAATGTACTCTTACAGAGTTATTTTTAAGTAGACCGACTATGTCCATAAATGTACCACAAAGTGATAGAGAAGAGAACGAAGGCGAGACACGAACTGATACAAGTTCCATTTGTAATTTTCAAGATGGATGATCAGCATAAAACAAATAATTGTGTTTGAACCGACAATGAAAACCCTAACATCGAAGATCATCTTCATCACCTTCCACTTTTGCCATCAAGCACCGAGGGGAGGTATAATTGACGTTCCCATGCCTGATGGGTAGAACTGGATACAGGAAGGCCCCACTATACGTCGCTTCGGTTTATGTTGTTTAGCAATAACGTCGTCGTCACAATGAGACAAATTCACGTTACATCACTATGTTCTGCAATAACGTCGTCACATGTGTTGCTATGCTGCATTAACGTCATCATTTTACATTTTGTGCAGTGAGTTTTTCCAGAATTTTATCGTGTAATCACCCATAATTATGAGTGCCGATAGTGTGTCTGGTTGTAAGAGAACCAGGAAAAGTGTTACTCTTGAAGTGATGTTAGATGTGTTACGTCGTTTTGAGGCTGGCAATCGGGCTGTTGATATCGGTCAAGTCCATGGTTTACCTCCAACCACGGTAAGGATATTTTGTGCGGATGCTGACAAAATCAAAAGAGGGTGCTAAAAACGTAACCCCTCTGAGTGCTTCCAAGATCACTCATACCAGAAGTACTCTTATGGAGAGCATAGAAGCACTATTGGCCGTCTGGATTGAAGACCAGAACCAATGGAATATGTCTGTGAGCAAGATTGCTATCCAAGAGAAAGCAAAGTCTCTCTATGAAGATCTAGCTAAGAAAGCGAGTGAGAGCAGTACTAGTAGTGCTGATGATAGTTTTGGAGCGAGTCGTAGATTTAATGCCTCCACGTCCCAATAATTCTACTACTCGCCCTCCAACCCACCTCTATTTAGCAAATAAATATCAACAATCATCAAAATAAACATTACATAATACACTATATTTCATTTAATTCTATGGGAAATAGTGTTTCGCTGTATGTCGTTTCACTTAAAGTTGTTTTCCAAAAACGTAACCCTGACGTTAACTAGGGCCTTCCTGTAGTGTAATTCTGTATGATTTGATGTCTTTATGTCATCAATCTATTTTCTTCTAGGGCGTCCTCTTGCTCTTATAAAAGATTTTCTTTGATGTAGCGTCAGTGCTGCTAACTGATGGTGTTGCACAGAAGATAAGTGTTGCTAAATTCCCACAGTTGCACAAACAAACATTTCATCAATTATGGCTGGAACTACTACCATGGTAAAACTGAAGATGGAATTGTGAAGTTAGCAGTCAGTTTCCCAACACTGCAGACCAAAATTCACAAGTTGTGTTTAGATGCTCTGGATCATTTAATTTGGAAAAAAAAAAAGATAAATCCTGTTTGTTCTTCAAGCGCAGGAGACAAAAGTGCAATCCTGAATTCTCTCTTTTAGCAATGTGTGAAAAAATAGAAAACGGATGCTAATATGCTGCAACATATGAATGTACATTTCATGGCATTGTAGTGTATTACCAACAATTATAGACCCTACACTGACTTTGAAGGCTTGAATGCATTGTTAACTACGCTAAATGTGATTGATTCAGAGAAGAGTAAGTTCTAAATATGGGTTTCACAAATGCATGTTTGATTCGGTGATTGCTTGCTTGTGTTCGTTGGCTTGAGCTCCAACGCGAAGTCCTGTATGTCGGATGAAGGCATCCTGTTGTCCAACATCAGTGTGAAGTCATACAGGACCTGAGGTTTGCGTGAGTATCCATTGTCCCATGTCTGGCTTATTGATGTGCAGACTGGTGGTTCATCGCCGTACAGGCAAACACTCTCCGACTTCGGAGGAATCGGCGATCCTACTGACTTTAGCCAGGACCCCGAAGGGACCTGTTGCCCAGGACGCTCGACGAGGACGCGTCAATAGGTCTTGGCCAGTATATAACCTGGCCCTGGTGCCTTGGAAACACCTCTGCACCCCAATTCGGTGATGTGTACTGAAATATATAAATTAAATATTATACTAAGATTTAAATATGTATAGTGAACCTCATCAAAAGAATGTATTCCGTAGTTAATTTGAATAATAAAGCCACAAACAAAAGGTTGCACAGTTCATTACTTGGCATATTTCACTACATCTTGTCAGGTGTATACTACAGAAGTCACACAACATTAGCTAAAGTTAAAAGATAAATCCTTCAAGCTGAGATATGCAACACGCATATTCCCACAGTAATTTAAATTGTCTACCACGCCTTTTTGTTTACACAAATTTAGCTTGGCCACATGAATAGCAACTACTTTAGCACATTAGCTAAAGAAATATTGTAGGTTGCCCCTGAATGTAACTTCCGAATTGACATCTCTGGGAAGGTTAACCCGGTCAACAAATGCCCACAGAAGTCGGATGTGTCGGTAACGAAACAAGAACACAGCTTTTCTGCAAACAGGCACAACGCAATCACGTCCGAAAAAACTCTCCGGATGAACGCAGAAGAAGAAGAAGAAGAAGAAGAAGAAGAAGAAGAAGAAGAAGAAGAAGAAGAAGAAGAAGAAGAAGAAGAAGAAGAAGAAGAAGAAGAAGAAGAAGAAGAAGAAGTATGTGAATGAAAACAAAAAGTGTAAAGAATGTATTTCATACACTGCCTCTGGTGAAGATTTGATATGTGAAATAAAGAAAAGCCCAATGTCAGCATCTTACTTGATGGACATGCAGACAGATATGATGATAAGGTGCTTATTCTATATATTCATGTTATCAGAGAAAGAAGGTGAAGGAGATATTACTTTCCATTGTGCCATTGGAATATGCAACAAGTGATGGGTACTTGAAAGGTCTAGAGACGTGTGAGTAACTCAAGTATTCTCATAATGATATCTTCTTCTTCTTCTGTGTTCATCCGGCGTTTTTTTTTCGGACGTGACTGCGTTGTGGCTGTCCACAGCAGAGCTGAGCTCTTGCGCCGTTAGGCTGACACATCCGACCTCTGTGGGCATTTGTTGACCGGGTTAACCTTCCCGGGGATAATGATATCTTTGACTGGGCCTCCAATATACAAGTACAATCCAAAATCCAAAATACATTTAATGGCTCATTTTAAAACTGGTGATCGAGAGAAATGGCGAGTCATGACCGCCCACGCTTTCCGGCATGGCACATGATTGATTGATTTAAAATATGTAGTTTCATCTGAGTTTGATTTATTTTTCTCTTAGCCTGTGTTTTTTTTAAACATATGCTAGCTCCAGAGAAAAAGGGGCTGGCGCCTGAATAAGTTTCGATTTTTCTACCCTTCGGCAAAGCCACTGTGCTACCCTGGCTCTTGAAAAGTATAGTACTAGCTGGAATTTGCACAATTACTGGAAAAGTGTCACATGTAAAATACAATCAACTAACAGTGATAGCAGCTGGTTATGTAATCATAAACTTTATTCATTTATACTATTTAGCATATTTAACTATTGACTATTTGTTTCTGTATACTTTTCAGAATAGTGCATAAAAGACTGCAGCAAATGCAGAATGTAGGGAACGGTATGTATTTACATGTATCAGGTATACCCCAACTAAGACAGAGATATGCACAATAAAATAAAAATAAAGGAAACTTTTTACACACCTTGAGGCATATCAAACAATGAACAAGTAACTGGAAAGTTGAACTGACGCCTTGGAGATGTGGATATACAGCAGAATAGGTCACATTTCATGGAAAGAAAAACCATCCAATACAGAGGCTTGGAGTTCAGCATGGCCGAATAGATAAGAATGCATGTTCTTAGACATCCGGTATGCTGATGCCGAGATAAGGGGTTCGACCCCTACACCGGACAGTTGGACTAAAATGTTGACCTCTTGTCCTTGACTTTGGGACGTAAATTACAAATACCTCTGAAGTCGGAGTGGGTTATCCTAGCGGCGAGGGGCACTGTTAATAGGGAAAGCTAATCCACACACAAAATTCAGTCCAGCACTACTAGAAGTAGTGTGTATGGACTACACTTGAGTTCAAAGCGAGTGAGCGCCCAAAAAAAAAATAGTACAGAGGTTCTCGATTGGCTGATACTGAAAAGAGAATTGATGAAAGAAATAAAAAAGTCAAATATTTTGGTCACACTTTGACCCATCAGTAAAAAATACTGTCCCTGTTCCCCAAATCTAACAGCATATATCAATTTTTATGCAAATGCCAGTCTGTATACATAGGCAGAACATAATGGCAGTTAGAAAATAGAAAAGCAGAACACATCCCTAAATGGAAAAGTAAACAATCAATGGAAAATTATGGCATTCTAACTAACCATACCAACAGGAAGGAATCTACATCTTTCAAAACATATCACTTAGAATTTGGGCAAGTGGCAGACAAAAACGCTGCTGTTCACTAAAAATAACCAAAAGTTAATGAGATATGCAGAGACATCAGCTGTACACATGGGTAAATTGCAATTATTAAATACAAAATTAGTCTTTTTAAGACTACCATGGTAACAGTCAAACATATGGCAGTGTGTGGTTATGTTTTTCAGAAAAAGGATTCATTGTGCTGCTTTAATATATTTAGACCATTTTCTCTAGTATATATCTGATGAGGTACAAATAAATGTGCAAGACAATAAATTGTGCAATATATTGTTTAGGGTCTTCATTATTCAGATAATTTAAAATTAAACAGAAATTGGCTCATAAATATATTAAAACAGAACTTACATCTGTTGGGGAAAATAGACAGTTTTCACCAAGTGCTGCGGCTACTGCTTGTCCATTTGAAGTTTGCAAATCACAAAGGATAACTTTTGCTCCTTCTCGAACAAATCTCTCCACAGTGGCACGTCCAAGGCCAGAAGCTCCACCTGTTACCAAACCCACAATATTCTTCAGCGTGCCTATTGACGCCATGATGTTCCAATGTCCCCGGCGTTTCCTGGTTGTTTATGTTTTCCATCGACATCTTTCCCTTGCCTTTATTCCATCTCTCCTATTGATACGCTGCATACATGTAATCCCCCACCCCCCCAGCCAGTGGATTTTAGAGTTTCCAGGGGAGAGGAGGGGGGGGGGGGAAATTAAGATTATTTCAAGATCGCGTTAATACAAGAACCGCTTACTTGATATTGTTTACTCCTCCATACTTTACGGTTCTGCACTTCTAGCCCTTCTGAAATTCATTTTATAACGTAAGTAGACCCGCAAATAACGTTCTGTGTAGATCGCTAGTTGAACTAGAACTGAAATAGAACTCTATATAGTATTCTAGTATGTTTTATTAAATTTAGCTTCAATTTTTACGTATATTATGTAGGGGCGGAGGTGGGGTGGGGTGGTTTATAGGGAGGAAATACGAAAGGGGGGGGGGGAATGTGACATTCTGAACATATGGTGAAAAGGTGTATGGGCCAAAAAAGATGAGAACCACTGCTCTACACAGTTAAAAAGATATTTGAATGTTCTTTACATAATGATGCAATCAAACCAAGCATTTATTGGTTGTGATTTAAAAGGCAATTGTAGTTTGCTATTGCGTTCTGAACGACCGACGCCTCATACTATCGACATTAACGCAAAGCAGTCTGCTTCCACACGGCCCGTGACTGATTTCGAACTCTCGACTCGGTGTGTCGGGGAATTATGAAACTGCGCATCTCACTATCCCCTAAGCCACATCACATTTATATATGTATATTAAAGGCCCAAACATCAAATAGATCAATTCCTCCCCCCCCCCCTCCCTCCCCATATCTAGGTTACACAGCCATGGAAGATTTGACATGGAAATAAGCACATACTCGCCACATCCAAAGTCTCTGTCACTAGTATAGGTAACTCTCTGACAGGCTGTGACAAAACTGCCAGGCAAGAAAACCTACCCACGGATGGACAGAGCCCGTTGCCCTGGATACAATCTGTCTAGAAGCAGCAAACCTGACACAAATGTAGGTCAAAGCCGGACATGCTGACCTCTGGTGTGTATAACTTTGTGTGAGGCATTCCCTCGAAAGAGGAACGAAGAAGACAAACAGAAATATCTCATCTCGTTCCTCTTGTACCTGGCGGTGTCGAGGTGAAGCACAAACAGCCGGAGAGTGACCGTTTATGAGCTTCATATATCGATATTCCCATTGACTCTTATTCCCTGTCCATCTTTTACATGGTCGGCCTATTCTTCTGGTTCCATTTGGTCTGTTCATCGTTGCTTGTTGTGGTACACTATCAGTTAGTAGCCTAGTTATAATGACCGAACCATTTAACTGGCTGTTTTCTAATGAAATCTAAAAATACAATTTTTCTGTTCTCTTTTTCTGTCATTGTCCAGTTTGGCACCGGTAGCATAGAAGGCCTGCTCAAAAATATGCTTGCTAAAAAAGCTGTGTGTGGTCTGTTCTTCTGTATGGATGCAAATGAAATGGCGAAGAGCATTGGGGAAGTACAGATGTTATGTTTGAGAAGAATAATGAGAACATCTTGCACAAAATAAAACAAACTCTGAGATCCTGGCAGCTGCAATGTAACTTTACTAATAATCAAAACCGAAATGAAAAGGAGAATGGAATGAATGGGACATGCTAACGAACGACGTGGAATAAAACAAATTAACCTTTTATGGGAAATACTCGGCGAGGAAGACAGAGAAAGATGCATCTGGAAAGCTTAAACTTCATCAAAACATACGATGATGGGGGAGGTCACGACCACCGACGTCTGCTCCAAGCCAAGCATGTATAGGACAATATAAAGATTTTTTTTTTTTTAACGAAACACACAATTTTGTTTTATTTTATACAAGTCAGGAATCAGACCAAAGAAACGAACGCTATCCAGAGAATGAGAAGAGAATTTAAGCAGATTCAGTAGCTCCTTCAGTCTCGTCTGTGCCATTTGATGACTGTCGCATTTTGATCTTTTCTTTTTTTTTTGTCTTCTTCTTTGGAGTTCCATCTTCTGGGTCTTCATCTTTGTCTTCTGCGGGTCGTATTTCTGAAGCATTCTCAGATTCTGTATTTGATTCTGCTGCCTCTGAACTGGAATTATTTGTGGTTTCTTCTTTTGATTCCTCACCAACTTTTGTTTCCTCAGACTTTTCCTCTGTAGTTTTTTCCTCCTCTGATGACTCTTCAGACTTGGCCTTCACATCTTCTGCTGTTGTTGCAACGATGGTTTTTTTTTGGTGGTTTCTGGGACTTCAACACAACTTCATCTTTTGTTCCAGGCATGAAAAAGATGTGTAAAATTAAAATCACAGAGCAGCGAGAGAGAATGAAATGAAGATACCACCATAATAATTCCACTGCGAGTTTTCACAGACTGAGGTAATCTAGATCAGAACTATTTATGGAAATATATATTTAATGACAGGCCCTAGAGTCACAGGCTGAGGGACGACACTAACCGAAATCCCACTTTCAGACGCAGACCACCTGCCGAGTTTCTCCGGTCATTAAACCCACATTTCTGAGTGGCGGTTCTGGAAACATCTGCATAATTCAACGAGAACGCCAAAATCATTGCTGCAATACTATCATTGCACACTGAACTATGTTGATTGTTCTATGGTTTAGGATATACAAATACTGTACATTTCCTTGGTACCCAGTCAAGTCTTAAGTTGAGCAGATGTAACGACTGAACATGTTAGCTGCCGTTATTCATCATGCAGCAACAATTTCACCATGTATTCAGTAGTTATTCCGTACATCGCACGCTTTTGTAAAGTTAGTTGCATATCCTTTACAGGACGTAGCAGTCAACCCCAGCATATTTTTTTTTTTGGCTATTCGTGATTCCTGGGCAAGTTCAATAGTTTCCAACTGATTTCTGAGATTGACCGGCACACATACGATTTCATTTTTTAAAAAAAAACAACGTAAGGCGTTATCTTGCCAAATCGCCCACAGTTAGGTTTCGAACGCAGTTATGCGGGATTACGAACTGCGACCGTAACCCCTTCGCCAATGAGCCGGTTTTTGTAAAGACACTAGTTCAAAAAATGTTGACTGTCCAAGTCTATCTTTCAAATCAATTCAGGGTTTTCGTTTGTAGAACGTCTCTTTCGCGCATGCGTGCGTGCGTGCGTGCGTGTTTTTTTTTTTTTTTTTTCGTTCTTGATATTCTTTGCATTTTTCTCAGAAACAAGAACTGGTATATGGATGTCAGTCAGTTAATTAATTAAATAATTAGTTTCTTAGTCAATCAGTCTGTTAGTGGGCAGATTATCCTCACTGCACACCAAACCACTTTTCAGTCCATAAGTGCTGGGATCCCCGCTTCAGTATCTTCCTCAGCGTGTGGTAGCTGCTGACACCGGTTGTTTGTTGGCTAACTATTCAATTTCTATCCCTCTACAGCGTTCTTGTCTGGCTTAACCCCTTGTGATTTCATTAACTTGCAGTCTGGCCAAGGTTGCAGATACACAGATAGGGATTTCAGTTATAGTTAAGGTTGCAGATTCACAGATAGGATTTAAGTTACAGTTAAGGTTGCAGATTCACAGATAAGGAGTTCAATTACAATTAAGGTTGCAGATTCACAGATAGGAATTTCAGATGCAGTTATGCGTAATCGCCGGAGAAGGAAGACTAGAAGCTACTGGGCATTTTGGCGTGATGAAACCACATATAGTGAACATGACTGGCAACAAACGTAATCGAATGATATGGACAAACATGACTACCGACTGAGCACAACGTGAGTGTAAGAAAAAGAATGTTCCGTGAAGAATGTTATAGACAGCTCAGAATATAAACCGCTCAACTTTAAAGTCGAAGTATGTAGTCAATGAAGTCTACCTCATAAGTCCAAAAATTAATATATATTTTCTCTGGTCTTCTGTGATTTTAAGAATAAAATGTTACATGCATTTATATGTGTGTGTTTTTAATTAAACATTTGTTCCATAGAAGTAAAGAGGAGGCGGATAGAATGGTTAGGTCTGCACTGTTGAGTGGTGTATTGGTGCATGATAGAACAGATATAAAGGCCCTTTGGTATCAAATGTATAGCGTGGAAGAGTATATACATCATCGTGGCCTTTAGAGAATGGTGCGGTAGGGAGTGACCTGAGGATCTGGCTGACAATCAGTACAGCGAGGGAAAGCCAAACGGATACATAATTAGACTGCAACTGGTATCATTAATATTGGGACTCAACTGGCTCTTGAAGATGAGGACGGAGCACGTATGGGAATGTCCTGAGTGCTGTGATGTCGGTTCGTGACTACACAGAATTGATCTATGACTATTATTATAGCTTATCTGATAAAAATAATACATCACCGAATACAAGCTGAAAACGTATGCGGTGTTTATAGATAGTGTTGCCATATAACAAACTTATTAAGATAATGACATTCATGCTGGTTTTCAATCCACACTTTCTTTGACTTGTTAGCAACACTTGCCACCAAACATCGCCATACCATCATCAACTTCCCTCAACACTTGGCACCTTACATCGATATACCATCAGTATCTTCCCTCAACACTTGCCACCTTACATGGCCATACCATCAACTTCAATCAACACTTGCCACCTTACATGGCCATACCATCAACTTCACTCAACACTTGCCACCTTACATCGCCATACGATTATCAACTTCACTCAACACTTGCCATCTTACATTGACATAACATCAACACCTTCTCTCAATACTTGCCACCTTACATTGATATAACATATCAATAATATATACATTGAATATAAGCTCCTGTGTGTTGCCGGGGCCCATAAGGGAAGCAAAGAATAGCAACACTGTAGCCTACCACGCATGTCGTAAGAGGCGACTAAGGAGGCTTGATGGTTCCGTCGCCCTGCTACTGAGTGCGTGGCGCGACAATGTGAGCTGTGAGTTTCGTGTGAAATGCTTCTGAATCTGCCCGAGGTTTTTTGGAACGTGACTGCATGTTCGGAGCGATGGCAGCTGGCTATGTCCCAGAGTTGACCGGTTTTTGCCGTATGCAGAAATGCGTGGCTGCTGGGCTTCTGGTTGACTGCCACTGCCACCGACGATGAACTGTATTTTTTTTTTGGGGGGTACTGTGTGGGTGAACATCTAGGAAACATCCAGACTGCCGATTCCATCAGAGATGAACTGGATGTTTCGTGGGGGACTATTGTGTTGACATTCTGGCGGCGGCATTATGCACAGTGTATCTGTGCGGGCTGTTGTTTGTCGAGACTCCTGTTTTTCCACTTTTCACATTGGGCAGTGGGAGGCGTTTTGTGTGATATTAACTGGCACAGGAACGGAGCAAAATGGGGACGACCCGTTGCTGTGAGGTTGGAACCGCGACTAACTAACTAACTAACTAACTAATTGATATAACATCAGCACATTTCCTCAACACTTGTCACCCTACACCGCTGTACCATCAGCAACTTCCATCAACACCAACCAACCTACACCGCTATACCATCAGCAACTTATATCAACACCTACCAACCTACACCGCTATACCATCAGCAACTTCAATCAACACCTACCAACCTACACAGCTATACCATCAGCAACTTCCATCAACACCTACCAACCTACACAGCTATACCATCAGCAACTTCAATCAACACCTACCAACCTACACCGCTATACCATCAGCAACTTCCATCAACACCTACCAACCTACACCGCTATACCATCAGCAACTTCCATCAACACCTACCAACCTACACAGCTATACCATCAGCAACTTCCATCAACACCTACCAACCTACACAGCTATACCATCAGCAACTTCAATCAACACCTACCAACCTACACCGCTATACCATCAGCAACTTCAATCAACACCTACCAACCTACACCGCTGTACCATCAGCAACTTCAATCAACACCTACCAACCTACACCGCTATACCATCAGCAACTTCCATCAACACCTACCAACCTACACCGCTGTACCATCAGCAACTTCCATCAACACCTACCAACCTACACCGCTATACCATCAGCAACTTCCATCAACACCTACCAACCTACACCGCTGTACCATCAGCAACTTCAATCAACACCTACCAACCTACACCGCTGTACCATCAGCAACTTCCATCAACACCTACCAACCTACACCGCTATACCATCAGCAACTTCCATCAACACCTACCAACCTACACCGCTATACCATCAGCAACTTCAATCAACACCTACCAACCTACACCGCTATACCATCAGCAACTTCCATCAACACCTACCAACCTACACGCTATACCATCAGCAACTTCAATCAACATCTACCAACCTACACCGCTATACCATCAGCAACTTCCATCAACACCTACCAACCTACACCGCCCTTTGGAAACCAGTGAAGTAGAAGAAAAGGTTAAGTGCATGTCGTAACTAGTGAGAATAATGTCAGTCTGCGAGGCAAGGATTCACACAGCATTCCATCATCGAAAGCCTACACAAAGCAGATTAATTAACAATGGTATTGAGACGAATAGGAAACATTCTGCATTCACAGCAAACAGGATATTGATTTTATTAGATCTAAAATAATTGCGGTCCGTCGGCAGTGGTTGGGTTCCATGGAGCAGAGAACAATAGGAACAAACTGCGACAGCAAAAGAAGAAGTACAATATAGGCTTTAAGTACATTTGTTCCTTCACAGGGGCACTGTCGTCATGTAGAGGATGCAGGTTCGAATCCGGGTATGCCTTTAGCTTACAACTGTCTATCAACACTACTTGTTCCCTTTACTTCTATAAGTACCGCTCACTAAAATGAATTATTACTATCGCCGAGGCTGGGAGGTTGTGAATTCTCTGAAAGTCTGTGAGGTTTAACTCTTAAGTCCGATGCACTGGCGTTCAGGTAGCCTGAACTCTGAAAACAGACTTGCATTAGACGGGGTAAGGCTGGTGTACAGACTTTGCTCTCTACAGGCTGCCAAAGTGCCATTTTCCTGGGACTGTTGCAGAGCTCTCCTTCCCCTCTCACAGTTCAGAAACTGCGGACAGGAGCTTCAAATCTTCGAACGGGCAAATCAGGATGCCACCTCATGATTCAGTATATTACATGCGGACTGGTTGTAATTAGGCTTCGGTGACAATGTTTCCTACGCGGGTTTTATATTATTCAACTTGTTTACCTCCTATAGACATCCTGGAGACAGTCATAGATCTGTGTAGCACCTCTCTCTTCGCCTCCCACGTGACATCCTAGCAACAGTCAATCAATCTAACACCACACTCTTTACTTTCTAATGGGACATCCTGGAAACAATCATTAGTCTAACACTAACATCCCCCTTTTCACCTCCCTAAAAAGCAACATAGAAACAGCCAACTATGTGGCTAACAAAAGGAGTATCTAGCTTTATCTCCGTCGTATCCAAGGCAGCTATGGGATACATGCGTTATATGCTGGCAGCCGCAATCGTGACAGAACCCCCCACTATGACATATGATTATCAATACCCCTTGACATAACCTGCATGTGGGAGCCGGGGTTGCGTAGTGGTTATAATGTTTGTCTGTCAGTTCCGTGATCATGGGTTCGAATCCACACCGAGGTGGATTGTTTTTACGCTGAAATGGGCTCTCAGGTTGCCAGAGCTTAAAAGGAGTATCAAGAAATTTCGTGGGAGAAAAAGACGACCGGTCGTGATGTTGACAATATCAACCATCGACTACTAATTGTTCTATTAAAAAATATGGGGCTAGCACCATTTACCCAATATTCTCCAAGCCATGTAAACAGGTCCTTTATGTGTTTAAGTATACACTGCGTAAACTGGTGATGAGCATGAAAGGAATCAGTATGTCGTTCTAACTATCCAACTCACGAACCTATCAACAACAGTAACATTTTAAAACCCAATCTCTAAAACAGGCGTATACATAGATTTCTTTTTTGTTTGTGTTATCTCGCACACTTCGGTGTGCCCCGTAGGGAAGAAAAAAAACTTCACTGTTAAGTAACATTTCTGAAAATCGACCACATGAGCTGCAATCCAAGCCACAGGCAAACAACGTTTTCAATGACAGATAGTCTCAGATGCTTGCCAAAGATTAATCCTGAGCCTTGGTATTATGCCACGAGGAAACCGCTTCTTTCCGAGTTGTTCCTTCCCATTCTTAGAGCACAGATAAGAGCCAATTTATGTGCAAAATAGCCTTTGCCAGGCCACTTATGTCTGTCCGGTGAACAAGGGCTCTAACCCCCGCTGGAAGTTAACAATTTAACAAGTAGGGATATTTGCTTTTCTGAAGTTAGAATGTAAAGCCAGCGAGGCTATCGATTCCCTGCATCACGGCTATTATCCTGTTCGGACACTGGCCAAGACATCGTTTTCGGATTTACAAGGGAAGGTTGTTGAGGAGGCCACGAAAATTTAATTGTGCTCATGTGATCGATTAATCATAATCCTCGCGGCTCTGTAATAATATCAGCATCATAAATATTCAAACAATCACTTCATAAAACACAAATATTTGATTTACAAAGGCAGGTGGTAAAAATTTTCATCATGAACAATATTATCACGCCGCTCTGTGGCGAAGGGGTTAGGAATGCAATTCGTAATCTCCCATAACACGTTCGAAACAGGTGCGGGTGATTTGGCAGCAGACTGTCTTGCGTTGGTTGTCAAGTAATGGTATAAGTGACGGTCGGTCAGAAAGCAAAGGTAAACTCATTCATTCATTCAGTAGCATGTCCTTTGCAGAACCTCGCTGTCATAACAACTCTCCGGAAAACTGCTCGATCACAAGCAAGATGTCCCGCATCTGGAGATCATCCACCACATCCTGCACCCATCTTCTCTTTGTCCTTTTCCTCTCTTTCCAGGCATTACCACTCCATTATTGTTCTCTCCAAACTTTCATGACGTTTAAAGTGACCAAAATATATCAATTTTCTTTGTTTTATCGTCTTTAATAGCCAACTGTCCCACTCCATAATTTATTAAGTTATTTTAGTCTTTGAAGAGCAATTGATAGTCGTCGTTTAATTTCTTTGTGTCGCCATTATCAATGACCCAAGATATTCAAAATTTTCCACCACCTCCAATCGTTCCTCATTAACACATATTTCTTTCTCCATAGTAGTTTATCTGTATGCATTATTGCATTATCTTTGTTTTTGCTATGTTAAGATATAAGTTGTGATTTTCATTATTTCTTTGGGTTGAGGTTATTAAGTTTTCTATACCAGTCTGTGATGTGGATAGTAATACTGTATCATCAGCATATCGAATCTCTGGTAAACTACTGAACGTAAACTTGCCAAGAGATCTCAAACAGCCAAGAAATGCTGGGGTTCAATGCGACGTCCTGTAAAAGATATGAATCTAACTATCATGCGGTAGGTCCTCTGCACAACGTCACCGTCATCATGGCCCGCTGAAAAGATTCGCAATCATCTGCCAGTTTCCCTGCCTCGTGCATTTTTATACCTAAGACGTCTGCAATGACATGTGTCAATCATCATGCTCTTCTACCAGAAACCATGCCTATCATCACTGTTATTTACAAACCATGTTTACTAAGGAAAGTCATGGAGTAACAGGAATTTTATTATAAAGTGCATGGAAGAGTATGGACAACGGAAAATCTTATTTCAGGACACAATCTGGCTCTTTAGTAATAAACCATGTTGGAGTCGTGAGGATCAAACAGTTTGTACATGCGCAACAGCGATTACAAAATGGCCGCCCCACTATCGACTTGCACCGTGGAAGATCAACGTGATGTTGTTCGCTTTTGTGAACTCTTGTGGTCAGGGGGACCACGTGTGCTGCCAGGCTGAGGGTCTATCTTGAAAAATAACTTTAAACAACTTAAAATGAAACTCGCGCGCGCGCGCACACACACACACACACACACACACACACACACACACACACACACACACACACACACACACACACACAATTTCTGGTTCGCATATGGTTTAAACAATTTAATTCCTAATATTCCAGTTATTTAATGACTTCCCCTCGTAATATGCCCATGGTATTTCAGTTTTCGAAACCTACTGTTGTTTGTAAGCCAGTTTTCTTCGATCTTCAGATAGTGTTGAATGTCAGCATTGTTCTTCATACTGGTCTTCGGTACTCTAAGAATTCGCAAGTAACAACAGCCCAGATTGCATTCTTTAGTGACTGCGAAATGGCCCATGGCCCATTCCGTAAGCTGCCACAGGACAGATGCATGTTCTCAAAACGGTTACTTTCATTTGTTAGCTGATGTTGTGCCCTAGGCTTTTAATACTGTTTAACCTCTGCATTGAAATGGCTAGTCTCCATTAGTGCTGATTATGGAGACAAGGTGTTAAAATGTTGTAGCATGCTCAAGTTTTCCGTTGTTGATTGTGATTTGTGGTTCACATAAAGTTTTGTCTGTGGGCTTTCATGTACAGGAAAACAAAACAGTTATCATGTTATGCACTGGATGTCCTGATTATATGTGAAAAGTACTACAGCACATTATGTGAACTTTCAGACTGAAATAGTGAAAATGCACATATTTTTGCAAACCTTAGGTTAGTCCTAGGAAATGTTGTTTAAATATTTTACAATCAATGTTTGCAAAGAACTAACTATTTCGATAGGTACCACAAATACACTGAATTTCTCAAATGAATACTGTACTCGTACTTGAACTGTTTCATTTGCATCAAACGACAGGTAAACCTGACCCAAGATGGCACAGTTAGCTGCTCAAAGCAATGATTTTTATTTTAAAAGATTGAAGGTGTTAAGAATAAAAACTGATTTAACTGATTGAAGAGTCGACACCATAGCTCTCCGGACAAATGCATGGACGATTCATCTCCCGCAGAAAATGTAATAAGATGTAGATACTCATTGAAATATGTAGTATTCTTTTTATCATTCGTCCCTCCACGCCAGGCTCACATTTAAAACATATTCACGCATTCTTAAATATCTTGTTTCATCTGTCACGGGATGGGATCGTGCATGGGTAGAAAGAATTGGATTATTCCTTACATGTGGGACATTTAACACGAAGGACACACGTTAAGGATTTCTAATTAAACGAAATACACGTCGACAGCTTTTCATTTTTTACTCATACAAACAGTGTATTTTAAAATGCTCACGCTAATCTCAGGTATTTGCACCCAAAATAGAATGTCCTTGAACAACTCTGTATTTTCTTCTTACATGATATTTTATTCATTTTCCGCCCTTTATCCATCCATTCGCAGTTTGTAATCCCGCATACCGCGTTCAAAACACGGCTGCAGGCGATTTGGCAGCAGACAGTCTTGCGTTGTTGTTTTTTAACGAAATGGTATGGGTGCCGGTCGTTCAGAAAGCAATAGCAAACTACTGAACGTAAACTTGCCAAAAGATCACAAACAGCATACAAATGCTGGGCTTGACTGTGACGTCCTGTAAACTTTTGTTTTATCCCTCCAATGGACACAGGTGCTCAACCAACTCAGCCAAGCCTGTTGAAGAAATCCCCATATTATATTCATCGTTGTCTGTAATTCCTGTCTCCACGTTTGTGTATGTGCCCAACTATTTCGGTCGGCCTGTGGGTTCCAGACAAGCGACTGTCAAGTTATAGAGGTTTTCTCAATACGTGTCTATCCAGTGCTAGCGTCTTGTCCTCGCCTTTCAATTCAGTGATATTTGTTATTTTGTCGTATCGCTTTAGTCCCACTATTCTGTGCAGTCACTAATTAATGAATGTTTGTAGTTTATTAGTAACTAGCTGACACGGCCCGGCTTCGCCCAGTCCCTGGAGGGGGGCATCTCATTTAATTCATATAAGTAGTCATATAAGTTCCCGTTCCCGTTACCGACTATCTGTCTGTCTGTCTGTCTGTCTGTCTGACCCGGCCCGGCATCGCCCAGCTCCTGGTGTGGAACATCTCATTTAATTCATATAAGTAGTCATATAAGCTCACGTTCCCGTTCCCGACTATCTATCTGTCTGTCTGTCTGTCTATCTGTCTGTCTGATCCGGCCCGGCTTCGCCCAGCCCCTGATGGGGAGCATCTCATTTAATTCATATAAGTAGTCATATAAGTTCCCGTTCCCGACTGTCTGTCTGTCTGTCTGTCTGTCTGTCTGTCTGTCTAATCATTTATTGGTTGCAGTTAGAACAACCTTAGATAAACGAAGACCAACTTACAAAAAGCATTAGAAAGAGCACTTGAAAGATCTTTACATCTTCCCCAACAATTAACTTGGGTAAATGGAGCAGCGGCAGCAGCAGCAGAAGAAGAAGAAAAAGGAGGAGTAGGAGCTGGGAGGAGGAAGAGGGAGGAGGAGGGAGGAGGAGGAGAAAGAGAGAAGAGGAGGATGGAGGAGGGAGAGGGAGGAGGGGGAGGAGAAGAGGAAGAGGGTAGGAGGTGGAGGAGGGGAGAGGAGGAGGAGGAGGAATATAACGCATATGCCTGTAGATTTAATAATGGCTGAAGTTGTTCCATGTCTTCTTAGAGTTGGCGACAGTGTAAAGAAATATAAAATCTTCAAACTTGATAGAGATAAGGTAACTATTATTTATTCATTCTTTAAGCAAAAAAAGATGAGTTACAATGTTATGCATTATGCATTATTTTTATGAAAACTTTGAAAATGCCTTACAGATTGTATCATTATTTATTATAACTCATATGCCGGTACATAACTATGGACAAAGAGTTTATAAATCTTTGAAAACGATGCCACAATATGACTATAAGTTATACAGAAAAGTTATGCCCCTTGAAATAACTTTTACAGAGTTAAGTCCCCTGAGATATATGAAATTATAATGAAAAATGAAAAATGAAATAATATTGGGTAAGCAGCCGATTTCACACTAAACAAATATGACAGTGGGCTGTGCTGGAATGAAAGGAAGACGTGTAGAAAATTTCATCTCAATCGGATGGGCCGTTCGCGAGCGCATAAAGGACATAGGGACATACATACAGACAGACAGACGGAGATCGCCTTTTATATATAAGATTCATGTCATCATTTTCCGTATTTACGGTCCATATGACAGCACTGATTAAACATTGGATTGATTTGTTCTAAGTTTGGTGCTAAGTTTAATTTCATTTGACTTCAACACATTTTCCCAGTGCTACCAAACTTCTCTTGCCTTTTATATGCTCATTTTAATACCATTCAAAAAGCAATAGCAAACTACTGAAGGTAAAACTTGCCCAGGATTCACAACCTGCCAAAAATGCTGGAGTTGAACTGCTACATCCTGTAAAGGATAGGCAACTAACTTTTGTAAAAACTTTTCTCTATATTTTCCCATATCTTTGCCTGCATTACTGCCTAAATAGGTGTATGGTTCCGCCTTTTGAAGGAGGATTTCACAAGAGATTGGGTTCTTACTTGCCCAGTTTTATCTCATTATCCTTGTGTTTTCCGTATGCATTTTGTGACCCACCCACCCCCTTTCCCCCACCCAAATCCTTACATGATTTATTTTTTTTCCTCTGTACAATCCACACGGTGTTGGGTTGCGATCATGTCTGGCCCACACCCTGATGTCTCTTGTTCTGCCAATCATTTTCTGATATCGACATTCCTCCATGCCATGATTCCTAAATGTCCAACATCACGTCTCTTGGCCTACCCTGCCTCTCTTCTCCTCCACCCTTCCCACTGTTAACCACATACTGCAGCTTTCCCCTTCTCATGACATGCCGTAAGAATGTGGACTGTCTTCTTCTAATGCGAGTAGCCAGTTCTCTTTCTGAGGTAATGTCTTTAAAGATATTTTCACTGCTCTTTCCATCCGTCCACGTCGTTCTCATAATTCTTGTATTTAACCACATGTCCACAGCTTCCATAGATCCCTCACTTATCTGCTTATTGTCCATGATTCACTTCCGTACGTCAGGACTGGCTCAATAGAGCTCTTGAGAAATCTTTTCCCGTCTCGACTGACAAAGATATAGCTTAGAATAATATACGAATGCATGATGTAAAGGGGTTGAAGTAGTGTTAGGGGTCTCTCATATATGAGAGAGGTAATGTCTCATCAGTAGATTGTCCGGAGAACGTTGTAATGTCCGGAACATCAACTGTTTTACAGACAGTAGTCAACAAGGGGCCGGGGGTGAGGGGGGGGGGGGAGGGTAGAAAGCGTACCGGGTGGGTTGACAGATACACTGAAGATGATCAGCAATCCAAATTATCAAGAACACAGTAAACAGACAAGGGTAGAAGAACATGATCATCTACGCATGATCATAAATGCATATATGTTATTAACTGATTCCTAGATATATATACTGTATACAATTGTTCCTAGTTGAGTGCACTTATTATTGTCAAGTCTTATGCCGGCCACCTTCACTTTCCGTTTGCCTGCCAAGGCAATGATCCAGAGTCAATCCTCATGTAGGCAGCATTTTTTTTAAAATCTTTCTCCACTAGTATGGCTTTGGGGTCTACAGTCTCATCGCAGTGGGTACCGGACAGTTGTCAGAATTGTCTGGTGGGAATGACCGGCACCGAGAGAAAGAACTGGTCACTTCGCCTCATATATCGTAGCCTAGAATATGTGGAAGCCCAACACTTCACACCCCAACGGCAGTATCTGCTATGGGACTACCTTAACCTTAGTTATTATATAAAGTTCCAGGCTTCTCAATGTACAGTTCCTGTAATAGTAATTGGGATCGCAGACACTCCTGCAGATTTTATTATGATTGTGTCTTAGTGCCTATTGATTTCTATTCAAGACTGCGTTAGAGGGTCACTAAATATTTCTTCTTCTTCTTCTTCTTCTTCTTCTTCTTCTTCTTCTTCTTCTTCTTCTTCTTCTTCTTCTTCTTCTTCTTCAGTGTTCCGAGCCATTGAGGTTCTTTGCTGCAGATACAATCCGTCTCCATTCGTCTCTCTGGTTGACCTTCTCTTGCCAGTCGTTGATTCCAAGTGCTTGTAGGTCTGTGTATATATATATATATATATATATATATATATATATATATATATATATATATATATATATATATATATATATATACACACACACACATATATATACATATATAATCTCTCCACCGTCTTCTTGGTCTACGTCGGGGTCTACGGTCCTTTATTTCCTGAGTGTAAGTGAGTTTTGTTTCCCTATTATCTTCCATTCTTTCTATATGCCCCAACCATTGTAGTCTATTAGCCTTCATGATACCAGTAAATAGCGGGGACTTAAACTAAACAGATCATAAATGTCGTTGTTGCTTCTTCTTTTCCACTCTGCACTTTGTGTGTCCCTAATGGGTCCAAAGATGCGTCTTAAAACTTTGTTCTCAAATATTTCGTCTGATCAAAATGGGTTGAGAGTGAACAAAATCCACACCGCAGATATGTATAAATCTCTCAACGTTGAATCACAACCATATTATTGGCAGATAAGCTATTGTTTTGTTCACAGATGTTTTCAAAAAATACGCCAGAGCTTTAGACACAACTGTCTGCTTTATAGATCTCACACTGCTTATTTTCAACTATACTGTCTGCAGATTGGTCAATGCCTGGCACCGCTGAGTTAGGCACTGACACCACAACAATCGGGACATTCCCATACGTGCTCCGTTCTCATCTGCAACAGCCAGCGAAGAGTCCCAATACTAATGAGACCACTAGCAGTCAGATTATATGTCCGTCTGGCCTTTCCTTGAGTGTTGGTTAGATCCTCTTGTCACTCTCTGCAGCACCATTCTCCTCAAGTCGAGATGATCTACCCGTTCTTATGAAACTATATACACGTTTCCAAAGGGTCCCAACAACATCTCCTGTATCATATACCTATGCACAACTAAGGGTTGCAGATCCAGCCAATCTCCTTCCACACATTTTTCTACTCCTCCTTCTGCTTTTTCTTCTATTTATTTTTCTTCCTCTTCTTCTCCTCCTCCTCAACGATCCCGCTCCTCCAGCATTTTCTTCGTACATTCAGAATGCCCGTATACAGCTTCTCATTAACTAGAAATGCAGTCATGTCAACAGATTCTTTCAAGGCCATATGGAGTTATATGTTTCAGCTCTCAACATGTTCTGTAATGTCATTTCATTGAGCGCGATAGCCTTCCCTATTGAATATCACAGCCTGGGATTTTGAGATAAGTTGCACATTTAAAAAAAATTTCGTTTTCATTGTTTTCATTATTGTTATATTTCCATTCGACTATTATGACTGAATGTAGTGACTGTAATGTCTTTCCCGTGTTTATATGTTGCTTTGTGTATTTGTTTGCTGATGAAGGCTAGTCGCCGCAACGTCCTTTGTTTTCCGTAACTGTGTTCTGTAAAGCTGCATTACTTCGTATTATTATATATTGTTTATATACATCCTGTTGTGTCGCGTAATGCGAGAGAGACAGAACCTAACGGTGAGTGGCAATCATATCTCAAAGGATGGACCAGGATCCTGTTTGGTTCCTATTTCTTTACCTAGCTCATGTATGGCTCCACGAATACCGCTTGCGTACGTTGGTGGCCACACCATGGCAACAGTCTTGGCTGACTGGATAAACTACACGAATGAAGTAGAAGTAATATCCTACTAAACTGGGAATGTCCATCCCTAGTACACAAAAGACTGGGACGGTGAATAACGCGGATGAATTTACATAGATTAACGGCTTCGAAAGCGAAACAGCAGAGTATGTGGCACACATGAGACGTGTTCAAGACACAATAGTGAATAAGGCTGGCCATCGATGAAGAGATAGGGACCTCACCATGTAGTATCCCAAAGACAGCAATGAGATCACAACAAAAGGAAAACAGTGATATGAGTAACTCACATCCCCCAGGATTAGAGCCTGTGATAAATATGATCAGGGAAGCGACAACTCCTATAGTGAATAAGGCAGTGAATAATGACGATTTCATCTCAATTTCTTTTGAAAGGGTGCATTTAGACAATACCCAACTGAAAAGTAGCAGGAGAGGAACTGACACTTGGTACGCGGAAAGTACGCAACCTATATACCAAGCAGGGGAATTGTTCAACCTGATTTCCGAAGCAAAAATCATTATGTTAGATATTTTAGGTGTATCAGAAACGAGACGGACAGATGCTAGTTATATAAAAAGAGACGATTATATATTCATTAATTCAGGAGGCGATCATCACAAGAGTGGAGTAGGAATTTCCCCAACACCATAACAAATGCATATACACACTCACGCACGCACGTTAACAGCCGGTCTAAAGATGCGGTTTGTAAAACAGGGCTTGTAATTTGAACAATGTGCTGTATTGCTTTTTCTTTCCTACATGTTATTGCACTGCTTTCCTCCAGTGATAGTTTTTGTTTAAAGTGTTTTTCGTTTCCTGTTGTTTTCATAAATATTGCTGCCCATTTCTTTTCTGTTTTGGCTATCACCTCCACATGTTAATTGCTAATTTATTACCTGTATGATTCCCCGACAGAAGAGTGGCTCACAAACGGCATCGTGTCTCGCCAACGGGATTGTTGTGACCACATTACACGTCTCAGTGGTTGAGAAAGGAAACTATCTGAAGGAATGGCTCCTGGAAGAAGTGGAAGTAGAAGCAGAAGGAGGAGGAGAAGGAAGGAGGGAAAGAAGAAAGGAGAACAACAATAACAATAAGTCGTAGTAGCACTCTCCCGTTTATTTGTGCTTCACCTCGACATCGGAAGATACATGAGGAACAAGATGAGATGAGTATTATGTGGAGGAAAGTAAAGTCGCCAGAGAGAACACAATCGTGTCAGCCGTCGTGTGCAGTGTACTAGCTAGTTGCATATCCTTTACAGGACGTCGCAGTCAACCCCAGCTTCTTTTTTTTTTTGTTTTTTTTGTTTTTTGCTATTTGTGATTTCTTGGCAAGTTTACGTTCAGTAGTTTGCCATTGCTTTCTGAACCATCGGCACCCATACTGTTTCGTAAAAATACTAACGCAAGGTGGTCTGCAGCTAAATTGCCCGGAGCTGTGTTTCGCGAACGTGGTATGCGGGATTACCAACCGCGTCCGTAACCCCTTCGCCACATGTGTAAACAGGCCCTAGCCTAAACATACTGATGATGCACATCTGGAGATGTTGATTCAGCGGACAGTAAGCAGAGCGTCTGGAAACTCTCCATGTGCAGATATCGAACTACATTCACTGAAAGTACAATCGCTATCGTCTGCCGTGTATACATTAATTAACGAATGCGGGCAGAAGAGGATAGTCACGCTGAAATCATCTGATACATATTCTATTCACGTATCGATTATTTGCCGATAATGATCCACTTAGCCCATGCCGACCAGGCCATCAATTCTACTGGTAAAGCAGTGCTTGGCAACGCACAATATGACTGCCCTGTAACATCCTTTCATTATCTTCCAACGTGGCACTGCCTGATTTTTCTCCGTTTCCTGTCCTTAAATCGGCATGGAAAAGGCATAGATTCAATGATACTGATAGAATTATCATTTCTATGACAATGCAGCTGACAGAGGTTTCAAATAATTAGTGTCATGAATGTTTCCAACAACTGTATGAATGGATATGAAAATGTGTACGATTGTATTATTACCGATTCTTAATCAATAAATTCCGGAAACTGTTTGAAGCCTCATCTTATTGCAACCTAAGACGACTAAACGTTTGGGTTACAAAGGTGGTCTGCAGTACAGGACAGGTACGAGGTAAAGGACTGAAGAGGTGCACTAGAAGTTCAGTGACCCCGTTCAGTTTGATCATAACAAAAGCAATAACTAGTTCTGTAATAGTAACCTGCGGTGGATAGGAGATAAGCTAGGACCATCATGACCATCACGGAGGAAGAGGTGGCGTGTCTGTCTCTCACTTTATTGGACAACGAATGCAGGCTTCCAACCGTCGTCCGAAACAGCTCATGACATTATAACCGCAATCCTCTAGCGAATATACTAACGCGCCCGCTGTTCAATTTGATGCTTGGTCAATTTTAGTATGAAACATAAATTCACGAGCGTTGATGAGCACTCACAGAAAACATGGGGGAAAGCTGGAATTAAGAGAACACACCAACTAGGTTAGGAAAATGGGAAAGTTACAGGTTTCGAACTCGGATTGCACAAACGACGACAGTACATTGCTGAAGAAGTAATTTACTCCCACCTGAAGGTGACAAGTAAAACATTAAGAGTGTCCTGATTTCTACTTCTTTCTCTCGCCTTCTTTGAGTGCAGATTAACACCTGTGATTGTTTACATCCCATTTTCAACCGTCTCAAAAATTCTCAAGCATGTTATATGTGTGTGTACTCATCTGTCTCTGTGGCTGCCTATTGCCCCCTGTTAGAGCAAAGACCGCCAACCAATACCCGCCAAGTCATCCTATGTTTTACTATCTCCTGCAGCCAATTCCATGCCCTCTCCATATTATTCCATCTCTGTCTCTTGATTATCACCTACTCATGTTTTACGTCTCCCCTCTTCTTCTTCTTCTTCTTCTTCTTCTTCTTCTTCTTCTTCTTCTTCTTCTTCTTCTTCTTCTTCTCTTCTTCTTCTTCTTCTTCTTCTTCTTCTTCTTTCGTTCGCCTGAAATATGTCTATAACTGCAATGTTGTCTCTTGTATGAATCTAACAGTCTTTTTTAGTTCACTCAGCGGTCCATAGAGTTTATCTTCCACTGTTGTCTCTCTAGGCCAGAAAGTTCACCTGGATATGTTGTAGTTTGGGCAATCCTGGAGTATGTGCTCTGCTGTCTGCGACGCCAAACCACATGTGCACATGGCTGAGTCACCAATCTTGAATTTTGTATACATGTGGTGCGTAATCTATTGTGTCCTGTTCTGAGGCGCAGAGAGTCTTCGTGGCGAAGTGGTCAAGCCGTTTAACTCGAGCTCCGATGGTTGTGGGTTCGATTCCGGGCCGCGTCCTTCGGTTCATGAGTTAAATTTTTCGGAGACTCCTGTGGTTCGTCGCTAGAGCTACGGAGTTCGTGCTTTGTGCGACGCTTTCCGCGCTGCGGAAAGAGACCGAGCCATATGGGTAAACCCGGTGCAATGAAGTCGACCCTGTCGACTTTTAAGTGACTTTTTAGAATTACCTGATCTGGTCTGTCCATAACGTGGCAGTCGTCTTGAGTAAGGTTTGGTGGCCTTCTGACTGATTTGATCATTCTTTTCTTTTGGTGGTATGTAATGGGCACATCAGGTTGTTCTTCTTTTGCTCCTTCCTTAGCCAATCGATCGGCTCTGTCGTTTCCGGGGACTCCACAGTGGGATGGTATCCACTGTATGGTGACCTTACGCTGACTGCTAAGTTCAGAAAGTAGTGTCCTTAGAACTGGCAATTTCCCAGACAGGAGCGCCTCTATTACGGATTTTGCATCTGTCAATATCACCACAGGTTGTGTACCATGGCTGATATTTTGTAATTTCTCTGTGGCTATCTTGAGTGCCTCAATTTCAGCATCATAGTTATGGCAGTACTTTCCTGTTGGAACTCTGGTCGTGTCTCTAGTATTATTTGGGTATTCTATGTACACTCCCGCTCCTCCACTTCGAACATCATTTTGTGCTGACCCATCTGTGTAGACTCGGATCCAGAAATCCTGTGGGTATTCGTCATCAAGGAAGCTGAGAGTGGCTGTTCTGCGCTGCACACTGTTCTGTTCTTCCTTGTCAAATATTCCGCTCACTTTTGATCTGGATTTGTAGCGATAGTCTATGTTAATCTTTCCACGGTGTTCGCTCTGGAATAGTAGTCAGGGGGATACCAACTGTGGGAAGATCGATGGTTTCTCTGCAGAGTTGTTTGGCCTGGTGGATGAAACTACTTCTTGTCAACCGCCCCATAGCTAAGTTTTCAAATCGGTTCTTCATAGGGTGGCCTGGCAAGCTGAAGAACTTTTCTGCTTGTATTAGTGTTTTTGTATCTCTGCGTTCTCTTAGAGCTTGTGTCCTCCCCATTTTCTCCATTGCTACTATAGGGGTTGATCTCATCCCTCCTGTGATGACTCTAAGAGCTTGATTTTGCACCTTGTCCAGCTCCTGTAAAGGTCTCCCTCTGTTGCGAAGAGGTTACACATGCAATACGTAATCCCGCATACAGTGTTCGAAACACCACTGCGGGCGATTTGGAAGCAGACGACATTGCGATGGTTTCCATACAATGGTATGAGTGCCGGTCGTTCAGAAAGTAATCACAAACAGCCAACATATGCTGGAGTTGAATGCTATGTCCTGTAAAAGATATGCAACTAACTTTCTATATAGTTTAAGTCGTGGTTTCCAGTGGAAGATCTGTCTCGTTACACTATTATCAGGTTTCCTGGACTCTTGTCCTAACCAGCGACGTCGTTTGTCCCTCACCTCATAATTCGAGTCTGTCTAGTTCTCTCCTCAAGCTCCGCGTCAGTCATGCCAATAATTAAAGAAGACAAATATAAAGAAACTACTTTGAGATGTCTGTGTCTTGGACCTGTTTAATCTTTTTGTTTTGTGTTAAGACTTGTTAATGCACAGTTTCAGAGGTCTATATACTGGATACAATGGATCCCATATTAACAGACTTCTTTTATTCAGATACGCACGAAGCATTCCATACGTAGGTCAATTCATGCACTCAAAGACACAGGTGGATTACAGTCAATTGTGCTGGAAGTCATCACTCACATGATAGAAGACAGACTCATGGACTTCACATTGTCCAAGATATACCCCAGGCTGCTTCATATGGTGCGCAACTGGGTCCAAAAGCTCTGGGGATGTTGTGGGAAGTAAAATCGGAAAGGAATCTGTTCACCTATCTTACAATGTTGTTACCTCATATATGTGAAGGTCTACACTTTACACGCAGATAGCATTGTATGCCGTAGAAATATGTTTAGCTTGAACTAATCACAGATGTGAATGGGTTTCTTCAGACAGTGATGACATACAGAAGGCGTTTCCACACATCGTCTTTCTTACGTCGATCAAACGCACAATACATAGAACAAAGAGACTAAAATAAGAGTATGAAGACACAAAAACATCAAACGAAACATGCCTTCGAGAAAATGCCAATAGAAACATATCGTCCGCGCCCTTTCAAGCCGCGCGCTTTAAGCCGACAGCAATAAAGATAATTGGAAACGACAGGAAATTAAAATCATTGCAACCATAGTTGACAAAGGAGCCTGACAGATATTAAATGGCTAGATACAGAGGTGAATCAGTAGAAACACAAAAAGGGACATACAGCGAAATTGCGGATGTAATGGAATGAAGAAAAGAGGATTACTAAGCATATTAGTTGCTACAATGCGAAAGAGAGGATTCTAAGGAAAATCTTACATTTGCAATACAAATTTGGAAAAACAGTGCCATCGCTATGTAAGGTGTGACAGTAAGGGTTGCTAAGATTTCAGTGTCCTGCAAGTGCATAACAGTGCAGGCAAACTATAAACCGTAGTGTCAATAATGATGGCCGCCCAAAGGTTGACACGGACTCGAATTTATTTGGCCTAGTTTGGTTATGTTTCTGCCATGGGTTTTAGGTATTCCATTGGTTTAAAACAACAACAACAACAACAATAACAACAGGAGAACCAAAAATACAGGCACTAGAAAATGTAAGACAGAGATGGCTAAGTCTGGACATGGGATGGTTGAGCGAGGACCTACGTTTCTTCATTGAGCACTGTAAGGCAGAGAGGAGAAGAGTAGGTTGGGCCCCGTGTCACCATATCTATACGTACAATTATTCTTAACAGAAGACACGCTTACAAGTGGGAGAGAAGAGAAGGCAGAAGAGTTCTAGTTATAACCCACAGTAATCTCACAACAGATGTTGTCCTAGAGGTGTACATTGTTATATATTTACCAGGTGAAATGACCAACTGGCTTTCTAGTCGCCTTGTCTTATCATACAATTCTGACAATTATCCAGTACTCATTTTACGACGTTAGGTTGACGTCCCCAATGAACTCTGTTATCAATTATAATCATGTGCCATGCCGGTAGGCGTAGGACCGCTATCTATGAGGATCACCAGTCTTTGATCAGGTCTGATTTCTTGTTCCGATTATGCCAAGTGGCCAAGGCATTTATCGCTTTGTCTTCTCCTTGCCTTTTTCCCCATCAAGTTTGCTAGTTGTCACAAAATAATCAAATTCATTTTCCATCAAATCGTGCTAACAAATTCGTGACTGTCTAAGTATAATTTCTCTAATCAATTTACGGTTTTCACGTCTCTCATTCGTTTTTCTGCCACGGTCGTGTTTGCATTTTTCTCAGGAAAACACATTTCCATGGTCATTGGATGTTTCTCAGATCATTATCAGCCCCCTTATTTCCCATATTTTACATGCATACAACAGTATGTGTTATAAACAGTGAAACTCTCTACTATTGGAAAACCCCAAATGCAGTCACTATTGATGACCAACATCAGGAAGCCCATGCGCTAACCACTACAGCTCCGTCAGTTGTACGCACGGCGGTATAGTATTGCATCTAGAGGGTGCTTGACTAAACGATAGATTCTCACATTCACAATTTGATATCGCTGGATCTCATTTCTCCGTCAGGCTTCTCGTCATTTCTGTCCTAGCGTTATGAGTTACGACCATGTCGGCTTCTAATTAAACACAGCCAGCAAACTGACAGCTGTGATTAATGGAAGGGAAATATTAGCGCCATACGCTTCATTCTGCTAACTTCTTGTTTTAATTAACTGAAAAATGTCAGCTCCGAATTACAAGCAGAAGGAAGAGTAAGAGAGGAAGGGCGTGTGTGGGGAGGGGGGGGGGGGGAAGAAGAGGAGGAGATGGAAGAAAAAGACGAATAAGAAGAAGAAAAACAACAACCGCAACAACAAAATGAATAAGAAGCCGTCAAAGTAGTACCATCACTGAAAAGAGAAAGGAAACGAGTCGCACTGTTTTTTTTTTAAATAGAAATCCTCAGAAATCTGAAATAGAAAAGAGATAGAAAATGTATGAAGACGACGAGGCCGAAGTTGGAGAGACGGACGGACGGGCGGGCGTGCCAGCGGACGGACGGACGGACGGACAGACAGACAGAAAACGAGATTATTTTTAACCAAAGTGCACCAGAGAAGAACCCTCCAGTTCTGCCAAAAATGTTTAAAGACAATAAAAACAGGGATGGAAGCAGAATACGGCTGTTACAAAGTACATAACAAACTACCCGAAGAGCGACAGGGAACGATTTTACCATCAAAACGCAGTTAAATGAGGAACTGCACTCCATGACAGTGCACCAGCGGGATTGCAATAATCAGGACCTAATGCGTCTGTACATTGTAAAATGCTTTGGAATCAATCTTCTTGTTATCAATCTTCTAGTGCACCAGAAAAAAAAAGAACACACTCCATTTGTGGAAATCACAAGTACTTTAACTAAAAGTTCGCTTCCTTTAATCTGCTGAACAATATGATACGTTACACAGAGGTGGAGCTGGTGTGGGGGATTAATAGATAGACCGGTAAATAGATCAACTGACGTTATGACAGGACGTAAATTCGAAAGATAATGACTGAAACAAGATGTGGCAGGCAGGCAGGAAGGCAGGCAGATAGACAGGCAGACATATGAGCAGGAAGACATATGGGTGGGCAGGCAGACATGTGGGAAGGCAGGTTCTGACCGAAAGAAGGAGAGGCAGGCCGGCAGGCAGGCATTCAGGCAGGCAGGCATACTGATTTACAGACAGACAACTAGATAAGTCGACAGACAGATGGAAGGACGGAATGAGAGTATGTGTATGTGTGAGAGAGAGAGAGAGAGAGAGAGAGAGAGAGAGAGAGAGAGAGAAAGAGAGAGAGAGAGAAAAGAGAGAGAGAGAGAGAGAGAGAGAGAGAGAGAGAGAGAGAGAGAGAGAGAGAGAGAGAGAGAGAGCAGAGAGTGGCTTGTCCTGTGCTAAACTTTGTCCTACAACAATCTCCTACAACAATCTTTCAAAATGCATCTCTATTATAAGCCAGATGTCCTTCCTCTGTTACTGATTAGTGAAAATTTCACATCGGTCACATTTTAAATCCATCTCCACTGTCATCTTCTTCTTCTTCTTCCCCCCCTTGTACATATTCCTCCACAGAAGACACATATGGTATCACATTCATGCAGCAGACCTTTCGCAGAAAGCCGGTCTCACTGCGGTCCGTCAAAATTTTCTTGATTCTTGACCAATTCCCCAGTCTCGTGCATTGTCATGCCTAATGTGCCTGCGATGTTCTGTGTCCATATTCGTGATGGTCTAATCCGGCATCTTCTTCCAGGAAATATGCTCTTTACAAACAACCACTGTGCCGTTTAATAATGGCGAAGGTGTTTCAGGTTCAGAGGCATGGATGGTATAATTAAGTTTAATATTCAACAGAAATATCACCAACAAGCACACAAGTCCGCCTTCTAAAATGTTGTGTGTGGCCTGTTCTTCTGTGTGATGTGAACTCTGGACAATAGAAAGTGTAATGGTGAAGATTCTGGCAGCATTTGAGACGCAGTCTTTGAGAATGCTGAGAGTCTTATGGACACGGAAGAAAACCACGGTGAGGGACTGGGAACTGCAGGTGTTATAAGATCGCAACTCAAAACCACCAGGAAAAGGCACACGCAATGTATGTGACATATCAACGGAAGAGCTGTAATGGAGAAATCAACATTATGTGAGACAATACTAGGCGAGGGAGACAGAGAAATGTGTCAGCAGAAAGCTGAAACGGCTGTGTCACTAAATAACATCAGCAACACCAACTTCCTCAATGTATCAAATAACAGAAGAGATCGGAGAATCATGATTGCCGATGTCTGCTCTACTGTAGGCACTGAAGAAGGAATAAGAGTAGGAGTAAGAGGAGATGTAGGAGAAGCAAAGAAGAAGCGGAG
Organism: Cepaea nemoralis; assembly: GCA_014155875.1. Classification (NCBI taxonomy): domain Eukaryota; kingdom Metazoa; phylum Mollusca; class Gastropoda; order Stylommatophora; family Helicidae; genus Cepaea; species Cepaea nemoralis. The sequence goes on from JACEFZ010019464.1 coordinate 85,007, forward strand.
GAGGAAGAAGAAGATTTAAGTATATGTCATCCGCTATCAGCCGCTTGGACAATGTGCACCAGACAAACAGGAAAGTTTAACAAAGTAAAGGAATCCTTTTTCATGAATAGAAACGTATTTGATATACAGTTCCAGCCTATTGTTTAAAATAGATTGGCCGAGGGATGTATCAATATCAGACCGCCACCTTTATTTCTTTTTAACATTTTCTGGACTCCATTTTCGGCTGGGCCGGTATGGGAGCCGAGCTCAATGTTTGTTTTTCGAACCCCCAGCAGGATGCGGATACAATTACATGACCGCCGGGCTAGCAGGCAACCGTGCTAGCCTCAGCGCAACGGCAACTCCGGACACCCAGAGCAGAGATTTCCTTATACCTCTGTCTGCATACGGCTCTCATGCAGACCCAGTCTAATAATACGGGCGCCAGAGAATGCAACCTACTGTATTCAGAGACAATCCGAGTGAAACATACACCAAAAAGCAGCCCGCAACGTGATGCGGGGACAATTAGCAACTAGTGTGTTCATAAACATGTTTCAGAACGCTATAACTTTTTCTTTTTAAACAGACCACGAGAAATTATGCTGGATGGATTGCGACGGTGGCATGAAGGAATATCAACGACAGAGTTGATCCAAAACACCAAGATCTGTGGAAAGACAGAGATCTGTGGAGTGTCATGAACGCCTACGCCAGTCGACACGGCACTTGATGATGATGATAACTTTTTCTAGAACACATTTTTACTGACTGATTAATTATCTCTCTCTCTCTCTCTCTCTCTCTCTCTCTCTCTCTCTCTCTCTCTCTCTCTCTCTCTCTCTCTCTCTCTCTCTCTCTCTCCGTGCATGTGTGCGAGTGTGTGTGTACGTTTTCTGTAATTAAATGTTCTCATGGAGAGCTAACTGTGAATAGTTGCTAGCTGTTCCAGTGTGCCAGATTAATACAGTAGTCTGGATCACCTTTTGTGGTAACACTTAACTTCTCACAAATGGCTGCCACAATTTTGTTGGGGCTACACACTTTATTTATGCAATACGGATTATTATTAATATTATTTCATTATCTTCGTATTTTTTCCTCTGTGTTTTTCTTCATCTTCTCCTTCGACATTTTTCTGCCGTTTCTTCTTGGTTTTCTTCCGAACAACAAAATGCGGCTGCCGCTGCTACCATTGCGACTATTACTACTACTACCACTGTTATGACTAGCACCTTGCCGCCTTGACAGACGATAGTTTGTAAAATGGAGTTATATCTCTCCATAGCACAAAGCCTGGGCTGAATTTAGAAACCATGTGTTGCCCGTGCAGCATGATCCCTCGCTCGATCTGTCTAGTTTACTCAAGAGGACAGGTAACACCAATACGTCTGAAAAAAAGACAAGCTACAGAAGCTGCCGGATCAGCAAAGCAATGCTCTAACTGTCCGCCTGTCGGAGCTTCGATCCTAGACCAGTTGCCAACCAAGGCTTAGGGCCTGATCTGCCCTGCCATGATATTCAGTCTTTAGGTTGCATTTCCTCTCACTAGGATAAGTCTTGTACCCTCCCAATTGCGCCCCTCCGCCCGAAGCCGTTGGCACAATGTGGGGTGTCAGGTTTGGTAAGCGTCGCCCAACATTCGGCGCTAAAAGAAGCAGGAAGTACCGTCTACTGTCATACGGTAGCTCAGTCATATATAACTAAGACTGCTGCCGCTGCCGCTGCTGCTACTACTACTACTACTACTACTATTAGTGTTACTACTACTACTACTACTATTAGTGTTACTACTACTACTACTACTATTAGTGTTACTACTACTACTACTACTATTAGTGTTACTACTACTACTACTACTACTACTACTACTACTACTACTACTACTACTACTACTACTACTATTATTACTAGTATTACCACTGTTACTACAACTAGCACTGCTGCTGCTACTACTACCACCACCTGCTACTACAGTTAGCACCACTACTACTACTACTACTACTACTACTACTACTACTACTACTACTACTACTACTACTACTAATACTACCACCACCACCACCACCACCACCATCACAACCACTACTACTACCACCACAACCGCTACTACTAACACCACAACCACTGCTACTGCGACTGCTACTACACGGTGACTTGCGAGGCATCCAGAAATGCGGTGACTGGACAGCGGAGACATCTAGAATGAACTGATTAACAAGACCTTCAAATGCTAGAGAATAGTCCTTGGCCTCCCGGTCCAGGATATTTCCTAGCCCTCATCGGACTCACACCTCATCTCCTGACCCCAAACTACCAAAAACGACCTCAACCCGGATGAAAGAATGGGTGGTCTTCATCACCTGTTATGGACGTCACCAACCCCAGCCCCACCACCACCCCACCCCACCGTCACCACCATCACCACTACCAAAACAAGTCTACTACTACCATCAAAACCACGTATATGTCTTGCTCCACTCAATGGTCCAATAGAGATACGATTATCTTTCAACGGCTTGGTCTGCCACTTTCTCTAACCTCTTTTCTCATAGTCGGCCAGTTGCTTACGTGTCACACTAGTGGGGGATTCTTTTATTTATTTATTTTTTTTGTTCGCATATCCTTTACAGGACATCGCTGTCAACATCAGCATCTTTCAGCTGATTGTTGATTTCTTGGCAAGATTACGCCCGGTAGTTTGCCACTGCTTTCTGAGCGGCCGGCTCACATACCCCTAAGTCACCACGCAGCGAGAACCGCTACCTATTCTCGCGCAAGTTACGATTCTCGCGCAAGTTACGTTCCTCACGTGGATATACGGGATTAAGGAGAAAGTCGCTAACGCCTAGGCCAGGGAGACGGACCTAGCGGGGTTAGTATTCCAAATGACACCGAATGGCCACCACCTTTGAAACCAGTTCTAGAGACCATTACAACTGAAATTATCTGTTGTTTGTCCATCAAGAATGATGATGACCATTCATTTCGTCCAGTGGGGTTGAAAGTATGGAGCCGTGAGTTCTAAGATGGCTGATAAGGCCTATTTTGGCTCGAAATGTTTTTTGACAATGTGTTCTTTGACAATGTGGGCAACGAATGCTTGACGTTCCAGGAGGAGGATCTCTTGCAGTGGTTTTTCTGTCCAGCCTTTTCTTCACAGCTTTTGCAGTCCTGGTTGCTTCACAAGTGACTGCACCCTTGGATGAAGAATGACTTGCGCGATGAATTGGATTAAAGTGAGGAAGAGTTGCACAATTCGTCGACCTCACTCTCTCGCTTGAGTCCATCTGAGTCCAGTGGCAAGACAAGTCAAGACAACTGTAGACGAATACAGGTGCAGTGGATGACCAGGGCGCTCTACGTGCTCATTACGTACCACAACGCTTTGCAGGTAAACGCCGTGTTGCCCGTTGAATCATCGGTGGTATCATCCGCGCAGTCTGCCGAATCCTGTCTTCACATGCTGGGTAGGCATACTAGTTCACCGCTTAGTTTGACACCAAATCGGCTACCCATGCCTGGTTTAGCCAGCCTCTCACAGCTATTGCCCAGGGGATGGCCGCTGTCGTATGCTGATAGCTACTAGGAGCCACAGGCGTGAGCTGGATGTCAGACAGTGGGGGATGAGTATTGAAAAGGAGAAATTATCTATACCTCTTAAAACATGGAAAAGACAAGGTCACCTGGCTGCTGAACAGAACATGACACAGGAGACACACTTCCTAACTTATGCAAATGTGTGTTTATAGCGATCCCTAAGAAGTCACTAATCACAGCAAACGATCAGCATCGAACAATCAGCATGCCCGGCACATCCCAAAATGTTGATAAGAATCATGATGCAAATAAGTTAGAAAATGCAAGCAGAAACAGGGACAAAACAGTTTCGCTTTGTATGAGTAAAGATAATTATACAAATGATGTGCATTTGCTTGCAACACTAATTGAGCACTCTATGTATTTAAAAAAGCTAGTTGCATATCTTTTACAAAACGTCGCAGTTTTGGCTGCTTGCGATCTCTTGGCAAGTTTACGTTCAGTAGTTTCCCACTGCTTTCTGAACGACCGTCATTGATACATCATCATCATCAAGTGCCGTGCCGGCTGGCGTAGGCGTTCATGGCTCTCCATAGATCTCGGTCTTTGGTTTTCTGGATCAACTCTGCTGCTGATATTCCTCCATGCCACCGTCTCAATCCATCCAGCATAATTTCTCTTGGTCTGCCTCTGCCTCTCTTCCTCTAGATCTTTCCAGTTGTTACGATGTTCTCCAATGCCTCTCTTCTCATCACGTGACCGAAGAAAGATGTTTGTCTCTTTCTTATTGTTGTACATAATGTTTTAGTTTCATTAGCCTGTTTCAGGCAGTCGTCGTTAGTTACTCCGGCAGTCCAAGGAATTCGCAACATTCGTCTCAGGAACCACATCTCTGTTGCTTCTAATTTCTTCTTAATTTGTTCATTTACATTCCAAGATTCACTGACATACAGCAAAACTAGTTCTACATAGCATTTCAGCACTCTCTTTCTTACATTCAGTGATAGTGACTTATTGCATAAGATACTCTTCATTTTCTGAAATGCGGCTTTTGCCTGCCCTATTCTGCTCCAAATCTCTGTTATACATCTTCCATCTGATGTTATAAATGCCCCTAGGTATCTAAAAGTATCCGCTTGGTTACGAATTTTCCCTTCTATTTCTATGTCACATTTTGGTGTCACCATTTTCTTTGATATTACCATTGTTACTTGTCATGAAAATCACCGTGGATTAACCAGATGATGATAATACAGACAGTTTGCTTCACGGCGTGTTTTCAAGGCCACACTCGTTTTTAACCGGTACAGAAAAAAAAACAGTCTGTGTTCGCAGCTCCAACTTGTTTACTTCGAGTAGCGGTGAGATAAAGACACCCAGGGAACATTGAGAATTCTCCGACATCAAACGAATTGGCGGCTTGTTATTGAAACCCGTTGTTGGGAGAATGCAGGGACTCGCTACCTTGTTTGGAAGTTGCAACAAGGGGAATCACTCTTGCATTGGTTGCGCCAGGGGACATAAGATTTCTGAAAATGGATGATCTGCCCCTTGAGAATCTGGTGTGAACATCAAAGGAACGTCACGTGGACAATTCAAGGCGTTTGCCAAAAACACGATTTGGAGAAACAGTGTAACTCAACAGTTGATTTAGGCAGAAGTGCTTTGGCACTGCAGTTATGGATTGTAATAATGTCTACCGTGTGCGAATTAAGTGGATTTAATTTTACACGTGCCTGTCATGGCAAATGTAGATGTGATTTAGTAGAACTGCGGTGTTGCCTAAGGTAGTTCATATTGTATAATTAGTCCTAATTAATTTAGGCAGTAGCATGGTTGAAACTAGCTAGAGTAGTGAAGTGATGATTAGCTCTGTTAGTTGAAAATAGAGTAGTGAAGTGTTGATAAGCTCTACTAGTTGAGAATTGAGTAATGGGGGATAATTGGGATCTTCCAGTGGGTGCTCCCTGGTGGGCGGGGTTCCGCATTCTGTTTTTTTTTTCTTGTCTTGGCCTGATGAAAACCTCTGTCCCTGACAGAGTTAGGTTCACTGTATTTTTCTGAGCAAGGCCGATGGCCCACGATCATCTAATAAGGATCAGTGACGGGGAGGCTATCACCAGTTGTGTTATATATTTTACAGGTTCCCTCTGGCTGGGATGAAGAACACAGAACCATTGAAAAATCAGATCCCGGATAATTTTTGGTGCAGGAAGATTGGCCAGCAACTTTCTCAATGGGTCTATGCTAGAAGAAGTTGATAAACATTGCTCGGTGGAGCTGAATAGTATAAGTATCCCACAGGATAAATACTGAGAACATTACTAAGAAGATGTCACACTACCTGTGGACAGCAACATGGTAATGGGTTTTGATTTTCATACCATTCGTGAATATCCCAGTGGTGATGGATGTTCAGTCCACTTATTACTAGAACAGTAGGGATTGATTTTCACATTACATGAAACCAAAACATTGGAGAGTGGTTGTTCCACGTATCAAAGAAATCATAACATTAAGACGTTATCTGGAAAATTAAGAGATCTATTTGAGTCTAGATACAATGACTGTTTTAAGAGTGAAAACTATAGAACATTTCGCAAGAAGGAAAGACGTCATGTTCATGGGACAGTGTTCCATTTTTCACTGGGCAGGAATTGTGTGGTCTCAGTTTCTATAAACTATTAGGAACTGTTTTTTTTTTTTTTAGGAACAAAAAATAGTATCATTCCCGGACTGTAGATTTGAATGGGAATCAGACCTCATGGTTATCAAAGCTCCTGGAGGAGGACATGTCTGGCGGGAGAGACGCGGCATTTGGTGAGGTCCATTGTGCTGATTCTTGTGATGTGTAATCCTTGCCATGATGAGTGGACTCTGATCATGAACTTTGTGGTCTGACCTCTACATTTACATTAGAATACACAACACACATTTTCTTCGCACACACGTCTCACGTACATTACACTTTTCTTTTAATAAATTAATCTTTATTAATTTTTAGAAGCAAGAGTTGTTGAGGATGTGGCGTTGGGGAAGCATGAGAGGGGGCATGATCCAGGGGTGAGCAAGAGTGAGAAGAAGGTGTCTTCAGATTGAGGGAGTGTTGTGGACGGAGTCTGCTGGATATCTCCAGGATATTGATAAGGGGTTAAATATAATGTGGGTGTTGACTCCCCTCACTCCAGGGACGACACTTTAAACGAATTCACGACATTACTGTTTTCTTGATATTCAAGGAGAGTCCTTTCCTTGCACTCTCTGTTACTACAACGTCTAACTAATTGTTCTAAGGCCTGTTGAATCTATCCCCACCAATACTTGTGTTCATCTCTGCATAGCTTATATTATTTTATTATAAACTCCCAACTAGTATTCGCGGGCATCTCTTTGATCCCTCTCAGTATTTACTTTTCTCTATACAGAGAAAGTCTGTTGACAAGAGAACACAAACCACCCTTGTCTTACTCCTATTCTCCTACGCTTTATATCTGTTCCGTACTCTTACCCTCTTTTTTTTCTAATTTTCCAATTTCCCATTTTAATTGCTGCTGACTTGGGTTCCAGTAATATTTCTTTAGTATTCCTTAAATCCTTTCGCATCCCCCCCAATGGTTGAATATCTTTCAACATTTTAATTTTAAATCATGTCATCATGTTTTTTACTTTATCAAATGCCTTAGTATAATCTATGAAGCACAAATATATGTCTCTCTGTTTCTCTATTGACCTTTCTATTAGTGTCCTTAATGTATAAATTGCATTGTTTGTGCCCTTTCCTTCCACAAATCCATACTGTTCTTCACTAATTTCCAATTTTATTTTATTTTTGGTTCTTCTCATTATGATTCTGAGTAGAAGCTTAGTGATATGGTTTATAAGGTTAATTGTACGAAAATCTTCACAATCAATTGCTCCTGGTCTTTTTGGTATAGCTATAAATACAGATTTCAGCATATCACTGGGTAAATATCCACTGCTGTAAATTTCAGTCAACATTTTGGTTAATATATCTACTCCAAATTCTCCCAATACTTCTAATTCTTTTATTGTGATTTCATCTGGCCCAGCTGTTTTTCATTTCTTCATACGTTTCATAGCGTCAGCGACTTCTTATTTCAGAATAGGTGGACCTTCTAAGTTACTATCTTCTGTTAATTCTTCCCTTTCTCCATCATATAATTCTCTTATATACTCATTCCACCTCTTCATTATAGCATCTTCCTCTAATAATATCTTTCCTGTTTTTGATTTCAGACACCCTGTATTTATTCTTATTTTTCTTCCTGTAAGCTCACTGATTTGTCTGTGCATATTTTTTGTATCTTTAATGGAATTTAATTCAGTTTTTTTGCATTGCTCGTTTAACCAACTTTCTTTAGCCTTCCCACATTTATCTTTTATTTCTTTATTTATCTTAGCATATTCTTGTTTGTCATTTTTACTCTGTTTTCTTTTGTCCATCAGTTTTAAGATTTCTTCATTCATCCATTTTTTCTTAGCTATTTTGCCTCTCTCCGGTAATACTTCTTTGCTAATTTGATGAATGGAGTCCCTTAACATTTCCCATTGTTCATTTATACTCTGTATTTTAGCTATTGCATTGTACCTATTTTTCACAGTCACTCTGTATTGTTCTTGCATTTCTTTATCTATTTTCAGAACCTCTTTATTAAGTCTCATGTTCTTAACCATTTTTTCCCTCTCTTTAATCTTACTTTTATTTGTCCACATAGTGGTACATGATCACTATTACAGTCAGCACCATGCATTGTCTTTACATTAATTAAAGCATTTCTAAATCTTTTATTAATTAGTATGTAGTCAATTTGGTTGCGTATATCCTTATCAGGGCTTTTCCATGTGTACAGTCGTCTTTTATGGTGTTTAAACCATGTGTTTCCAATTATCATATCATTGATATTTGCCCATTCTATTAGCTTTTCCCCTCTTTCATTTCTTGTACCTAAATCATAATTCCCCACTACATCCTCCATTTTTCCCTTTCCTACTTTTGCATTAAAATCACCAAGTATTATTTTTATTTCTTGTGATCCAATTTGAGCCATCACCATTTCTATTTCGTCGTAAAAGTGTTGTATTTCTTCATCACTACTGCTTGTTGTTGGTGCATATACTTGTATAATATTTATATCTATTGGTTTGCCTTTGATTTTTACCATAATAACTTTATCTGAAATACACCAGTATCCATTAAGTGACTTGGCTGTTTTTTCGTCTAATATTATTCCTACACCTTTTTCATGTGTATCCCCTCCAGAATAAATTATTGTGTGATTGTCAGCTATAATTGTGCCTGATCCCTTCCATCTCATCTCACTAACGCCTAGTATATTCATTTTCATGCTATCCATCTCTCTTAGAACATTGGTCAACTTTCCTAGCTCATTTAATGTCATTGATACCAATGTGTAACATCCAACGCAAGGCGGTCTGTTTCCAAATTGTCTTAAGTTGTTTCGCTGAGCTGTTTCGTATGTCATGAACAAACTGTAAGGAACTGGAAAGAAGGGTGGGAATCGGCATCGGAGTACATAACGCCAACAATATCAGATATGATGATACAGTACTGATGTATTCGGTGCAGCTGTTGCATACGGTGAGCAACTAGGTCTAGAACTAAATTGTAAATCAACAGAAATTATGATCACAGAAAAAAAGTAATGCCACAATGCATCATCGAAGCAAATGGAGCAAAATCATAAACAGGTTAATCATTCCAATTATCTTGACACAATGATAACATAGGAGTGAAATGTGGGTTGTAGAGATTAGAAAAATCCATTTTTTTTAAAAATTAGCCTTTACACAATGACAGTTCGGCGTCTGTAACGAAGTAGCGACGGACCATGGTACAGACGCGATGAAGTCTGTTGAGGGCAAACAACTTCGCACTTTACGAGATTGTAAGGGAGCCACGTTACGAGATTGTAAGGGAGCCACGTTACGAGATTGTAAGGGAGCCACGTTACGAGATTGCAAGGGAGTAGTCATGGTAATTCCTAGTGAATGTGGGTAGGGGAGCAAACCCTCGTTTTGGACACTTCACGTTGGAAGATCAACAAGTTGTTCTGAATGAGTGGTTTTCTTTGTCTACGGGGATAGATACTCTAACGTACTCCACGATGCCTCACACATCGAAAAGAGTTAGTATCGTTATTAAACAAGAAGAAGTATTTTTCCCCCGCATATCCTATTTACAGAACATCGCTGTCAACACAGCATTTTACTTCTGTTGTTGATGTCTTGGACGGTTTACCTTCAGTAGTTTGTCATTGCTTTCTGAACGAAAAAAAAGCTCCCATGACAGGCTCCCATACCAACATGTTAAAACCCAGCGCAACGCGGAAAGAAGGAAGGAATGTCTGCTGCCAAATCGGTCGCAGTTGTGTTTCTAAAGCGGGTAAGCGGGCTTACGAATCGCATCCGTAAAACCTTAGCCACGGAGACAAGAAGTATTTAGGAAGTTAACACTGGTCTAGAAATAAACTGACACCGATACTGAAACATTCAAATATACCTAGATCTGCACACTTACAGACAATAAATAGCACATTCATACCAACCCTATGGTACTAATGTCAAACGTAGACTTATCCAAATCACATATAAGCAAAAACAACACCAGGGAAATGAGATGCTTGATAAGAATTGTCAACGTAACCATCCGGGACCAAGTAAAAACGTATGTTATCAGAGAAATAGCCGGGATCAACATTTGAGTCAAATATATTGAACGGCAGAAGCTCAAATGGTTCCGTCATCTCGTTAGAATGCAACATCATCAGTTGCTAGCATAGTTTCTACACCAAAGAAGATCTGATACGAAAGCAAGAGGGTGCCCGAAAAGAAAATGCATTGACGACATCAAAGACATTCTACAATCAAACGGAATGACACTATCCATTGCCACTCATTGGGCACTGGAACATCAAGTTCCTCCCCACGCCGCTTGATGGCAAAAGTGGAAGACGACAAACACGTTTGGTATGGCACCTGAGAACCTCCACTCCAAAAGTGTTGCCACTGTCATATCCCATTCATCGTGGTCGACGGGTTAAACGGAAGCCAAAGATGGGTTTGCCTGGTGCAGTATGTACAGAAACAACTGGTTTTAATTACTGGAAGTTTCAGTTCCACACGTATACAGACGTGTTGCCAGACGTGAAGCCATAGATTATGCTAACACATGTACGGTTGGCATGCGGTCAGGGGCATCTGGAACTGAGAACAGACTGGCCTCAAACGTCAGTGCATCTACATGTAACGTCATGGATGTCTTCTATGTTGATAGTAAACATGTCATTATCTCCGTCTTCTTCTACACCTTTATCATCCATTCGAAGAGTGGCCTTTAAACAACTAACGCCAATTCCTCATATTTTCGCTATTTCCTGCACTCCCTCTCTGTCCTCCCTATATTATTATTATTATTATTATTATTATTATTATTATTATTAAAGTTAGTTGCATATCCTTTACGGACATAGCAGTCAACCCCAGAATTTTTTTTGTCTGTTCATGATTTCTGGGCAAGTTTACGTTTGCCATTGCTTTCTGAATGACAGGCATCCATATAATTTCATTTTTTTTTAAAAACAGCTGTGTTTCGAACACGGTATGCCGGATTACGAACAGTGTCCTTAACTGCTTCACCACGAAGCCGGCATTACTACTACTACTACTACTACTACTACTACTACTACTACTACTACTACTACTACTACTACTACTACGACTACTACTACTACTACTACTACTACCACCACCATTATAATTCCTGCTGTGTTAGTGATCATGTCTGTCCACAGCCTTCTGTCATGTGTACTGTCAATCAATTGTGATACTGATGTTCCTTCATATGCCATCAGGTCAGACTGTCCAGAATCATATCCATTGGTCTCTCCCATCCACCGCCTGCTCCCGTGGTTTCACGTTACCCTGGTGGTGGAGGAGGGGGTGTGTGTTTGCATGTGTGGGGGGGGGGCATATTATTAATGTACCTATAATAATTTTCCCCATATGTTAAAAAAGCAAAGACAGAGACTTCGAGGTGCATTGGGCAGGTGGTTATAGACACATATTTGAACAGTCCAATTGGCGTTCCGCCGGTCTCTCTGGTCTAGAGGTTACACGACTTTCTCGTAATCTTGTATACTCTCGTAAGTAACGCGACGTTGCGCGAGAATCGGCAGCGGTTCTCTCCGCGTCGGTAACTTACGGTGTATGTGAGCCGGTCGCTCAAAAAGCAATGGCAGACTACTGAGCGTAATCTTGCCAAGAAATCAACAATCAGCTGAAAGATGCTGATGTTGACAGCGATGTCCTGTAAAAGGATTTGCGAACAAAAAACAAAAACGAAACGAAAGAGGCGTTCCAGGGATGCTGTGCTCAACATCACGCCGACCGACTGCACTTTCCCCCAAGACATTTCCTGTTACCGACTGCAGGCTGGATGGACCTGGAGCCGAGGTCGGTTTCACATATCTATCTGTCTCGGTGCGATTCGAACCCATCGAGACGGGTGTTTCAAACTGACCTGGACTCCCTGTGCATGCCGTAAGAGGAAACTTAGGAGGAGTGGCATGGGACTGGCTACCCCATCCTGCAGACAGTGTTAGCTGAAAAATCTAGCCAACCATGAACCCCTGTCATATCAAGACAGAACGGGACCCACACAGGAGGCTAGATGGGGAGACGGAGAACAGGTGTAATGGCCAGCAGATCACAAATGAAATACAAGTGAAACAAAGATGTTTTTTTTTTTTTGCGCTGGCTCGCTTTGAACTCAAGCGTAGTCCATGAAAACTATGTATAGTAATCATGGACTGAATTCTGCGTGTGGATTACCTTTCCCTATTAACAGTGTCCCTCGCCATCAGGCAAATCCACTCCGACTTCAGAGATACTTGTTATTTACGTCCCCAAAGTCAAGGACGACAGGTCAACATTTTAGTCCAGCTGTCCGGTGTAGGGGTGGAACTTTTAACATCGGCATCAGCACCACCGGATGTTTAAGAACACGCGTTCTTACCCATTCGGCCATGCTGACCTGCCGAAGATGTTTCTAACAAGTTACGCTGACAATGATTGGCACGATATTCGTCGGACGAGGGTTCAATATAAGCTCTCCACGTTATCAACGAGAAAGAAAGACACGACCACCTATTCCTCCGTGTACACAGGCCTACAAAATGTGATGATCTTCACTTGTATTCACTTCACACACCAACGGCAGGTCCTGCTATGAGTCTTGGGTATAATGTATTGTTCCTCTACAAGACTGCCATATCTGGCTTATATACATATGCCATGGTCCTAGTATTTTAACCGATGCGATGGCCGTCAAGCTCCCAGACAAGTCCATGTTATATTTATCTGTCTGGTGCTCCTCTCGTTAATCCCACGTACGTCTGCATTAACAGATCTGTGCATGCCTGTTTTGTGTACTTGTTCCTTGGTCAGACCCTTCCGTCTGCATTCATCCGGAGTTTTTTTTTTTTTTTTTTTTCGGACGTGATTGCGTTGTGGCTGTTTACAGCAGAGCTGCGTTCTTGCGCCGTTAAGCTGACACATCCGACTTCTTCAGGCATTTCTTGACCGGCTTAACCTTACCGGGAGTTCCTTCCTCTTTCCCTCCGCATTGTGCCCTGTGGTGCGTTCCTGCAAATCTTCGCGTTAAGCAAATTCACATCCGTGCCCTTGAAAACCATAGGACGTTAAGGGAAATGAGGTTGGGGAAAGGCTTACAAACCAATTTATATACAACTAGCTGACCCGGCCCGGCTTCGCCCAGTCCCTGGTGGGGAGCATCTCATTTAATTCATATAAGTAGTCATATAAGTTCTCGTTCCTGTTACCGACTGTCTGTCTGTCTGTCTGTCTGTCTGTCTGTCTGATCCGGCCCGGCTTCGCCCATCCCCTGATGGCGAGCATCTCATTTAATTCATATAAGTAGTCATATAAGTTCCCGTTCCCGACTGTCTGTCTGTCTGTCTGTCTGTCTGTCTGTCTGTCTGTCTGTCTGTCTGTCCGTCCCTCCCTCTCTGTCTGTCTGCCTGTCTGTCTGCCTGTCTGTCTAATCATTTATTGGTTGCAGTTAGAACAACCTTAGATAAACGAAGACCAACTTACAAAAAGCATTAGAAAGAGCACTTGAAAGATCTTTACATCTTCCCCCAACAATTAACTTGGGTAAATGGAGCGGCGGCAGCAGCATCAGCAGAAGAAGGAAAAGGAGGAGTAGACAACTGCAGCGAAAAGGTGGGTCTGTCTATCTATCTGACCCGGCGTGGCTTCGCCCAGCTCCTGGCGGGTAGCGTCTCATTAAATTCATACAACAAAAAAAGTAACTTAAAAGAATGTCCTTCCACACACCATCCATTATTTTTAATGAAAACTCTTTCTAATCACCTGCATGACTACAGTAACTTCTTAAGCAAAAAAAGATGAGTTACAATGTTATGCATTGTGCATTATTTTTATGAAAACTTTGAAAATGCCTTACAGATTGTATCATTATTTATTATAACTCATATGCCGGTACATAACTATGGACAAAGAGTTTATAAATCTTTGAAAACGATGCCACAATATGACTATAAGTTATACAGAAACGTTATGCCCCTTGAAATAACTTTTACAGAGTTAGGTCCCCTGAGATATATGAAATTATAATGAAAAATGAAAAATGAAATAATACTGAGTAAGCAGGCGATTTCACACTAAAAAAATATCACAGTTGGCAGCTCTGGAATGAAAGGAAGGCGTGTAGAAAATTTCATCTCAATCGGATGGACCGTTCGCGAACGCATAAAGGACATACATAAATACGGAGATTGCCTTTTATATATAAGATAAGACAGTGATCAGCAAATAATTACTGGCCAGTGTTATTAAATATGATGATGATGATGATGATGTGTGTATGTATGGTGTGTGTGTGTGTGTGTGTGTGTGTGTGTGTGTGTGTGCGTGTGTGTGTGTGTGCGTTCGTGCGTGCGCGAGCGCGCGCGAGCGTGAAAAGATTCATATAGCGCTTTATCTAGAAAAACAAAGAGACCTACAGATATTTACATTTAAATTAATGTGAAGTCGGGGAGAGCAAAGAACATTCTTCTTTCTTTCTTTTTTACTTTTTTTTTCTTTATTTCCTTCTGTTTTTTCCCTTCGTGCTTTCTTTCTACCTTTCTTTTGCCCTTCTAGACATTTTCTCTACACATTTACCGAACTCATAAATTATATCCGCTTTAGAACTATACTCTCATTCCGTTGCACTGGTAGTCTGCGAACAATAAATGCAATAAATGTACGTATCAATTAATTGTTTTTTTCACAACATACACCCTCCCCTCCCCCACTTTTCTTCTCTGCCCCCCACCCACACACACACAACTTCCCCCCCCCCCCCCCACCCCCGTACTCAGTGCTTGGCATTTTGTTAATAGGCTCTCGAGCAAGTATATAGGTGATGGATTAACTGTTTTATAATAAAAGACAACAGATGCAACATGACTAGCGCAAGATACATTTGTAAGGAAACACGCAGGAAACGATAAGTAACCTCCGCGTTGTGTGAGCGCACACCTGTCCCTGAGCTATCTGTTTCATGTTTAACATGTGAACACCGAGCGGCACAGACGATCACCTTCCTGCACACACGTCTTCCTCTGTGTCATCGATAACTTCGCTCACTGACCGTCTTCGTGTTGACACTCTGTCAACCTATACAGCATTTTCTGACGTTGGCCACTGGCCAGGCCACCCTTAATGTTTCTGGCTGTCACAACCGTCCTCAAACCTCTTGTCTCATAACGTAAGCAACAAATAATAATCGTCATCTCCGAATGTGGGTAATCAAATGTCTTTGTAAATTGTCCTCCTGCAGTCTGTGGATGCCGGTCTCTCTGGCCGAGGGGTTACAACACTTTCTCCGTAATCCCGTTTATCACGCAGAGTCTCGTAGCGGGCGAGAGATGGAAGCGGTTCTACCCCCGCTGGTGACTTGCGGGATAACTGAGCCGGCCGCTCAGAAAGCAATGGCAAACTACTGATCGTAATCTTGCCAAGAAATCAACAGACAGCTGAAAGATGCTGCTGTTGACAACGATGTCCTGTAAAGGATATGCGAATTTAAAAAATAAAAAAAAAGTATGTGGATACACTGCTTGTCTTAGTCGCCCATGCGATTCTTGGCATTCGACGGGGAGACTACATATTTGAGGCCTCCACAATCCGGTTTAGTGTGGTGTATTTTCTGCTGATCTGATGCTCCTCGCGGTTGGAATGGCTAAAAAGATAACGAAATTACACCGAAATTGTTCGCCAAAATAGGAGAACCGTGTGTGTGTGTGTGTGTGCGCGCGCGCGCGCGTGCATACACACACACACATTTGAGAAAGAGAGAGAGAGAGAGAGAGAGAGAGAGAGAGAGAGAGAGAAATCTTAGAAACGCAACAGTACAGTCTGGTGTATCGTCTTCTGCTCTGTATCACCAGTTGGAGCCTATCCCGTCAACCAGCTCACGCCAAGCGTCCAATCTGTACATATCTCCTGTAGCTCCCTCTATGTCTTCCCCATATTATTCATCCCTATCTCTAATTCTCTTCGCTGTGTGTTTTAGGCCTCCATATTTTTCTGTCGCTCTGTGGGTTTCAGAGAAAATATACTTTCTGGTGATAATATTATACTGTTTTCTCAATGAGTCTCCAGTCCAGCCGAGCGTCTTTTCCTTCACTGATTGATTCGTTGTTCTCTCTAGCCTAGTTTTCTCCCTAATATTATTAGTGATTCTGTAATACCAGTGTAATCTTTCATAGGGCCTAACATCCATGACGTATTACTATCCACACCACATAATGCTATAGAAAAATCTCAACCCAAAAGAATAGTGAAAATCACAACTTATATCTTAATATAGCAAAAACAAAGATAATGCATACCGACAAAACTAATATGCAAAAAGAAATATAGGTTAATGATGAAAAATTGGAGGTGGTGGAAAATTTCGAGTATCTTCGGTCATTGATTACCAACAATTGTGACACAATGAAAGAAATTGAAAGACGAATATCTATTGCTCTTCAAAAACTAAAACAACTGAATAAATTGTGACTTGGGACAGACAGACCTACAAAATTTAGATCTTTAAGAGCATGCATCTTTTCCATTGCAACATACGCCTGTGAGACCTGGACACTTTCTAAATAAGCTAAACAGCGCATAAATGCCTGTGAATATAAATGTTAGAGACGGGTTTTAAGAATATCTTAGATGCAGAAAAGAACAAATGCATACATACAACAAGATCTGAATACTAAAGAAGGTTGGCTACTAAAGATGATAAAACAAAGAACATTTAAATATTGTGGTCACTTGAAGCGTCATGAACAATAATGAGGGGTATATGCCCGAAAAGAGAGGAAGAGGAAGGCTAAAGAGAAGATGGGTGCAGGCTGTAGCAGATGATCTCCAGATGACTGTATCAGAGATGGGACGTCTTATGATCGAGAAGGTTTCCGGAAGGTTGTTATGGGAGCGAGGGTCTGTTAAGGACAAGCGAGCGAACGAACGAACGAACGAGCGAGCGAGCGAGCGAATTAATTAATTAATTAATTAATATGGCGCATGCACAAAGTAATGTTTGTGTATAGTTTATTAGAAACTGTTTTTGTAGTTCTCCAGATGTATGATTCATACAGTAGTGCTGATTTACCGGTACAGTAAAACATTCTAAGTTTGGTATTAGGTTTAACTTATTTTGACTTCCATAAAATTTTCTAGTGCTATGAAAGCTCCCCTCGACATATTGTTTTTTTTATGTTAATATCTGTATATGTTTCCCTCATATATGACATCGAGTTACTTGCATATTCTCTGTATGACGTCGCAATCAACCCCAGCATTTTTTACCGTTTGTGATTTTCTAAACAATTTTACATTCAGTATAATAGATAACAGAAATAACAGCTGAAGCAGGATATGACAATTTAAACTGAAAACAGTGAACTATGTGTGACACCTGCAAAATGGTGAGAGATAACAAGCACAGACACTATATATCTTACAATGAACGCAAATCCGGCAAACCGAAATCAAAGTGTGGAAAAATAACAAACGTAAAAATAAATTACATCACAACACGAAGAATCGACGTTTCAATTTTAGCGATCTTCATCAGTAACAACACAAACAGGTCTAAAGAACATATGAAATTAGAAAATTTAATTACAAATTACAATCAAAACGTAAACAGAAAAAGTATTGGTATCAAACGGTATAAGGTCACTGCACATGCTCCATTTCTAAGAAGGCTGCGCAGAAGTTCAGTTGTTGTGAAAGAAGTCAAATAATAAAATGTGAAGCTAAAGGTGTGCAAGCTGTTAGATTATATATATATAAAGAGGGGAGTCGGCATAGTTAGCCACTGGCATCTATAGCAGTATTGATTTCCGCTGGTAGAATGCATCAGAAAGAGTTGGTTAACTGACTCTCGATTATTAGCCTAATTAACCTGTTAGAGTAACAATGACCCATATACTTGTTCTTATTTGAAATGCGTATGTTAGTTTGTCATCAAGAATAACACTACATTTCATGACTTTATATTTTGCCCTAAATAAGTTAATGATTTTTTGTGGGATCCCATACTGCATCATCAATTTCCAATGGGATTCCTTATCGATGCTGTTGAAGGCATTTTCATTGTCTACGATGTAAATACAAATTGGTGAGATCACTTCAATGCTTTACTCTATTATTAGTCGGCTTACTGGTCATTGCCGGATCAGTCTGGTCATAATCCTTCCTGTTCATACCTTTGATGTTTGTCAATGATATCTCTTAATTTCTCCAAATGATCCTGCTTAATATTTTCATAGGATCTGACAATTCCTCTATAATTTTCGCATTCCTGTAGGTCCCCTTCCTTTCACCAGAAAGTCTCCTTGTCAGGGTGTTGGGAATAAAAGTACAGGACATAGAGAGGACTAGGGACAGCATAGAGTCAGAACGACATAGATAACGACATACAGCACATAGATAAGGACATCTACAGTATCGCCGATAGAGTAGAGACAGGACATAAGTCAGGACACAGAGTGGTCATTAGACAGGACATCTACAGGACAGTAGATGAAGTGGAGACAGGACTCAGGTGGGGACACAGACGTGTCATATACATGACACCGGCTGGACCAGACCGGGTGATAGGAGGGAACGCCAGTTCACGGGACACTGCCCTGAACGGACTAGACGTCAGTACACTGAATAACCTAGCCTAGCACGGACGGACTGCAGTACGACGATGACTGCTAAGACAGCACGGGTTCCACAAACGGCACGGGGTCAGCACGACAAGTCCAGCCGTCCAGCTTGGAACGCCAGACGGGACCCAGACAGTTTCAGGGAGGACGCTTGTGTTTTTCGAGAGCGAGTGCATAGCTTTGCGAGAGTGCTAGTTTGATGATAGCGAGTGTAGGACTTGTGTAATTGACTGTGTGCGATAAGCGTATGTAAGGCGGCAATTGTATAACTATGTAATGAAGTCACCGCCTGTGTGTAATTATGATCAGGTTCGCCTGAAATAAATGAGAGAAGTACCATAAGCACGACTGATGTTTTCTCGAGTGCGTATGAAGGAGTTAATTTTGGTCTCCCAGTGCGGCAATACACACAAGATATTTATACTAGCTTTAATAGTTTTTGCTTGGATACTATATGGACCAGCATTTGGAGTCTCTGTGGCGAAGTGGTCCAGCCATTTGACTCGTGCTCCGAAGGTTGTGGGTTCGATTCCCGGGCCGCGTCCTTCAGTTTACGAGTGAAGTTTCGGAGGACTCCTGTGGGTCGTCGCGAAAGCTCCGGAGTTCGTGCTGGTGCGACACTTTCCGTGTGCTGCTGAAAGAGACCGAGCCAAATGGGATAAAACCCCGTGCAATGAAGTCGACCCTGTCGTTCCAAGCGACTTCCGACTTCCAAGGACCAGCAGCTTTCAAATTCTTCGGAAGTGTCATAGCTTTTCTAATTCCTTCTATATACGGTTTTACAGTTGATGCCCATCTCCATTTTTGCACGCTGAATATATAGATGGTCCTTTGGGAAAACACAGGGGATATAGAGACGAAATGCAACAGAGTGGATACTAAAATGAAGTAAAGAAGACAGAGCGGACACATAGACTAAATGCAGAAAACACAAGACTGGGAAGGAATGCAGGAAGGAAATGCAGAAAATAACGCGGATATAGAATCTAAATGTAGAAAATATAGAGGATATAGAGAAGTAATACAGAAAACACAGAGGATATAGAGAAGAAATGCAGAAATCAGAGCATATACAAATAATAAGTGCAGTAAACAGAGGGGATATAGCGAAATAATGCACACACAAAAGCACAGAGGTCAGGAACAAACTTAACGAGACTTCGACATATTGATCGTGGTCGTTACAACTCCTCGCCAAGCTTTGATCTTAACGAGATAAAATGTTTTTCCTAAATTCTCCATCTACGTTATTTATAAGGAGAAAGGAGTACATTAAGAAACTCAGCTGTCATACGGTAAAACATAATTGTATACGTGTTGACTGAGGATATCCGCGCCACAGCACGATCAGGCGCGCCCAAAGATTGACAAGAGAAGAAAAAAAAAGAGAGATCGTCTGAAGACTGTCCATGCATGATTATTGGTTGGAGATAAAATATATGATACAACATACTGAAATTCTCTGAAGTTTCGATTTGAGTGTGGTTCCAGCTAGGAGGGGCGTACTGGCGTGGCGTATACCGATGTATTTTCAACTAGTGTTTTGCTAGAACAAGCAGCACCTCACCATACTTTGCATCCATTTGTTCATCCATCCATCTATCCGTTCATGGATTCATCGATCTATCAATAAATCCACAACTGTGTATGTTCACCCTGCATCTGTTCATTCTTTCACCTATCACTTTGGTTGTACACACCTCTATCTATTCATCCGTCAATCAATCAAATATTTCGTTCGTTCGTTCCTCATACGCCCACCCATCCATCCATCCTTCCACCCATCCATGTATCCACTTACCCATCTTACTTTGACCACTCTCAGATTTTCACCAAGCTGATATTACCAGCTCTATTAAATCAATTCAAGCACATATTAATTTATCAATCAATCAATCTATAATTTTCACAACTAGGGCTGTTACAGGATTTGGATTCAAATTTTTGAAATCAGGCCGGAGTCGGATTTGGCCGGATTTATGAAGTGAGATCCGGCCGGAGCCGGATTTACAAATAAAAAAATAAAAATAAAATAACTTACTACATCACTTGACTTAGGTGAGTGGAGTCACTCGACTGTTCATTACTGCAGTTCATTACTATAGACATGACAATGATGACATATACTCATATTAGATTCATTTAATGTAAAATAATTACATTTACATTAGAATAAGTAATTAAGTAATATTAAGTTCCATAAGTTCAAGATGAAACATAATACATAAGCACATAATGCTAATTTAGTAATTTAATTTTTAGGTTTCAGTTTCAGTTTTTTAGTTTTCACATTGTTTTCAGTTGGCAAATTGGCAGCTCAGTTACAACTCACAACAACAGTACATTAAACAGATTGAATTTATTTGAAATACATTTCATTCAGTAATTTCACTATTTCAGTCAGTCAGTCTTCATTATGGCTGTGAAGTTGAACTCTCAGAGTCAAGAAGGGACGAGTTGTATTTCAGGAAAATCAACGTCTCCCGCATTTTTGTGGTAAAAGGCTACTACGGTGGTTAGTGATAATGTCTCCTGCAGTACTGAACAGCCTTTCCGATGGCACACTTGTAGGTGGTGGTTGCAAGAAATGCCTGCGCCAGTCTAGCCATACTTGGAAATCTTTGCTTATTGGCATGCCACCATGAAACTGGATCTGACTGTCGAGTTTGAAGTGGCTATGACAGGTACTGTGTCACCTCAGTGTTAATGCTGCTTGCCTTGGCACTTGCAGAACGATCTGTGGTGGGATTTTCCTCGATAATTGTGTCAAAACAGCTCCATAGGCTGGACTCGTACTGTGTGGCAGTGCTCACAGAAGTCAAAACACTAGTACTACTACTACTACTAGTAGCTGATGGATCCTGTGGACTGACTGTGTTTGCTGAATCAATAATGGAGTTAGCAGATGGGCTCGTGCATCACTTCTACCACGTTCGGAGAAGAAGCACAGCTTGAATCGAGGATCCAGTAGTGTGGCACAGGTGTAAATACTGTTGGATTCAATGTCCGCAAATCTGCTGCTAACAGCTTCAAGCAGGGCTGCTTTACTAGTTTTGATCCCAGCATCTCTACCTTCTTTCTGGAGGAAAGCGATGAGTGTTTTTCACTAATGGATCACAACTGATATTGATGCCTGAGCTGCACTTATTTCACGTTGTGATTTTATTCAAATGGGGCCAAAGTAGCTACCACATTCTCCGTGACTGCCCACTGCTGTGCCGTTAGCCCAGTACCGAATCAATTTCAACACAGTACAGGCTGATGCTGCGCCATTGTTCTAACAGACGTCGTAACATATAGAACGTTGAGTCCATCGTGTTGGTCACGTCCCTGGATAAGCTGATGTTGTGGTAGGTTTAATCATTTTGAAGTTCATGCAAACGACTGGTTGCTGAAGAAGAGTGTTTGAAATGTCCTACCAATTTTCTTCCAGTACTGATGATGCCAGCAACATACTTTTGACTCAAAAGACCATCACGCACACACAGCTGCAGTGTGTGTGCAAAACATCCAACACTTGAATAGCTGCCATCACGAAAGCATTTGGCAATGTTGAATGCATTATCTCTCACAACAACATGGCACTTTCTCACGTGCCAATTGACCACTCATCCAGCATCAGTTCAAAATGTGCAAGCCAAGTTTGTGGCCGTGTGATGTTCATCACATGCAGTACAATGGAAGACTACACTGCGGTGAACGAAGGAGTCTGTTAACAATGGCCAGTGAGGACCCATAAATGACTGAGTGGTGTGTTCAGCTGTCCCGTATCTGTTGTGAATGAATGTAATCAGTGTCAGATATCATTGCTGCAATTTTTACCTTCAGACGTTTACACATGTCAGGAATGACATGTTCAGCAAAGTACTTTCTGAAGGCAATTCATACCTTTTTTTCCATTGTATGCATCAACTCTCTGAAACCTGGTCGTTCCACTACTTGAAAAGGCTCCATATCTATGGCTATCATTCGAGCTACGGCAGCATGAATGCGTTTAGAATTGGACTGTTGATGTCCCAAATTTTGGCCCGCGGTCCCATGCCTGCACAATTGACTGCTGGGTACTGATGCTTGCTTTATGCAAAACACGGTCCCAGATTCATCATAGATGTGGTCCGCCAATACACTGGTCTCCAGTGATGCTTTCTTTTCCATCGTTTCGTCATAGCTTTTCCTGTGCATCGATCGCAAATGAGTCTGCATTGATGATGTTGAGAAGTCTTTGGGGCGATCTTGATCGTCCAAGCGATAACTGTTTGTCACACAACTTACATATTACCTTCGCTGAATCATCGTCTTTAACCTTGAAGTAATCCCCAAACGGCGCTGTATGACTTAGATTTTGATTGCCATTTTATTTTATGGGCAAGACCAAAGAAATTTACGAAAACTAAGAAATATTCAAGTCCCACAAACTCATGAAGTAATTCACCATTAAAATTCAAAATGAGTGTTTTTTTCTTAAAATTCTTATTTACATCAGCGAGAAATAGTAAACCGGAAGTGCTACTGTGCTATTGCCTAAAATTCGGCTTGGCCTCATGAAACATGTACAGAAAATTCACGTGACTAGGCAACACAAATCCGGCCTAAATCCGGCAAAATTGGACCGCAGCCGGAGCCGAAGCCGGATTTGTAAAAATAGCCGGATTCCGGATTTGCCGGAGCCGGAGCCGAAATCCGGTACACCCCTATTCACAGCCCATGTCATCCATTAATCTGATCTTCACCACATGCAGACGTTACAATTATAATAACTTTTTTCCCAAAATCTTTACCAAACTCCTACATGTGAGTTTCAGTTCTCCCATCCAGATATCTATCAGCCACTCTCCCAGCTTCACCTATCCATCAACTGACCCACTACTTGTTCACACCTACAACTAGCTAACAGACCCATTCATACATTCTCATGAATCTCTGCTTACGCCCGTTCTCCGCCCGTGTGTTAACCGGACCCTCA
Source organism: Cepaea nemoralis (assembly GCA_014155875.1). Lineage (NCBI taxonomy): Eukaryota > Metazoa > Mollusca > Gastropoda > Stylommatophora > Helicidae > Cepaea > Cepaea nemoralis. The sequence continues at coordinate 108,776 of JACEFZ010019464.1, forward strand.
AGCAAAGCAAAAAATAAATAGTAACATTGTAACCCGCCATGCATGTCATAAAAGGCGACTGGTGTGAGACTGGCTACCTCATCCCGTAAAAGCAACTGCAGCGTAACAATGCACACAGTCATGAACAAGTCTACGAAGGGCTTGGCACGAGTTAGTTCTAGGCCCACGCTCCACAAGAAGAGGACAGGCAGCAGCAGATGAAAATACCAGGTCTCACACCCACTCACCCAGACATCCCGCTATTATTCAGTATGTTCACTTGTCAAGACATAAATCGACCAATCGGTTGTTAACATCGATAGATCGATCCATCGATCCATCCATCCATCGATGAAAACACCAGGTCTCACACCCACTCCCCCAGACATCCCGCTATTATTCAGTATGTTCACTTGTCAAGACATAAATCGACCAATCCGTTGTAACATCGATAGATCGATCCATCGATCGATCGATCCATCCATCGATCGATCGATCGATCCATCCATCCATCCATTGATCGATCGATCGATCCATCCATCCATCCATCCCACTTACCTACCACCCCTAACCAATCCATCCACCCACTCTCCGTCACTGTCTGACTTACCTGTCTGTCTGCCTCCCTAGTTATCTACGTATCTGTCCACTTCTCCATACGTCTACTCGTCCAGACATACAAGTATCAATTAATCCGTTCACATATACACGCGTACCGATATTTATATATCCATCCACCAAATCACACATTCAATTGTTCACACATCATCTATATACGCACCAGATCACACACCCACTTGTCCCCACATCAACTACACACCCCCTATTCATACATCATCTATCTACCCACCAGATAACACATTCAATTTTCCCCACATCAACTATACACCCCATATTCATACATCATCTATCTACCCACCACATCAGACAGCCAATTGTTCCCACATCAACTACACACCCCCATTCACACATCATCTATCTACCCACCAGATCACACATCCACTTGTCCCCACATTGACTAACCATCCCCCCTATTCTTACATCATCTATCTACCCACCAGATCACACACCCGCGTCTCCCCCACATTGACTAACCATTCCCTATTCACATATCATCTATCTACCCACCAGATCACACATCCACGTTCCTCCACATCAACTACCCATCCCCCAATTCACATAGCATCTATCTACCCACCAGATTTTTTTTTTTAGCATATCCTTTACAGGACATCGCTGTCAACACCAGCATCTTTCAGCTGTATGTTGATCTCATTGGCAAGATTACGCTCAGTAGTTTGCCATTGCTTTCTGAGCGGCCGGCTCAGTATCCCGCAAGTCACTAGCGGGGGTCGAACCGCTTCAGCTCTCGCTCCGCTACGAGACTCTGCGTGATAAACGGGATTACAGAGAGAAAGTGTTGTAACCCCACAGCCAGAGAGACCGGCAGACAACACATCTATTTGTCCCCACATCAACTAAACACACATCTATTCACACGTCATCCGTATATGCACCTATCTATCAACCCGTTCACGCATTCACTCGTTCAATATCCATATATCCACTAACGCATTCACTTTTACAAACATCCATCTATCCATTCTCCTATTCACACACCACCCAAAAATGCACCTATAAATCAACTCACCCACAAAAACACTCGTCCTGAAATCACACAATCACTAGACAATTCATCAATCCCACCGTTAACACACCCAATCATCAGGAATTCCAACTACCCATCCACTTGTCAAACCTAATCTAAATCAAATCAGTCTTGTAAAACTATAACCTTTTTAATCTAATCCAGTAGTCGTGTAATGTAATCTAATTTAATCTAATCCAATACCCATGTAATGTCATCTAATTTAACCTGTCTGGTTGTTTCCTTGTACCTCTAGGACCAAGACCAATATTCTTGTCGCGTGACTGATTTGTTGCTATTATCATTTCTCTGGCTTGGGGATATTATGACTTAACTGTATTTTCTAGCCAGCTTAACCGATTCCGCGAACGTCGACAAAGCTGGTAGAACATAAGCTCTCTGGGATAAACAAAGTACAAGTTTGTAACAATATAAGCTATCTAGGAAAAACAAAGCACAAGTTAGTAACAACATAAATTATGTAGGGAAAAAAGTACAAGTGTGTAACACCACAAACTATCTAGGAAAAACAAACTACGAGTTAGTAACACCATAAGCTATCTAGGAAAAACAAAGTACAAGTTAGGAACTACATAAACTATCCAAGGAAAACATAGTACACATTTGTAACACCATAAGCTATCTAGGAAAGCAATCTATTGTACAGACAGAATGAAGCAAGCATAAGAAGTTATTTTTCTTTCTTTCTTCCATTAGCGCCCCAATTTGACCTTCGCTTGTCTGAGGTAGAGAACACACTCAGAGGCTTATACATTTTAAATCATTTCACATATAATACGGGATGCGCTGTGGCGCAACGGCTACGAAATGCTCAATGTGATACTGTTATCATCACCCACTGAGTGCCGATTGGTCTATAGAGATATGGGCACAGCACCATATGTCCACGATGTGAAAACTCTGTGGACACTACACGATGCTGCACTGAAGACATTTGTGGTCGACACTTTCATCTCAGCACACAGAGTAGAGCCATGTCCATCACACGCTCTCCAGTCTAGATAAGCTAGCTCATTGAAATGGTGCATTATGAACTTCCAGTGCAAGAAGTCACGAAGCTTGTCGATCGTGCAGGGCAACACGATGGCTACCACATTCACAGTTACAGGCAATAAATACCAACTGTCTCGTCGGTGGGAACAGTAAAGAGCATTTATTTGTAGGGTGTGAGACGCCATTGTGTTACTGGGCCCATACGGGAAGCAGAGATTGTAACACTGCAACCTAGCAAGCATGTTGTAATAGGCAAAAAAGGTGGGTTGACGTGAGGCTGGATATCAAATGGCGTATAAAACTTTAGTTGCAAAATAAACCCGATCATGAAAAATTCCACAAACGGCTTGACGTGAGCTGGTTGAGGACCTCGCTCCACTGGAGGAAGAAGAAGAAGAAGAAGAAGAAGAAGAAGAAGAAGAAGAAGAAGAAGAAGAAGAAGAAGAAGAAGAGAAGAAGAAGAAGAAGAAGAAGAAGAAGAAGAAGGAGAGAGAGCAGGAGGAGGAGCAGGAGCAGGAGGAGAAGGAGCAGGGAGCAGGAGCAGCAGCAGCAGCAGCAGAAGCAGGAGGCAGGAGCAGGAAGAGGAGGGGAGGAAGAAGAAGAAGAAGAAGCGTGAGAACATGGAATACTGTCTGCCAGTCATAAACTAGATCAGAGTCACCGTTAATTTAAAATCTGGTGGTTAGCGGGAAAGTGTAAACCTTATAAATAGATCTATTCCGCCTCCCTCGCTTCGTCAACTTGCGGTACACTTCATGGCTGGAGTGGAGTACCCACTTATCCCGCCTTCGATCCCTACCCCCACGCCCGTGTAGAAGTGACGTGGAGTCGGGGCAACCAGGTTGATGGATTAAAGTGGTGAGCAGCTAAAATGTTTATCACAAATTGTCATCGCTTTAAGCTGTGCTAGGCAGTTGGTACATTTATAGCCACAAGGGCTAGGACAACCCGCCCTGTATGTTCCCGTAGACAGTAATTACATCCTACTGTGAGTGCTGTCAAAAGAACGCTCATAACACGGCGGTGGCAGGAAGCGCACGGAAAAGGATTATCATTAACAGACTAGGTGCCAAATAAAAAGTATATTTGGACCAAATAAAAATGAATGACGGAAAATGGGAAGTAGCGGTGTGTCAGTTATGACTCAAAAGTTATTAATAAGGTAGCAGACGTGTTGTATTATAACGCAATGAAAACAATGTAACGATATAGAAGTCCATGGCAGATATGGAAAGTTGCTATAGACGATTAATCATCCCATGACATTCAATCAGTGAAATGTTAGTCAGGCTGAATGCATGGTAGTTAACCAGAAAGTACACGTTCCTAAACGCTATATGATCTAACCGGTCAATCTCTATCAATAACTAGGCTACAAAACGCTATCAGGAGGAGCTACTAGGACACAGAAATAAAGACAAAAGTAGCTTATCTAAAGATTCTTTTACAAGAATTAGCAGCGACAAATTAAAACTAAAACCACCGAAATATCACAAGTACAAATATCTATTTAATGACTGTAAATTATCTGTGTGGTCTGTTCTACTGTATGGATGCGAATGGTGGACAATAAATAATGAAAAGTTAATGAAACAGGAGACAACGCGGATGTTTTTTTTTAGAAGTATGTTGATTGCAGCGACTAGCCGAGAGGCTAGAACGCCGGGCTCCAATTCGAGAGGCCCAGGTTGGAGTCCTCGGTAAGGTAATTGGTTTTTCCCCCCCCCTATCGGGATAAAAGAGAAAAACCGTAACCTGCAGAGTTCGGGGCGAATACACTAGCCAAGCGGCCTTAATTCCTCAGGCTCAAGACCTCCCTGTCCTACACAAGGTAATATAGGCGGCCATGACAGTTTTGGAGTATATGGTGGACAGAGAAGAAAATAATCGCTGAGGTGTTGAGAGCTGCAGGTGTTACAAGATCACACAACACAACCATAAGGAGATGACAAATGAAATGTAAAAGGCATGTTAATTAAAGAGGTGCAATAGAAAATGATCCTTGTATGGGGAAAATAATAGACACGAGAGACAGGGAAACACAGAGAAAGATTATGTTTAAAGTTTAAAGAGCTTGTTAATAATATAACAATAAATAATATAGCACCACGTTCAACAATCTATCAAATGGTAGAGACGAAAGAAGAAGGAGGAGGAGGTGGTGGCGGTGATGGAGGAAGAGGTGGCGGTGAGGGAGGAGGTGGCGGTGAGGGAGGAGGTGGCGGTGAGGGAGGAGGTGGCGGTGAGGGAGGAGGAGAAGAAAATCTGGCTCCATTAGCTGATGCTGATCATGAAATTTCTATGGCATCTGCTAATAGATGAGATAAGCACGAACGCAACTGTTAGTAAGATCAACAAAGTCACGAGATATTGATCATTTAAGTTGCGATGTCTGAACCCGGGGTTTTGCCGGATTTTATATGGTTACGGGTATTCTGAACTTCCACCATCAAAATTGGCTGTCGTTACTACTTATTATCTAGTATTTATTATTATTATTGTGACTATCCATAATGTTTGTTCTTCGCGTGAATCGTTGTAAAGGGACATTCATGTACTCTATGTAACTAAAATCCCCTTCTCGGCCATTGATGACTCTGCCTTTTTAGATTTTCAAGCAGCTTCTTGGCATGGATGCCACCTTGGTTTCAGGACAATAAAGAACTCCCTCCATCCATCATGTGCCATGCCGGTAAGCGTGGGCGGTCATGTTCTGCCATCTCACTCGATCACCAGAGTCGTGGATCAGCTCCGTGTTTCTGTCTCGACCATGCCACAAGGCCAAGCCATCCAGGTACTTGCTTCTAGGTCTTCCCCTTGGTCTGTTCCCCTCGATCTTACCAGTTGTCACCAAATTCTCCAATCCATTTCTTCCCATAACATGCCCACAAAATTTTGACTGTCTACGTCTAATTTCTCTAACCAATTTACGATGTTCATTTGTTTCTTGAAGGACTTGTTCATTGGTCTTTCTGGCTGTCCATGGTATTCTTTGCATTTTCCTCAGAAACCACATCTCTACAGCCATCAGATGTTTTTCAGCCTGACTGCTCATTGTCCACGCTTCACATCCATATAAAAGTACAGGTTCAATGTAGCATCTCAACACTCTTTTTCTCGTTTCAATTGACATCTTTTTATTGGTCAATATGTTTTTCATCTTGCTAAAGGCTACTTTTGCCATGGCGATTCTTGTTCTAATCTCTTCAAGGCATCTCCCATCAGATGTTATTACTGTTCCGAGATAATTGTACCTGCTCACTTGTTGAAGAATATTCCCATTTACTTGTATATTACATTGTGGTATTTCGTCCTTCCTAGTGACGACCATAATCTGTGTCTTTTTACAATTTAATTCTAACCCTAGTTGTTCACTGTGTGTAACAATCGCATCTACTAAATTTTGCAGGTCCTGTTCATTGTCTGCAATCAAGACTGTATCATCTGCATATCTAATGTTATTGATGCATCGTCCCCCAATGTTGATTCCTTCCATATCTTCAATATTTCTGAAAATACTTTCACTGTACAGGGAAAACAGATCTGGAGACATTACACATCCCTGTCTCACACCCCTTTTAATAGGCTGATATTGGCTTACTTCATTATCAACTCTTATGGCAGCTTGTTGTTTCCAATATATGTTTTTTACAAGTCTAAGATCTTTTCCATCAATTTGTAGATCTTCAAGCATCCTTATCACGTTGACATGTCTCACTTTATCAAAAGCCTTAGTGTAGTCAATAAAGCAAAGAACTACTAACATTGAAATCCGTCACGGGAAATGTTAAGGCAGGGAAAGCCTGAATAGCTATGATTGTTTGGGATTCCTCAAACAGTCCGTGATTACTAACCAGCGCTGTAAATGGAAAGGAAACAAAAGACGACTCAAGCATGCTCAAGAGACATTTTAAGGTACCGAAGCATAACCCAAGAGAGAAGAAGAAGAAGAATCCGAGAGAGAAGAAGAAGAAGATGTCGAACAGTTTGACATCATGGCGTGGAAGAACATCAATATGGGTAACTGGCACTACACGAGACAGAAGCATGTGGTATGCATGATCACCAACGCCACATGGCATCGACTATAAGAAAATTAGTTGACTGCCTGTCCTAATCAACGCACCTGGCTTGACTGGCTATTCTTCATAAGGTATACCAACCAGCTTATCATGTTTGATTATACTCAGTATGACAACTCGGAGCATAGTAAAGAAATCTGACCATGCATTTCACATTTACATGGTGTGTAAATTTCCTCTCTATGAAAGTAATGTACATGCCAGTTTGTTTTGATGGTCATTTTCCAATTGGACACTTGGGTGACCTTCTGGGACTGAAAAGTTAATGTTCCATTTCAGTGATATCATATTTAGTACGGAAGAGGTAATTTCGGTATCATGCCACTAAGGCGGGTAGAACACACATGATGAAATAACAGCTGAATAGCATTAAACATCAGTTAAGTAACTGTTCCTGGTACCAATTTTAGGCTGAGTTCACCGGGGAAATGTCTTGGGAAGTAATGACGGGCGGCGTCATACCAACCACCCCAGCCACGAGTGCCGTGTGGTCCATACAAGTATATGTGTAGCAACGTGCGTCCAGTGCGCCTTAACTGATTAAATGTAATGGGATGATTAATCGTCTTAAACGACTTCCTGTATCTGACATAGGCTAATATACAGTAGTTTTCACTAAGCAACCCTCTTTAATTTCATATATAATACAACATGTCTGATACCATATTAATAACTTTTAAGTCATAACTGTGACACACCCCTACTTCCCATTCTCCACTATTCATTTTTATTTGGTTCAACCCTACTTTTTGTTTGGCTCTGAATCTCTTAAGGCAGTGTTTCTCAACCTTTTTTGGCCCGTGCCCCCCTTCACAATATTTTAAGAACGTCATTCCCCCCCCCCCTTCCTATCAAAAATTTGGCCCGTGCCCTATACACCCCATATCACATCATCTATCTACCCACCACATCAGACAGCCAATTGTTCCCACATCAACTACACACCCCCATTCACACATCATCTATCTACCCACCAGATCACACATCCACTTGTCCCCACATTGACTAACCATCCCCCCTATTCTTACATCATCTATCTACCCACCAGATCACACACCCGCGTTCCCCCACATTGACTAACCATTCCCTATTCACATATCATCTATCTACCCACCAGATCACACATCCACGTTCCTCCACATCAACTACCCATCCCCCAATTCACATAGCATCTATCTACCCACCAGATTTTTTTTTTAGCATATCCTTTACAGGACATCGCTGTCAACACCAGCATCTTTCAGCTGTATGTTGATCTCATTGGCAAGATTACGCTCAGTAGTTTGCCATTGCTTTCTGAGCGGCCGGCTCAGTATCCCGCAAGTCACTAGCGGGGGTCGAACCGCTTCAGCTCTCGCTCCGCTACGAGACTCTGCGTGATAAACGGGATTACAGAGAGAAAGTGTTGTAACCCCACAGCCAGAGAGACCGGCAGACAACACATCTATTTGTCCCCACATCAACTAAACACACATCTATTCACACGTCATCCGTATATGCACCTATCTATCAACCCGTTCACGCATTCACTCGTTCAATATCCATATATCCACTAACGCATTCACTTTTACAAACATCCATCTATCCATTCTCCTATTCACACACCACCCAAAAATGCACCTATAAATCAACTCGCCCACAAAAACACTCGTCCTGAAATCACACAATCACTAGACAATTCATCAATCCCACCGTTAACACACCCAATCATCAGGAATTCCAACTACCCATCCACTTGTCAAACCTAATCTAAATCAAATCAGTCTTGTAAAACTATAACCTTTTTAATCTAATCCAGTAGTCGTGTAATGTAATCTAATTTAATCTAATCCAATACCCATGTAATGTCATCTAATTTAACCTGTCTGGTTGTTTCCTTGTACCTCTAGGACCAAGACCAATATTCTTGTCGCGTGACTGATTTGTTGCTATTATCATTTCTCTGGCTTGGGGATATTATGACTTAACTGTATTTTCTAGCCAGCTTAACCGATTCCGCGAACGTCGACAAAGCTGGTAGAACATAAGCTCTCTGGGATAAACAAAGTACAAGTTTGTAACAATATAAGCTATCTAGGAAAAACAAAGCACAAGTTAGTAACAACATAAATTATGTAGGGAAAAAAAGTACAAGTGTGTAACACCACAAACTATCTAGGAAAAACAAACTATGAGTTAGTAACACCATAAGCTATCTAGGAAAAACAAAGTACAAGTTAGGAACTGCATAAACTATCCAAGGAAAACATAGTACACATTTGTAACACCATAAGCTATCTAGGAAAGCAATCTATTGTACAGACAGAATGAAGCAAGCATAAGAAGTTATTTTTCTTTCTTTCTTCCATTAGCGCCCCAATTTGACCTTCGCTTGTCTGAGGTAGAGAACACACTCAGAGGCTTATACATTTTAAATCATTTCACATATAATACGGGATGCGCTGTGGCGCAACGGCTACGAAATGCTCAATGTGATACTGTTATCATCACCCACTGAGTGCCGATTGGTCTATAGAGATATGGGCACAGCACCATATGTCCACGATGTGAAACTCTGTGGACACTACACGATGCTGCACTGAAGACATTTGTGGTCGACACTTTCATCTCAGCACACAGAGTAGAGCCATGTCCATCAACACGCTCTCCAGTCTAGATAAGCTAGCTCATTGAAATGGTGCATTATGACTTCCAGTGCAAGAAGTCACGAAGCTTGTCGATCGTGCAGGGCAACACGATGGCTACCACATTCACAGTTACAGGCAATAAATACCACTGTCTCGTCGGTGGGAACAGTAAAGAGCATTTATTTGTAGGGTGTGAGACGCCATTGTGTTACTGGGCCCATACGGGAAGCAGAGATTGTAACACTGCAACCTAGCAAGCATGTTGTTAATAGGCAAAAAGGTGGGTTGACGTGAGCTGGATATCAAATGGCGTATAAAAACTTTAGTTGCAAAATAAACCCGATCATGAAAAATTCCACAAACGGCTTGACGTGAGCTGGTTGAGGACCTCGCTCCACTGGAGGAAGAAGAAGAAGAAGAAAGAAGAAGAAGAAGAAAGAAGAAGAAGAAGAAGAAGAAGAAGAAGAAGAAGAAAGAAGAAGAAGAAGAAGAAGAAGAAGAAGAAGAAGAAGAAGGAGGAGGAGCAGGAGCAGAGGAGGAGCAGGAGCAGGAGGAGCAGGAGCACGCAGCAGCAGCAGAAGCAGGAGGCAGGAGCAGGAAGAGGAGGGGAGGAAGAAGAAGAAGAAGAAGCGTGAGAACATGGAATACTGTCTGCCAGTCATAAACTAGATCAGAGTCACCGTTAATTTAAAATCTGGTGGTTAGCGGGAAAGTGTAAACCTTATAATAGATCTATTCCGCTCCCTCGCTTTCGTCAACTTGCGGTACACTTCATGGCTGGAGTGGAGTAACCCACTTATCCCGCCTTCGATCCCTACCCCTACGCCCGTGTAGAGTGACGTGGAGTCACGGGCTACCAGGTTGATGATTAAAGTGGTGAGCAGCTCAAAATGTTTATCACAAATTGTCATCGCTTTAAGCTGTGCTAGGCAGTTGGTACATTTATAGCCACAACGGCTAGGACAACCCGCCCTGTATGTTCCCGTAGACAGTAATTACATCCTACTGTGAGTGCTGTCAAAAGAACGTTCATAACACGGCGGTGGCAGGAAGCGCACGGAAAAGGATTATCATTAACAGACTAGGTGCCGAATAAAAAGTATATTTGGACCAAATAAAAATGAATGACGGAAAATGGGAAGTAGCGGTGTGTCAGTTATGACTTAAAAGTTAATAATAAGGTACCAGACATGTTGTATTATAACGCAATGAAAACATGTCGACGATATAGAAGTCCATGGCAGATACGGAAAGTCGCTTAAGACGATTAATCATCCCATGACACTCAATCAGTGAAATGTTAGCCAGGCTAAATGCATGGTAGTTAACCAGAAAGCACACGTTCCTAAACGCTGTATGATCTAACCGGTCAATCTCTATCAATAACTAGGCTACAAAACGCTATCAGGAGGAGCTACTAGGACACAGAAATAAAGACAAAAGTAGCTTATCTAAAGATTCTTTTACAAGAATTAGCAGCGACAAATTAAAACAAAACCACCGAAATATCACAAGTACAAATATCTACTTAATGACTGTAAATTATCTGTGTGGTCTGTTCTACTGTACGGATGCGAATGGTGGACAATAAATAATGAAAAGTTGATGAAACTGAAGGCAACGGGGATGTGTTTTTAGAAGTATGTTGATTGCAGCGACTAGCCGAGAGGCTAGAACGCCGGGCTCCAATTCGAGAGGCCCAGGTTGGAGTCCTCGGTAAGGTAATTGTTTTTTTTTTTCCCTATCGGGATAAAAGAGAAAAACCGTAAACGGCAGAGTTCGGGGCGAATACACTAGCCAAGCGGTCTTAATTCCTCAGGCTCAAGACCTCCCTGTCCTACACAAGGTAGTATAGGCAGCCATGACAGTTTTGGGAGTATATGGTGGAAAGAGAAGAAAATAATCGCTGAGGTGTTACAAGATCACAGAACACAACCATAAGGAGATGACAAATGAAATGTAAAAGGCATGTTAATTAAAGAGGTGAAATAGAAAATGATCCTTGTATGGGGAAAATAATAGACACGAGAGACAAGGAAACACAGAGAAAGATTATGTATAAAGCTTAAAGAGCTTGTTAATAATATAACAATAAATAATATAGCACCACGTTCAACAATCTATCAAATGGTAGAGACGAAAGAAGAAGGAGGAGGAGGAGGTGGCGATGATGGAGGAAGAGGTGGCGGTGAGGGAGGAGGTGGCGGTGAGGGAGGAGGAGAAGAAAATCTGGCTCCATTAGCTGATGCTGATCATGAAATTTCTATGGCATCTGCTAATAGATGAGATAAGCACGAACGCAACTGTTAGTAAGATCAACAAAGTCACGAGATATTGATCATTTAAGTTGCGATGTCTGAACCCGGGGTTTTGCCGGATTTTATATGGTTACGGGTATTCTGAACTTCCACCATCAAAATTGGCTGTCATTACTATTATTATTATTATTATTATTATTATTGTGACTATCATAATGTTTGTTCTTCGCGTGAATCGTTGTAAAGGACATTCATGTACTCTATGTAACTAAAATCCCCTTCTCGCCATTGATGACTCTGCCTTTTTAGATTTTCAAGCAGCTTCTTGGCATGGATGCCACCTTGTTTTCAGGACAATAAGACTCCTCCATCCATCCATCATGTGCCATGCCGGTAAGCGTGGGCGGTCATGTTCTGCCATCTCACTCGATCACCAGAGTCGTGGATCAGCTCCGTGTTTCTGTCTCGACCATGCCACAAGGCCAAGCCATCCAGGTACTTGCTTCTAGGTCTTCCCCTTGGTCTGTTCCCCTCGATCTTACCAGTTGTCACCAAATTCTCCAATCCATTTCTTCCCATAACATGCCCACAAAATTTTGACTGTCTACGTCTAATTTCTCTAATCAATTTACGATCTTCATTTGTTTCTTGAAGGACTTGTTCATTGGTCTTTCTGGCTGTCCATGGTATTCTTTGCATTTTCCTCAGAAACCACATCTCTACAGCCATCAGATGTTTTTCAGCCTGACTGCTCATTGTCCACGCTTCACATCCATATAAAAGTACAGGTTCAATGTAGCATCTCAACACTCTTTTTCTCGTTTCAATTGACATCTTTTTATTGGTCAATATGTTTTTCATCTTGCTAAAGGCTACTTTTGCCATGGCGATTCTTGTTCTAATCTCTTCAAGGCATCTCCCATCAGATGTTATTACTGTTCCGAGATAATTGTACCTGCTCACTTGTTGAAGAATATTCCCATTTACTTGTATATTACATTGTGGTATTTCGTCCTTCCTAGTGACGACCATAATCTGTGTCTTTTTACAATTTAATTCTAACCCTAGTTGTTCACTGTGTGTAACAATCGCATCTACTAAATTTTGCAGGTCCTGTTCATTGTCTGCAATCAAGACTGTATCATCTGCATATCTAATGTTATTGATGCATCGTCCCCCAATGTTGATTCCTTCCATATCTTCAATATTTCTGAAAATACTTTCACTGTACAGGGAAAACAGATCTGGAGACATTACACATCCCTGTCTCACACCCCTTTTAATAGGCTGATATTGGCTTACTTCATTATCAACTCTTATGGCAGCTTGTTGTTTCCAATATATGTTTTTTACAAGTCTAAGATCTTTTCCATCAATTTGTAGATCTTCAAGCATCCTTATCACGTTGACATGTCTCACTTTATCAAAAGCCTTAGTGTAGTCAATAAAGCAAAGAACTACTAGCATTGAAATCCGTCACGGAAAATTTTAAGGCAGGGAAAGCCTGAATAGCTATGATTGTTTGGGATTCCTCAAACAGTCCGTGATTGCTAACCAGCGCTGTAAATGGAAAGGAAACGAAAGACGACTCAAGCATGCTCAAGAGACATTTTAAGGTACCGAAGCATAACCCAAGAGAGAAGAAGAAGAAGAATCCGAGAGAGAAGAAGAAGAAGATGTCGAACAGTTTGACATCATGGCGTGGAAGAACATCAATATGGGTAACTGGCACTACACGAGACAGAAGCATGTGGGTATGCATGATCACCAACGCCACATGGCATCGACTATAAGAAAATTAGTTGACTGCCTGTCCTAATCAACGCACCTGGCTTGACTGGCTATTCTTCATAAGGTATACCAACCAGCTTATTATGTTTGATTATACTCAGTATGACAACTCGGAGCATAGTAAAGAAATCTGACCATGCATTTCACATTTACATGGTGTGTAAATTTCCTCTCTATGAAAGATATGTACATGCCAGTTTGTTGTGATGGTCATTTTCCCAATTGGATAACTGGGGTGACCTTCTGGGACTGAAAAGTTAATGTTCCATTTCAGTGATATCATATTTAGTACGGAAGAGGTAATCTCGGTATCATGCCACTAAGGCGGGTAGAACACACATGATGAAATAACAGCTGAATAGCATTAAACATCAGTTAGGTAACTGTTCCTGGTACCAATTTTAGGCTGAGTTCACCGGGGAAATGTCTTGGGAAGTAAAGATGGGCGGCGTCATACCAATCACCCCAGCCACGAGTGCCGTGTGGTCCATACAAGTATATGTGTAGCAACGTGCGTCCAGTGCGCCTTAACTGATTAAATGTAATGGGATGATTAATCGTCTTAAACGACTTCCTGTATCTGACATAGGCTAATATACAGTAGTTTTCACTAAGCAACCCTCTTTAATTTCATATATAATACAACATGTCTGATACCATATTAAAAACTTTTAAGTCATAACTGTGACACACCCCTACTTCCCATTCTCCACTATTCATTTTTATTTGGTTCAACCCTACTTTTTGTTTGGCTCTGAATCTCTTAAGGCAGTGTTTCTCAACCTTTTTTGGCCCGTGCCCCCCTTCACATATTTTAAGAACGTCATTCCCCCCCCCCCTTCCTATCAAAAATTTGGCCCGTGCCCCCCCCCCCCTTTCACCGTATTTTCAGAACGTCATTCCCCCCCCCCCTTCATATTTCCTATCTAAAAATCCCCCCACCTCTACACAGTATACGTAACAATGTAAGGTAAATTTAATAGCACATACTAAAACAAGTCTAGACATCCACATAAAACATGATTTGTGGGTCTACTGACTTTATAAAATGAATTTTAGAAGGATGAGACGCACTTAACTGTAAAGTATGAAGGGGAAAATAATATCAAGTAATCGGTTCTTGTATTAACGCGATCTTGAAATGGTCTTCATTCCCCCCTGGAAACCCTAAAATTCCCCCCTGGTGGGAGGTGGGGGGAGGGGGGAAAATTCCCCACCGGTTGAGAACCACTGTCTTAAGGCCTATAAGGGGCCCTTTATGTTACTCTAAGTAGCTGTTATATTTAGTTTGATGTAGATGTGTAACAGTTGTATCAGCGTATGTTCGTTGTTTGCGTGCTGACAAAGGCTCCATTTTCTCACTTGTGATTATGTTCACGTACATCATTACGCAAGGGTGTAGTCACTTGTGAAGCAAACAGGACAGCAAGAGCTGTGAAGAAAAGGCTGGACCCAAAACCACTGTAGGAGATCCTCCTCCTGGAACGTCAAGAATTATTTGCCAATATTGTCAAAGAACATTACCAGCCAAAATAGGCCTTACTAGCCATCTTAGAACTCACGGCTCCAAACTTTCAACCCCAGTGGATGAAATGAATGGTCATCATCGTTCTTGATGGACAAACATCATGTTCAAGTCAAGCTTACCAATTGTACTTCACACTTTCGTTGATTCATCATCAAAGCACATGAGGTTATAAGGTCACCGAGCGGTACATGACAGTTAGTGTATATGACTAGTATAAAACAACAACAACACCAACAACAAATTCAAAGACTTCTTTGCACACATTAACGCATATTGGACACATGGTACTGGAAGCATTTTTATATAGACCAATCGGTATACGGTGGCAGATGTGTCTGGCCTTTACTTCCCGAGGCATTTCTGGCTACCGTTGTGAACTGGGTCGACCTGGCAGCCATGTCAGTTTTAAACATCCACCCCGATATGGATTCGAACCTCCTTCAAGGGACGAGCCAGCGAGTATTAGGTGACGTAGTCACCATTTGATGAGGCTAGGTGGACAATGCAGAGAATATCATGGACAGATAGAAAAACCAATGACCAAGTCTTATAAGAAACATATGAACATCGTAAATTGATTAGAGAAATCAGGTGTAGACAGTCAAAAGTTTTGGTCATGTTATGAGAAGAAATAAATTGGAGAACTTGGTGACAACTGGCGAGATCGAGGGGAAGAGAACAAGGAGAAGGCAGAGAAGTAAATACCTGGATAGTTTGGCCACGTGGTATGGTTGAGACAAGAAGACTGAGCTGATCCACGAGTCTGATGATCGAGTGGGATGGCAAAACATGACCGCCCACGGCACATGATGAATGAAGGGGGGTACTAGAGCTGTGCTGGCTGCACAATATTCAGCGATCCTACTACTGGTCATCCACGACAGGATCACGGTGTTGGTTGGCGAGTGAACTGACCACACTGTACCGCCACCCCTTCTAATCATCATTATCATGTAGCAATAATTCCTTTGCAGAACACTGCTCCCATTACAACCAGCCGAAAAGATTAAGGGTCTTACGCCAGTTCCCCTGCCTGATGATCAAGCCCAGGGTGTCTAATGTCACTCCTGACCACAGGGCTTTTGTGGACTAATGCGTATAACACTGTGAGTGTCAATGGTGAGACATGCGCCCTTCTAATTTCTGCGAATTAGAAAGCTGTTTAATGTACCTAATTTAACATAGCGGCGAAGCGGCTTTCTTTTTCTCTTTCTCCCGCCTCTCTCTCTCTCTCTCTCTCTCTCTCTCTCTCTCTCTCTCTCTCTCTCTCTCTCTCGTTATATCTCCGAGTGTCCAGCGACACACACACACACACACACACACACACACACACGTAAACACAACGACATATGTACCACCAAACGAACAATGAATACTCACCCCACATATGTCATTGTAGAGTAATCAAACTCCTCCTCTGCCTCCTTCTTCTCCTTGTCTTTATGCCTCCAGCTGCCCTTTCTTCGAAATGACAGTCTTGACACGGATATTTTCTCCATAATTTCAATGTGAGTAGTATATTCTAGAAGCTCGTCACGTTTCCTCACAGAAACAAACACCTCAAATCTAGTATATTATTTGGATTAAAGTGAAGTTCGTTTGCTGAAAGCTGTTAAATGTTAAAGATATCGCATTCAGCCCAACAAGAATAACAGTTCTAGTAGCCGTTTCATATTACTGTATTCAACTTTCTTTCACGACTTTATCGCTGCTATATTTAACTACCATGAGAAATAAACTCGTATATATCGGACTGCTGCTCACAGACAATGACAAGAAGTAGAATTCAGAGGATAGGTAGACACAAGAAACAGTGAAAACTGCCTGTACACTGGAATTCGAACCTCTAACCTCCAATTGATTACACATTTCTGGAGAAGCAAACACTAGATACACAATCAGCTATACCCCTGAAAATCAGTCTCATCATTAGATTCACGTCCACCTGAACCCACAGCCATGAAAATGTGGACTTAGCCATTGCACAGCAAGTGCGGGTTGGTCTCGACCAGTGGTTCTCGACTTTTTTTGGCCCGTGCCCCCCTTCACCAGATTATAAGAACGCCATCCCCCCCTTCCTATCACAAATTTGGCCCGTGCTCCCCTTCACCGTATTTTCAGTACGTCATCCCCCCCCCCCCTTTTCATATTTCCTATCTAAAAATCCCCCCACCCCTACACAGTATACGTAAAAATTGAAGGTAAATTTAATAGCATATACTAAAACAAGTCTAGACATCCACATAAAACATGATTTGTGGGTCTACTTAGTTTATAAAATGAATTTTAGAAGGATGAGACGTACATAACTGTAAAATATGAAGGGAAAAACAATATCAAGTAATCGGTTCTTGTATTAACACGATCTTGAAATGGTCTTCATTCCCCCCCCCCCCCTAGGAAACCCTAAAATTCCCCCCGGGGGGGGGGGAATTCCCCACCGGTTGAGAACCACTGGTCTAGACAACTATGGGTCTACCATCGTGCGCCTCGGAGCGTGTAAAAGGGTCCTTTGTTTACTTTACTTGCTTACACTGTACAGCACAATATGTCTAAGATATATCTATTTAACGATGGACAATTAGACAAAGAAAGCTAGAGAACGTAACAATATAATGTAGACCTGAGTAAAAATCACATCAAAGGATAACAGAAGAATGGAAAGTGACATGGGATCACAACTTGAAAGGAAGGAATGCATACACATTGTCGTGCAAGAAATCAGTTAGAAATTTCATATAATTAAAGCGAATGTTGATTCCGCAACCAGGGATAGCATTCGTTTAAATGCTGCATATTACTTGCAGTTCAGCAGTTTACCAGTGCTTTCTGAATAAGACGTAACGTTTTAGTCCAAGTGTCCAGTGTGCCTAATTAACCCACAACCACGCTGTTTTAGCGCTCGGGAAGTTTAAGCGTTAGTGTGTTAAACCTCCGGGCCACGCCGGCCTCTAGGAATAGCATAGTTTGCAGTACAAGACCTTGTCTGGGCTGAACGTCATAAGAAAACAGACTGCCTATAATATAAATAATGTTAAGTTAGTGAAAGCTGTAAGATGAAGAAACGCAGAAGTAGCGAGAATGCTAATCATACACAATATCAAATAGAGAAGTATAAGAGTACATTCCTATTAAGGAGATGGTAAACATGATATGAAAATCAAAGCTGCTCACAACACGTGAATAAATAACTAAACTCCGTTATCTGAAATAGTACTAAACTCTACAAACTGCTCACAAAATAACTAAACTCCATTATCTGAAATCGTAATAAACTACAAATTCAAGCCAAATCTCTGATGAAGAACGAGATATTACTTAATCTTTTTTTAAACCAAATTAAAAATAACGAATAAAACATCACACGAAGGCGTGTAAGACCGTGAAATTATTCACAATCACCTGGTTCTATGTCGACAAACATGACAGGTTAGTCATCTAACACGGTCACAAGATCAGGTCTGTATTGTTGTCCCGATTATGCCATGTGGCCAAGACACCTGGGTATTTATCTTTCTTTGCTTTCCTCTTGCCCTTTTTCTATCAATCTTGCCAGCTGTCACACAATTTTCAAGTTGTTTTTTGTTCTCCTCATAATACTACACCCCCCCCCCCCCCCACCCCCCAAGAAAAAAAAACTTCACTACCTAATTTCTCTATTCAATTTACGGTTTTCGCTTGTTTCTTTAAGGACTATCCTATGCGTTTTCCTGTCCTTCTATGGTACTGTTTGCATTCTTATGAGAAACCACATTTCCATTTACACGAACTTGTAAACGACAGGATTGAGTGATTGCAATGACTTTAAGGATGTTCCGAATCAACACGTGACAATAATTAATATTCTCAAATGGGGTCAGGTATGCGAAAGTGCAAATTATGAAGAGCTGGAAGCAGCAAAAACGTGGTTCCTGAGACGAATGTTGAGAATACCTTGGACAACTAGCGTGACTATCAATGATCGCCTGAAAGAGGCTAACAACAGATGAACATTATAAACAACTATAAGAATCGAGACAAACAGCGTTCTTTGGTCACATAATGAGAATGTTGAGTTGAGATGAGCCAAGAAGCGACTTCAAAGAACTACGGACATTACCACACGTGCCCCCTGCTTATAGTCAACAACATGCGAAGAGTGACAATACGTACCAGTTGCAATATGATTATGTGTCCGTCTGGTCTTTCATTTGAGAACTGTCAGCCACAGCCTCTGCCCCCCCCCCCCCACTCTCTCTCTCTCCTCTCTCTCTCTCTCTCTCTCTCTCTCTCTCTCTCTCTCTCTCTCTCTCTCTCATACCATTCTCTCCAGGCAGTATGAGTAGGGTAAGGACTGGCAAGCTTCGTGCCGAGTGGTTTGCTTCGCTTCGGAAGTCACGGATGGCAAGCATCGTCTGGATATTTTCTCCGGGGCATGCTGGTGTGTTGGGGAATGAACAGGCAGACAGATTGGCTGGCTCTGCAAAACTTGGTGGAGTATTGATGCATGATAAGGCAGACGTGGTTGCGGCCTTGTGGGAGCACGTGTACACCTCGGAGGAGCAAATGGATCACCATGGTCTGGCAAGAATGAGACAGCGTGGAGTGACGAGGGGATC
Source organism: Cepaea nemoralis (assembly GCA_014155875.1). Taxonomy (NCBI): domain Eukaryota; kingdom Metazoa; phylum Mollusca; class Gastropoda; order Stylommatophora; family Helicidae; genus Cepaea; species Cepaea nemoralis. Next base: position 128,301 of record JACEFZ010019464.1, read on the forward strand.
TGGCCGTTGCTCGACGCTTAGAGGAAAGGCGAAACGCACATATAATCAGATTGCTACTGGTACTATTGGGGTTGGAACTCTTCGCTGACTTCTGAGGATGGGGACGGAGCGCTTATGGGAATGCCCCGAATGCTGTGATGCCGGTTCCTAAATCAATCAATCAATCAATCTCTCCAGCAACGATGATCTATCCGTTCTTCCACACTATACACACAATTCCAAAATTGCACTGACTACATCTGCCTTACCATGCAACAATACTCCACCTAGAGGTGCAGCTCTAGCTAATGTGTCTCCCTTCTAATTTCCCAACCCACCACCATTCTCTGGGGAAAAGATCCAACATATGCTCCCTATCTTAGATTTTTTTAATTGAAACATGCCGCTCCGCACAAAGCTTACATAATGGGAAGAGAGGCACTGGAAAACATAATGATTGATTGATTGATTGATTGATTTAGGAACCGACATCACAGAATTCGGGGCATTCCCATAAGCGCTCCGTCCCCATCCTCAGCAGCCAGCGAAGAGTTCCAACACCAATAGTACCAGTAGCAATCTGATTATATGTCCGTCTCGCCTTTCCTCTGAGCGTCGAGCGCCGGCCAGATCCCCTCGTCACTTCCTCGCTGTCTCATTCTTGCCAGACCATGGTGATCCATTTGCTCCTCCGAGGTGTACACGTGCTCCCACAAATCCGCAACCACGTTTGCCATGTCATGTAATGACAGCTAGACAAATCAGTAGGAAAGGGTCAGAGCCAGTTCGATAGAAAACGAAGCTGGGTGGACTGAAACGGTAGCATGGAAAAATATCATCAACAGAGCTGATCCAGGCCACAAAGGACCTTGATATGTGGAGAACATGAACGAAAACCGCCAGTTGGCAGGGCATACGAGGGGAAGTCAATATGTAAGTCACAAATTGCTGTAGAAAAATAACTAAATATGATAACAACTTGAAACCGGTTTATTTTTATACATAAATTTTCCCTTTATTTCTCAACATAATTTCCACCAACATTGATGCACTTATCCCATTGTTTTATCAGTCCTCCCAAACAGGCCGCATAGAACTGCGTGCTCTGTTTTCTTAACCACGTTTTCACTTCACATTCAACTTCGGTGTCATTCGCGAAATGTCTTCCGCCAAGGTGGGTTTTCAGTGGACCAAAAAGGTGGAAATCGCTAGGGCTAAGTCGGGGCTATAAGGTGGATGTTCCAGAACTTCCCACCGTGGTTAATTTTCTCCTAAGTTAATCGAGCCGTATGTGGTCTAGCATTGTCATGAAGAAGCAACACGCCTCTAGTCAGCAGTCCTGGACGTTTTCTTCGAACTGCATCATGAAGCACCGATAACACTTCACAGTACGATTCAGAATTCACATTGTCACCTTTCTTCTTGAAATTGGTTAAAAGCACTCCTTGATAATACCAGAACACGGTCAGCATAACCTTCGCTGCTGATGGCGTAACTTTGAATTTTTGGACACAAGGCGAAGAAGGATGTTTCCATTGCATTGAAGCACGCTTTGATTCAGGACTGGTAGTGATGCACCCATGATTCGTCCCCAGTAACAATCCTGTTCAGCATGTCTTCTCCATCTTCGTATAGACAGAGATGATGCAAGGACAGGCCAAATCGGTTAATTTTGTGTTTCTCCTTCAATTGTCCGGGTACCCACCTTGAGCACACTCTCTTAAATTTCAATCCATCATGCATTATGCTGTATACTGAACCATGTGAGCACCCTATTGCAGATGCTAAAGAGCGTATCGCTACTCGCCTGTCACCTCTAATCATCTCCTCCACCCGCTTCGCGGATGCTTCGACGACCAGATCGGATTTCATCAACAATTTTAGAGCGTCCTAGAGAAAACTTTTCTATCCAGCTATGTATCGCTTTACGTGACAAATATTTGTCAGCATAAACAGGAAGCATTTCCTTATGAATGTCCTTTGCAGGCAGTCTTTTTGCCCCCCCCCCCCCCAAAAAAAACCTCTTTGGTTGTACATTCCGTAAGTACAGTCGCCATTTTGTTTATGCTCTGCGCGTGCGCATGAGACACCTAGTGCCACCTGACGAACGGGAATATAAAGTTCGATGTTGCTGTCACTTAATGACACCTGTAGAAAACACCAACTGCATTTACCTGCCATTCCACAGAACTGTGTAACTTACTTATTGACTCGCCCTCGTATGATGATGATGGGGTCAAACAGAAGGCATGCCAAAAGAAAACGTGAAACCAAACAATGCCGATTTCAGAGTTCAAACACAACGTACATTATAAGTCCTATGACAATTCCAACAAAGCTCATGTACTTCTTTCTACTGCTTTTACACGAATCCTTATCAAATACATCTCTGTACCTACATACAAAGTAGCTCTGACTACACAGCTAAAAGGAGCCCAAGATTGAGATGGGTAGGCGCTATGAAATCAGTAGAATAATGAAAAGGCATGTGAAAGCTGCGGAGATGTGATGTGGTTGTATAGAAGAATGAAGGGAACACCATTCACAGACTGAAAGAGTAATGGAAACATCTCGAAAGATGTTAAGTGACAAAGAGAATTGGCTACTTGTATCAGAAGTGACAATCAATTTTCTGTGAACGCGTCATGAGAATGGGAAAACTGGAGTACGTAGTGACAACGGCTAAGCTGGTTCTAATTGCTTCAAGGCATTTCCCATCCGATGTTATGACTGTTTTTTCCTGGATAACTGTACCGATTCACATGTTTAAGAATATTTCCATTTACTTGTATATTTTAAAAAGTTAGTTGCATATCCTTTTTTATGATCGGTTTAAGTCCCCGCTAATCACTGGCATCATGAAGGCTAATAGACTACAATGGCTGGGGCATATAGAAAGAATGGAAGATAATAGGGAAACAAAACTCGCTTACACTCAGGAAATAAATTACCGTAGACCCCGAGGTAGACCAAGAAGACGGTGGAGAGATAATATATATACAGACCTACAAGCATTTGGAATCAACGACTGGCAAGAGAAGGTCAACCAGAGAGACAAGTGGAGACGGATTGTATCTGCAGGAAAGAACATCTATGGCTCGGAACGCTGAAGAAGCAGAAGAAGTTGCATATCCTTTACAGGACATTGCAGTCAATACCAGCATTTTTTTGCTGTTGTGATCTCTTAGCAAGTTTACTTTCAGTAATTTGTCATTGCTTTCTGAACGACCGGCACCCAGTACCATTTTCGTAAAAAACCAATGCAACGCGGTTTGCACTTGTATATTAGTAATATTGGTAATAGCATTGGTAATATTATTACCATGTGGTATTTCCTTCTTCCTAGTGTCAACTATATTAAGATATAACTTACTTTTTCGTTATACTTCAGCCAAAGAGATCTAGATATAATGAATATCAGCGTTTTATGTCAATTACATAGGCCACATCAATATATATCTGTCCCACTCTACGTTAGTTATACAGATACAGACATAACATCTCATCGTTTTATGTCACTTATATAGATCAAGATATAACTTTCCAATTGTACATAATTTGTACAGATCTAGATATAATGCATCTCACAGTGTAATCTCGATTATACCCATTACGATATAAAGCTCCTCTCAGTTTCACGCCAATTAAATAGATCGCGATACACGTACCTCAACGTTTTACAACATTTATATACATCACGATACAATGTATTTCTCAGATTCACGCTAATTATATCAATTAGGCTGTAAAGTACCTCTCCGTCTCGTATCAATTATACAAGTCAAGCAATAAAGTACCACCCCATCTGAAGCCAATTACACTGATAACAAGCGCTCGTTTGTGATTAAAATAAAAAACAACTTTTGAAATGATGCTTAAAAGCTATATATTTTCAGAAACAAACACACAATAAATAAATAAGATAATTACACAAGTATGCAGACAGCGCACAAAACCCATCAGCAAACAACGGGCATCAATACAATATAATCAACTTCCATATTCAGATTCTTATAATAAGTAACGAGGAGCGGCTGGCCGAGTGGCTAAAACGCCGGGTTCTCATTCAGGAGACCCGGGTTCGAATCCTCGGTAAGGTGTGGACTTCTATCTGTCAGGGGACTAAATGAAAAACCTTAACCTGCACAGTTCGCGGCGACTGTACTAGCCAGACTCAGGCAGTAGATAACAGTATAATAAGTAACTACACTCAAGGACCGTTTTACACGCGGTAAGGCGCATTTGGCATGCGGTGCTACTACACCCATCTGTGACAACCAATCAGTACATGGTTGGTGATGTGGCCAGGTCACACCGGCCGATTTTCTCATGACATTTCCGGTGCCCATTTTAGGCTGGGTCAACATGGGAGTCCAAACCAATTTTACAACTTCGAATCCACCAAGTTGCGGATTGAACCCATGACCACCAAGCCGGCAGTCAAGAGTATTTTCGTATGATGAATACATGTTTTTTTTCCCCTTCAGTTTTGAATATAACGCTAGCAAAGAGGACAAGAACAACGATGTCTTGCTTTCAACAACATAGATGTTAGTTGCATATCCTTTACAAGACATCGCATTCAACCCCATCACTGTTTAGCTGTTTGTGATTTCTTGACAAGTTTACGTTCAGTAATTTACCACTGCTTTATAAACGACCGGCACTCATAACACTGTATGAAAACCAACGCAAGGCGGTCTGCTTCTAAATCGCCGACAGTCGTGTTTCAAACGCGGTATGCGGAATTGCGAATGGCATTCGTAACGCCTTCACCACAGCGTCGGTAAACATAGAAACGCGTATTAATCTTGCTTTATCGATAGCAGTAAGGGGTCCTCGACATTCAGTGCCACGAGCTAGTGTATGAATAAGTGTACAGCTGATAAATGTATAGATATCACATGGCACTCACAGAAGATACCACGGCCCCGTGAGTCTGGGTGTGGGTAATTCCTCGACGCTAGCTCGCCGGAAAATGTCAGACCTATGGCGCGATGAACATTGCTGGAGATTAATTATGTTCAGGCTATTAGTTGTTGGCTCGCATGGATTCGAGAGATCTGCCCCAGTGGGGACGCGGTTTTAAATCGAGTATTAGAGTACGTTTGATCTGTCTTTGACAGGGCAAAGATTTAGACTGAGTACTGAAGTACGCTTTCAGACGTCATTAACAAAACATTTTAGATCGTGTACTGAAGTAAACTTGATCGGTAATTGACAAGACGCTGTTGCAGACTGATTACTGAAGTACAGTTGATCAGCAATTGATAAGACAAAGTTTCAGACTGAGTATTGAAGCATGCTTCATCCGTCATTGACAGGACACAGTTGTAGATGGTGTATTAAAGTATACGTGATGTCCGTCATTGACAGGACATAGTTGTATATGATGTACTGTATCACGCTTGATGTCCGGCATTGATAGGATACAGTTGTGGATCAAGTACTGTATCACGCTTGATGTCCGTCATTGACAGGTCACAGTTGTAGATGAAGTACTGTATCACGCTTGATGTCCGTCATTGATAGGATACAGTTGTGGATCAAGTACTGTATCACGCTTGATGTCCGTCATTGACAGGTCACAGTTGTAGATGAAGTACTGTATCACGCTTGATGTCCGTCATTGACAGGACATAGTTGTAGATAAAGTACTGTATCACGCTTGATGTCCGTCATTGACAGGTCACAGTTGTAGATGAAGTACTGTATCACGCTTGACGTCCGTCATTGACAGGTCACAGTTGTGGATCAAGTACTGTATCACGCTTGATGTCCGTCATTGACAGGTCACAGTTGTGGATCAAGTACTGTATCACGCTTGATGTCCGCCATTGACAGGTCACAGTTGTGGATCAAGTACTGTATCACGCTTGATGTCCGCCATTGATAGGTCACAGTTGTGGATCAAGTACTGTATCACGCTTGATGTCCGCCATTGACAGGTCACAGTTGTGGATCAAATACTGTATCACGTTTGATGTCCGTCATTGACAGGTCACAGTTGTGGATCAAATACTGTATCAAGCTTGATGTCCGTCATTGACAGGTCACAGTTGTGGATCAAGTACTGTATCACGCTTGATGTCCGTCATTGACAGGATACAGTTGTGGATCAAGTATTGTATCACGCTTGATGTCCGTCATTGACAGGTCACAGTTGTGGATCAAGTACTGTAACACGCTTGATGTCCGTCATTGACAGGTCACAGTTGTGGATCAAGTACTGTATCACGCTTGATTTCAGTCATTGACAGGTCACAGTTGTAGATCTAGTACTGTATCACGCTTGATTTCCGTCATTGACAGGTCACAGTTGTAGATCTAGTACTGTATCACGCTTGATTTCCGTCATTGACAGGTCACAGTTGTAGATCTAGTACTGTATCACGCATGATTTCCGTCATTGACAGGTCACAGTTGTAGATCGAGTACTGTATCACGCTTGATTTCCGTCATTGACAGGTCACAGTTGTGGATCGAGTACTTTATCACGCTTGATGTCCGTCATTGACAGGTCATAGTTGTGGATCGAGTACTTTATCACGCTTGATGTCCGTCATTGACAGGTCACAGTTGTTGATCGAGTACTGTATCACGCTTGATGTCCGTCATTGACAGGTCACAGTTGTGGATCAAGTACTGTATCACGCTTGATGTCCGCCATTGACAGGTAAACAGTTGTGGATCAAGTACTGTATCACGCTTGACGTCCGTCATTGACAGGTCACAGTTGTGGATCAAGTACTGTATCACGCTTGACGTCCGTCATTGACAGGTCACAGTTGTGGATCAAGTACTGTATCACGCTTGACGTCCGTCATTGACAGGACACAGTTGTGGATCAAGTACTGTATCACGCTTGACGTCCGTCATTGACAGGTCACAGTTGTGGATCAAGTACTGTATCACGCTTGATGTCCGTCATTGACAGGTCACAGTTGTGGATCAAGTACTGTATCACGCTTGATGTCCGCCATTGACAGGTCACAGTTGTGGATCAAGTACTGCATCACGCTTGATGTCCGTCATTGACAGGTCACAGTTGTGGATCAAGTACTGTATCATGCTTGATTTCAGTCATTGACAGGTCACAGTTGTGGATCAAATACTGTATCAAGCTTGATGTCCGTCATTGACAGGTCACAGTTGTGGATCAAGTACTGAGTCTGGCTAGTACAGTGCGGGATTACACATTAAAGCCTGAAAAGAACTTGCATCTACCTGAGTGAGGTTTCTGTAGACCAAGTAGCAAAGTGCTATATCTAAGGCGACTGTTGCAGGACTTTGCTTTCCCTCTCCAAGCTCAGAGACCAGCGGGCTGTGCGAGACCGGTACTTGAGCTTCACATTTCCGGAGAGGCGTATTTAGAGAGTAACTAGAGAGCTTTCCGCTCCGTGGCGTAGGTGTTACGGACACAGTTTGTAACCCCGCATACCCGCGTTCGAAACACAGCTGCGGGCGATTTGGCAGCAGACCGCCTTGCGTTGGTTTTTTGTTTAACGAAATGGTATGGGTCCTGGTCGTTCAGAAAGCAATGGAAACTACTGAAAGTGAACCTGCCAAGAGATCACAACAGTAAAACTGCTGGTGTTGACTGCGAGTCCTGTAAAGGATATGCACCTAACTTCTAACTAGAGAGCTAGACATATATTAACCCTTAGGAGGCGACATATTCCAATCAGATTTGTAAACTGCTTCATCTTTCTGTTATCTAGTATGTCCTCTGAACCCCCAACCCTCCCTGGTTTTATGTAAATGCAAATCAAATACCCGAGGGTCTGTTAAACATAATAGATAAGTAGTCCTACATATCCACTGCCCATGTGCAGGAGTTGACCTGTCATCCTTTCGCGAGCTGAGAAAAAAAAAGTCAAGATTCCCAACATTCGATGTCGGTAGTCGTCTTCTTCGTACAACTTCAGCAGTAAACTTATATAGTAGACATTCGTGCAGCACACTTTCAGCTGTCGAGTTATCACGTTCTCGGTGACATTCACCAGTATCTCCCATCTCTAGCTCATTGAACAAATGGTGGCTAATGGAAGTCAGTCCTTATCTCGGGTATCTGAAATCCACGTGTAGACTATGTCCTGATTTTCCAGCCCTGAAAAAGATATAGATAAAATAATACAACTGTGAGAGGGTGAATGCGACATTCACAAAGTGAGATGACAGTTAAGTTCCACTCCACGTTTCCTTTCTAATAAATATCAATTTGGGAACCTTTTGAGGTTTAATATAAAATTATGAGGCCTATGGCAGAGGTTCCCAAACCACGGCCCGCGGGCCACTTGTGGTCCGCCAGCTGTAAGAAAGTGGCACGTGAGGCCTCATTGTTTAATATAATATGTTTTAATAATTTTAAAAAATGCAGTCAGAGCGCCCCATCAGCGTGCGATAATTTACTCTCCTCGTGATTGTTATGCTTAGATATTATCGAATGCGCCTGTTCAGTTCACAACGAAGCGTTATGAAGTTCCCATATCCCAGCTTTGTCGACCAATCAGAGTGCGCAAGGCGTCATGTTGTCGTCCTGTTAACAACTGTTTAGCAGAGTCGGTAGTATTGTGTTGAAATTATATTTTTTTTTCAAATAAAAATTTACCGTTGAAGCCTATAAACATGAGTGTGGAAAATCTAAAATCAAACAATGGTAAAAAGCGAAAATGTGAAGATGTTGCTTGTTTTGAATTCAACGAAGATTGGACGGAGAAATTTATGTTTATGCCTAGCCGTAGTGGTAAACCAGTTTGCTTAATCTGCGCATTTTGTGTTTCTGTTATAAAAAAATATTTAATCTGGAACGACACTTCACGACCACACATTCAGACATAAATGCTCAATATCCGATCAATTCGGAGTTAAGAAAAGATTTCATAGAGAAAGTTCTCTGACCGAGCAGCAGTCGTTTTCACCAAGGCTAATGAACAGAGCAAGAGTGCTGTTGTTGCGTCGTACGAAGTCGCTCTTCTGTTGGCTCGCAAAAAGAAGACGTTCACCGATGCAGAAGAAATAAATAAGCCTTCCCTTAAAATTGCTGCTAGAATGCTTGACGATAAAAAGTGTGAAACAAAATTTGATCAGATTCCTTTGTCTAATAATACTATGGCCAGGCAAGTTGAAGACTTGGCCAACGATGTTCATCGTCAAGGAGCAGCACATATCAAAGATTGTAAATTTTTCTTACATTGGCAGTGGATGAATCGACTGATAATTCTGACACAGCTCCGGTAGCAGTTTTTGTTCGAGCAATAAACGATACTTTTGAAGACATTGAAGAACTTCTAGGACTTGAATTAATGTATGCAACTACCAAAGGGAATGATCTGTTTGAAACTCCGAAGTTGTGTGTAGAGAAAAACAACGTAGAATGGACCAAATTGGATAGTGCATGTATTGACTGTGCTCCGGATTTGACGGGTAAAAAGTTTGGATGTCTAGCATTATTGGAACAGTTCTTTGGTAGCACTATATATAATATCGTTGTATCATTCACCAAGAAGCTCTGTGTGGAACGACATTAACTCTGAAACATGTCATGGATGCTTTTCTGAGATGTGTGAACAACATTCGAAGAAAGGCGCTGAACAGGCGTTAGTTCAGATATCAGACCTGAACGAGGAATGCGGAGAGCTACTGCACCACGGTGGTGTCAGATGGCTAACTAAAGGGAAAGTTCAGTCCCGTTTCTGTGCACTGAAAAATGGTGTCTATCTGTTTCTGTCTGGAAAATAAATGCATTGCCTACAGAATGGGGATGTCTACTGAACGATGACAGGCTTAATGACCTGGCATTTTTGATGGAGATCCATCCGTCATGTGCCATGCCGATAAGGTGGGCGGTCATGTTCTGCCATCTCACTCGACCTCCAGAGTCGTGGATCAGCTCCGTGCTTCTGTCTCGACCATGCGTCTCATTTAAACTCTTTAAATGCGAGAATCCAGGAAAAAGAAAACAAAAACTATTCACAAATTTGTGCCATGACATTTCTTCATTTAAAATGAGGCTACGACTGTTTATCGGACAGCTGACTGAAAGGACTTTAGAAGCGTTTCCAACTTGTGGTGAAAAAGAAATATGACTTGTTACAGTACAAAGTAAAAGTTGAAAGTCTTCTAGATATCTGTCAGTCGAGATTTCAAGAGTTCACAATAGAGGAGGATAATGTTGTCCTCTTCATAAATCTGTTCGTATTTCCCATTGCCAAGATCTGTGAATTACAGCAAACCTTCAGCACGAAGTAATTGATTTGAAATGCAATTCTGCACCGAGACGTACATTTCTGGAGCTGTCCTGCTTCACCTTCAGCTGATCATATGATTTCATTCCGGCGACTATTTCCTGTCGAACAATTTGAAACTTGCGTTCATTCGCCCAGAGATACATTTGTCGTTTTGGTTCGACTTAACAGATGCGAGCAATCATTTTCCCCAATGACCGTTCCAGACTCACCGACAAGTAACCTAGCTGCGCTTATGACTTTGGGCACAACATATTTTTCCCCCAGACATTGTTAAACTGGCATCCGAAACTTAAGTAACTGGTTATGGAGAACAGTTACAATTGTAAATTAATTACATTGATAGCGATGTTCGAAACTGATTAAAAATTTATTGTTAAATGAAATGTTGATTGTAAACAAAACAAAAAACAAAATACAAACAAAATATGACAGCAGTGTAGTACTGATACTGGCTGCCTTTAAAAGTTTTAGAATTTTGTTGACAAAAGTTAAGAAAGGTAAGAATGATATTGCACGACTTTTATAATTTTATAACGTTGTGGCCCGCTTAACTACCGAAAATAGTAGATATAGCCCTCGGCTTGAAAAGCTTGGGAACCACTGGCATATGGTGCTATTTCAATGGTTAGATAGGAATTCTGTCTTAGTTGTGGGTTCATGTGGATGGTAGACCTGGCTAATGAAGACACCTTTTATAGGAGTGTCTTGTTGGTCATGCGTCGCAGTACACTTGTTCCTGCAGCGAGTCGCCGTCTTCATTTGGAGGTGACAGGTTCGAATCCCGGTCGCTAACTATAGCATTCGATTTTTGTGTTGTCTAGTGCGTTCTCAAGTCTCTACTTCCGTCTTCTCACTTCTATGAGCGCTAAACAATATACTTTCTCCTTTCTCAACTGCAAAATACGTGATGGTTTTGTTTGTTAACGATCCTATTAATCGATACTGAGCAAGACGTCAACTTTTAAGTTCAACTGTATGGAATAAACCCACTACCTCACAGTCGTAGTACGTGTGGTTTAAACATGAGCGAGTTCAACCTTGGCCACGCTGACCTCTCATTTGATAAGAACTAGATAATTGTCAGAATTGTATGGCAAGGAAATAAGGCGAGGAAAGATGTTGGTCAGGGTCAATCCACCTTTTTATATCATGACCTGGTATGTATGAATACTCAACACTTTACATTTTTACGACAGTATAGCAGTGCTATTATTTAACGTTTATATTCTTGTCACTTCTGGAGCTTTGTGACGTAACGAATAGTGGAAGCTAAGCATCGTTGGAACCGATGATAATATCCATAAAAATATCCGTCATTGACAGGTCACAGTTGTGGATCAAGTACTGTAACACGCTTGATGTCCGTCATTGACAGGTCACAGTTGTGGATCAAGTACTGTATCACGCTTGATTTCAGTCATTGACAGGTCACAGTTGTAGATCTAGTACTGTATCACGCTTGATTTCCGTCATTGACAGGTCACAGTTGTAGATCTAGTACTGTATCACGCTTGATTTCCGTCATTGACAGGTCACAGTTGTAGATCTAGTACTGTATCACGCATGATTTCCGTCATTGACAGGTCACAGTTGTAGATCGAGTACTGTATCACGCTTGATTTCCGTCATTGACAGGTCACAGTTGTGGATCGAGTACTTTATCACGCTTGATGTCCGTCATTGACAGGTCATAGTTGTGGATCGAGTACTTTATCACGCTTGATGTCCGTCATTGACAGGTCACAGTTGTTGATCGAGTACTGTATCACGCTTGATGTCCGTCATTGACAGGTCACAGTTGTGGATCAAGTACTGTATCACGCTTGATGTCCGCCATTGACAGGTAAACAGTTGTGGATCAAGTACTGTATCACGCTTGACGTCCGTCATTGACAGGTCACAGTTGTGGATCAAGTACTGTATCACGCTTGACGTCCGTCATTGACAGGTCACAGTTGTGGATCAAGTACTGTATCACGCTTGACGTCCGTCATTGACAGGACACAGTTGTGGATCAAGTACTGTATCACGCTTGACGTCCGTCATTGACAGGTCACAGTTGTGGATCAAGTACTGTATCACGCTTGATGTCCGTCATTGACAGGTCACAGTTGTGGATCAAGTACTGTATCACGCTTGATGTCCGTCATTGACAGGTCACAGTTGTGGATCAAGTACTGCATCACGCTTGATGTCCGTCATTGACAGGTCACAGTTGTGGATCAAGTACTGTATCATGCTTGATTTCAGTCATTGACAGGTCACAGTTGTAGATCTAGTACTGTATCACGCTTGATTTCTGTCATTGACAGGTCACAGCTGTCGATCGAGTACTTTATCACGCTTGATTTCCGTCATTGACAGGTCACAGTTGTCGATCTAGTACTGTATCACGCTTGATTTCCGTCATTGACAGGTCACAGTTGTGGATCAGGTACTTTATCACGCTTGATGTCCGTCATTGACAGGTCATAGTTGTGGATCAAGTACTGTATCACGCTTGATGTCCGTCATTGACAGGTCACAGTTGTCGATCTAGTACTTTATCACGCTTGATGTCCGTCATTGACAGGTCACAGCTGTAGATCGAGTACTGTATCACGCTTGATGTCCGTCATTGATATGTCACAGCTGTAGACCGAGTACTGAATCACACTGTATGTCCGTCTTTGACAGGATACACTTGTGGATCAAGTACTGTATCACGCTTAATGTCCGTCATTGACAGGTCACAGTTGTAGATCGAGTACTGTATCACGCTTGATGCCCGTCATTGACAGGTCACATTTGTAGATCACATACTGTATCACGCTTGATGTCCGTCTTTGAGAGGATACAGTTCTGGATCGACTACTGAAGTACACTTCTGGAGTCAGTGGCGAGACAAAATTTTAGACCCTGTACTGAAGTACGCTATATATGTCTTCGACAGGACACAGTTGTGGGTGGTGTACTAAAGTACGCTTGATGTCCGCCATTGACTGGACAATGTTTTAGATGTAAAACTGAAGTATGCTTGATCCACCACTGGCCGGACAAATATGATGATTCGAATACATGACATCCAATCTGGCAGGCAAGTGTGCTGGCCACAGCGCTACCACGACTGTGTCCAAGTTATACATAAATATAAAGGGTTTCTCAACATTAAATTACAGCCAGGACTAAAGAAACCTTTGATGAGATTTACACGATGCGTTTTCTGGTTTCCTGCACAGATCCTAGCTCAAATACTGACTGCCCGTCCTGAGTTTAATCTACTGCCAACTGACAGCTTCACCTCCAGCCTGATCCTTCCACCGCTCCATTGGGCCTGCGGTGGGTGGTGCCCACTTTGGCAATAATGCGGGTTTTGCGTGTAGCCATCTTCGGAAAGTGCTGGAGGGTTCGAGAAATGCTATCCTGGTCTCTAAATCGATGAAGGGACAACTGCACCTCCGCGTGGTAGAACAATGGGAAACACACCATGGTGTGGCAAACGCAGCTCTGAGGAACCAGTACCCAACGATGTAAATTGACAACTTCGCAGCGGAGCAGAAAAGGGCACTAATTTTCTTGACACTCATAAATTGCTGTGAAAAACTGAGGTAAAATACCTCCGTGTGGATGTAGAATGCAAGGGGAAACCAACACATTTCAATCCCAAAATGTCATGGACTTCAACAAACGAGAGCCAGGGAACGCGGTAAATGTTTTGGACTGTTTTTGGACGTCCTTGTCGGTAGGGAATGTCACGTGCCACAAATGGCACCAGGCAATGATGAGAAAAGAGGCGATGAAAAACAGTGTGGCGATTGGAATGATCAGTGGAAGGAAAGGCAGAGGCAGACCGAGAGAAAAGATATTAGGTGGACTGAGACAGTGGTATAGAGGAATTAAGAGGAATATTATCATCAGAATTGATCTAGAAAACCAAGCATCGATATATATGAAGAGACATGAACGTCTATTCCAGTTGGCAGAGCTCATGGTGATGATGAGCGTATAGGCGTTATATGACTACAGGAACGCAACTTAGCCTTGTGTAGCCACTTTTAGTTGCCATATCCCGCTGCATTTTCACACACTGACAATCAAAATACAAAGAATGTCAATGGCATCGTATGCCAGCTTGTTATCAGACACAGATAAGAGAACGAAACCGCCTACTCGCGAGCTACAACAAAGTAATGAGTCCCAGTTAAACAATTCCATAAGCAGCGTTATTTCAACAACAAATTAACACCGTGTGGGATTCTATCGTTTCTGCAACGACAGCAGAGGGAAATAAGATAAAGAAAATGATGAAGAACACGATACATTTGCTTTACCCTTTGTTTTTTATTCGCTGTGTTGTGATGTTTTACTTTGGGCTGATATGAGAAAGCCTGTGTACAGCATCGATCCCTGGGAGAAAGGGACACTTGTTTCCTTTCACACACTGATATCCCCGCTGTATTTGTGGGTTGTGTACACTATTCCATGCCAAAGCTTCTCATTTCCCAACAAGACGAATAACACAGTGGAAACTCCAGGGCCCACCAAAGTAATAGGATTACTGAATGTACACGGACACTCGCTGAAGGCCGGGGAAAGATGCAGTTAACAAAGGCGCATTAGACATAAGAATTGGAAGGCTACAGGCAAGCAGTGATTTGAATCGGTAGCCTCATTAAGGAGCAAGTGTGATTCAACTCCACTCTAGAGAGATATCTTCATTTAAAGTGTCGAGTTTCCAGCAGCAATTTGTACGTGTAGTTTTATGCCATGGCGAGTGTTCGTGTAGCCTAATATATAAGTGGGGTTATTTTTATGGATATTATCATCGGTTCCAACGATGCTTAGCTTCCACTATTCGTTACGTCACAAAGCTCCAGAAGTGACAAGAATATAAACGTTAAATAATAGCACTGCGTATACTGTCGTAAAAATGTAAAGTGTTGAGTATTCATACATACCAGGTCATGATATAAAAAGGTGGATTGACCCTGACCAACATCTTTCCTCGCCTTATTTCCTTGCCATACAATTCTGACAATTATCTAGTTCTTATCAAATGAGAGGTCAGCGTGGCCAAGGTTGAACGCGCTCATGTTTAAACCACACGTACTACGACTGTGAGGTAGTGGGTTTATTCCATACAGTTGAACTTAAAAGTTGACGTCTTGCTCAGTATCGATTAATAGGATCGTTAACAAACAAAACCATCAGGTATTTTGCAGTTGAGAAAGGAGAAAATGTATTGTCTGGCGCTCATAGAAGTGAGAAGACGGAAATAGAGACTTGAGGGCGCACTAGACAACATAAAAATCGAAAGCTATAGTTAGCAACCGGGATTCGAACCTGTCAACTCCAAATGACGACGGCGCCTCGCTGCAGGAACAAGCGTACTGCACCGCATGACAAACAATACACTCCTATAAAAAGTGTCTTCATTAGCCAGGTCTATCAACCACATGAACCCACAACAACGACAGAATTCCTATCTAACCATTGAAATAGCACCATATGCCAGTGGTTCCCAAGCTTTTCAAGCCGAGGGCTATATCTACTATTTTCGGTAGTTAAGCGGGCCATAACGTTATAAAATTATAAAAGTCGTGCAATATCATTCTTACCTTTCTTAACTTTTGTCAACAAAATTCTAAAACTTTTAAAGGCAGCCAGTATCAGTACTACACTGCTGTCATATTTTGTTTGTATTTTGTTTTTTGTTTTGTTTACAATCAACATTTCATTTAACAATAAATTTTTAATCAGTTTCGAACATCGCTATCAATGTAATTAATTTACAATTGTAACTGTTCTCCATAACCAGTTACTTAAGTTTGGATGCCAGTTTAACAATGTCTGGGGAAAAAATATGTTGTGCCCAAAGTCATAAGCGCAGCTAGGTTATTGTCGGTGAGTCTGGAACGGTCATTGGGGAAAATGATTGCTCGCATCTGTTAAGTCGAACCAAAACGACAAATGTATCTCTGGGCGAATGAACGCAAGTTTCAAATTGTTCGACAGGAAATAGTCGCCGGAATGAAATCATATGATCAGCTGAAGGTGAAGCAGACAGCTCCAGAAATGTACGTCTCGGTGCAGAATTGCATTTCAAACAATTACTTCGTGCTGAAGGTTTTGCTGTAATTCACAGATCTTGGCAATGGGAAATACGAACAGATTTATGAAGAGGACAACATTATCCTCCTCTATTGTGAACTCTTGAAATCTCGACTGACAGATATCTAGAAGACTTTCAACTTTTACTTTGTACTGTAACAAGTCATATTTATTTTTCACCACAAGTTGGAAACGCTTCTAAAGTCCCTTCAGTCAGCTGTCCGATAAACAGTCGTAGCCTCATTTTAAATGAAGAAATGTCATCGCACAAATTTGTGAATAGTTTTTGTTTTCTTTTTCCTGGATTCTCGCCTTTAAAGAGTTTAAATGAGACGCATGGTCGAGACAGAAACACGGAGCTGATCCACGACACTGGAGATCGAGTGAGATGGCAGAACATGACCGCCCACATGATGGCATGGCACATGATGGATGGATCTCCACCAAAAATGCCAGGTCATTAAGCCAGTCATCGTTCAGTAGACATCCCCGTTCTGTAGGCAATGCATTTTTTTTTCCAGACAGAAACAGATAGACACCATTTTTCAGTGCACAGAAACGGGACTGAACTTTCCCTTTAGATAGCCATCTGACATCACCGTGGTTCAGTAGCTCACCGCAATTCTCGTTCAGGTCTGATAGAAACTATCTGAACTAACGCCTGTTCAGCGCCTTTCTTCGAATGTTGTTCACACATCTCAGAAAAGCATCCATGACATGTTTCAGAGTTAATGTCGTTCCACACAGAGCTTCTTGGTGAATGATACAACGATATTATATATAGTGCTACCAAAGAACTGTTCCAATAATGCTAGACATCCAGACTTTTTACCCGTCAAATCCGGAGCACAGTCAATACATGCACTATCCAATTTGGTCCATTCTACGTTGTTTTTCTCTACACACAACTTCGGAGTTTCAAACAGATCATTCCCTTTGGTAGTTGCATACATTAATTCAAGTCCTAGAAGTTCTTCAATGTCTTCAAAAGTATCGTTTATTGCTCGAACAAAAACTGCTACCGGAGCTGTGTCGGAATTATCAGTCGATTCATCCACTGCCAATGTAAGAAAAATTTACAATCTTTGATATGTGCTGCTCCTTGACGATGAACATCGTTGGCCAAGTCTTCAACTTGCCTGGCCATAGTATTATTAGACAAAGGAATCTGATCAAATTTTGTTTCACACTTTTTATCGACAAGCATTCTAGGAGAAATTTTAAGGGAAGGCTTAATTATTTCTGCTGCATCGGTGAACGTCTTCTTTTTGCGAGCCAACAGAAGAGCGACTTCGTACGACGCAACAACAGTACTCTTGCTCTGTTCGTTAGCCATGGTGAAAACGACTGCTGCTCGGTCAGAGAACTTTCTCTATTAAATCTTTTCTTAACTCCGAATTGATCGGATATTGAGCATTTATGTCTGAATGTGTGGTCGTGAAGTGTCGTTCCAGATTAATTTTTTTTTTTTATAACAGAAACACAAAATGCGCAGATTGAGCAAACTGGTTTACCACTACGGCTAGGCATAAACATAAATTTCTCCGTCAAATCTTCGTTGAATTCAAAACAAGCAACATCTTCACATTTTCGCTTTTTACTATTGTTTGATTTTAGATTTTCCACACTCGTGTTTATAGCGCTCAACGGTAAATTTTTATTTGAAAAAAAAAAATATAATTTCAACACAATACTACCGACTCTGCTAAACAGTTGTTACAGGCGACAACATGACGCCTTGCGCACTCTGATTGGTCGACAAAGCTGGGATATGGGAACTTCGGCACTCTTCCGAATTGCGGTCCCAAATAGATCCGCAGTGAATAGGTCAGGGGTAAGGGTTAGGGTCAGTGTTTAGTTAACAACTAACCCTAACCCTTAACCCCTGACCTATTCACTGCGGATCTATTTGGGACCGGAATTCGGAAGAGTGCCGGAACTTCATAACGCTTCGTTGTGAACTGAACAGGCGCATTCGATAATATCTAAGCATAACAATCACGAGGAGAGTAAATTATCGCACGCTGATGGGGCGCTCTGACTGCATTTTTTAAAATTATTAAAACATATTATATTAAACAATGAGGCCTCACGTGCCACTTTCTTACAGCTGGCGGACCACAAGTGGCCCGCGGGCCGTGGTTTGGGAACCTCTGCCATAGGCCTCATAATTTTATATTAAACCTCAAAAGGTTCCCAAATTGATATTTATTAGAAAGGAAACGTGGAGTGGAACTTAACTGTCATCTCACTTTGTGAATGTCGCATTCACCCTCTCACAGTTGTATTATTTTATCTATATCTTTTTCAGGGCTGGAAAATCAGGACATAGTCTACACGTGGATTTCAGATACCCGAGATAAGGACTGACTTCCATTAGCCACCATTTGTTCAATGAGCTAGAGATGGGAGATACTGGTGAATGTCACCTAGAACGTGATAACTCGACATCTGAAAGTGTGCTGCACGAATGTCTACTATATAAGTTTACTGCTGAAGTTGTACGAAGAAAGACGACTACCGACATCGAATGGGAATCTTGACTTTTTTTCTCAGCTCGCGAAAGGATGACAGGTCAACTCCTGCACACGGGCAGTGGATATGTAGGACTACTTATCTATTATGTTTAACAGACCCTCGGGTATTTGATTTGCATTTACATAAAACCAGGGAGGGTTGGGGGTTCAGAGGACATACTAGATAACAGAAAGATGAAGCAGTTTACAAATCTGATTGGAATATGTCGCCTCCTAAGGGTTAATATATGTCTAGCTCTCTAGTTAGAAGTTAGGTGCATATCCTTTACAGGACTCGCAGTCAACACCAGCAGTTTTACTGTTGTGATCTCTTGGCAGGTTCACTTTCAGTAGTTTCCATTGCTTTCTGAACGACCAGGACCCATACCATTTCGTTAAACAAAAAACCAACGCAAGGCGGTCTGCTGCCAAATCGCCCGCAGCTGTGTTTCGAACGCGGGTATGCGGGGTTACAAACTGTGTCCGTAACACCTACGCCACGGAGCGGAAAGCTCTCTAGTTACTCTCTAAATACGCCTCTCCGGAAATGTGAAGCTCAAGTACCGGTCTCGCACAGCCCGCTGGTCTCTGAGCTTGGAGACTGCAACAGTCGCCTTAGATATAGCACTTTGCTACTTGGTCTACAGAAACCTCACTCAGGTAGATGCAAGTTCTTTTCAGGCTTTAATGTGTAATCCCGCATGTTGCATACGAAACGCTGCTGCGGGAGATTTGGCAGCAAACCGCTTTGCGTTGGTTTTTATATGATATGATATGAGTGTCGGTCGTTCAGAAAGCAATAGCAAACGACTGAACGTAAACTTGCCTAGAAATCACAAACAGTCAACAAACTGGTGGCGTTGACTGCGATGTCCTGTAAAGAATATGCAACTAACTATTCAGGGCGACTTTATAGCCAATGCCTCGGACTTAAAACGACTTAAAAGAGTTAAAACCGGGTCTTCCAGAAGATTCCCAACCAACCACGTCTTAGTCTAGCTATCAGTCTACTTGTCTCTATGTCCAGCGGTCGGTCTATACCTCACTAACCTAATTTCTCCATCCTTACATTCATTCATAGATCCATCTATCTATCTATCTGTCTACCTATCTGCTCTGTCTATTTAATCAGGGAACTCTAGAACAAAGCTATATAGTTATTAAGTGTGTGTGTGTGTGTGTGTGTGTGTGTGTGTGTGTGTGTGTGAGTGTGTGCGTGCGTGCGCGTGCGTGCGTACATGAGTGTGTGCGTGCGTACATGTGTGCGTGAGTGCGTGCGTACATGTGTGCGTGAGTGCGTGTGTGTGCGTGCGTGCGTGCGTGCGTGCATGTGTATGTGTGTGTGTGTGTGTGTGTCGCATTAATGTATGACACCATCTGCTGGCCTTTCACATAGGCTGAAATTATCAACATTCCAAATTAGCTTTGGTAATAAACTGAGTACTATCCAGTGCCGCCCACCGGGCGCTGGAACGCAAATTATTCCTCCCCACGACGCTTGACGGCAGAAGTGGAAGATTATGATGATGAATAAACTGAGTACAATGTTACTTATTTACTTATCCATTGCAAAGATTATGAATATCTTGAAATAATTATAAATAAAAAGTTCTGTTTCCGAGTGTCATTAGAAAGCGCGTGAATTCTTTTCATGTATGTATTCTGTGAGAACGATTAAATTATACACAAAGGCGTGGGAGCAATTGTGTGGGGGTTTTTTCTCACCGTGAGAGGAACAACAAAAATATTTCCTTTATGGGGGTTCATGATACAAATCTATTCGGAGAGACATTTGATACTTAATTACACGTACTTTTGGTCTGCAATTCCTGGGATTCGAACTCGCTCCTACCACATGAGATCAAAGTTTACTTTGGCACGCAACATCAACATACATGACAGACAGGCAGAAAGACAGGCAGACAGATGTGAATGCATGAGAGAGTGAGTGCGTGAGTAAGTGCGTGTGTGAGTGACTTATGCGCGCGCGTGTGTGTATGTGTGTAGGGAGAGGGGGACGCAGTAAATGTATGTGATTTCATGTAAGGGTTGTTTCCACAACTGTGCTTCCTTCAATGAATCTCATAAACCGAGAAGTCAGCGTAGACGCACACTGAAACCTGAGCCGCACATGTATCAATAGATCCACGCACTATATCATCTCCGCAAATGCATGCTCAAACATAGGCTTGCCTGCGTCACTTAATAACACGAACCAGCTTCATCATCATGTGGCAGGTCCATTTTCACAATGTCAATCCCACCACAGCTCGCCAAAAGACATTCGGTCCTTTACCAATTCCCCAGGTGTCTCTCAGTTTGTTAATGCCTTTAATGTTTGGTTGACATATAGTTTTGTCTGTGGACATTTTTTTTTTTTTTTTGCTCTTTTGCTCGCTCGCTTTGAACTCAAGTGTAGTCAATACACGTGCTATTACGTCTAGTGTCCTGGACTGATGTTTTGCATGTGAATTAACTTTACCTATTACAAGTGTACCTCGCCATCAAGCAAACCCACTCAGACTTCAGAGGTACTTGTAATCTACATTCCCAAGTCAAGGACAAGAAATCAATATTTTAGTCCACATGATGATTGCAGATTTTGAACCCCTTAACTCGGCACCAGCATGCTGACCTACCATCTGTGGACATTATTTTTTTATAATTTCGTTTATTCAGAAAGAGATGTTCTTTACTGTGTCTCTTGACAAGACACGATTAATCGTTCTAATCTTTTGCACTGCTTGAGATGAGGACTGTATTATCTGCATATTCCAGTTCTAGAATTACATTTCCAGCAGTTAGAATGCAACACCATCAACTACCAGGACTGGCCATACATCAAAGAAGATCTGCTACGACAGCAAGAGGACAGCCAAGAAGAAAATTGATTGGTGACACCAAAGACATTGTACAATCACACGGAATGACACTATCCAGTGCCACCCATGGGGCGCTGGAGCACTAACTATTCCTCCCCACGATGCTTGACGGCAAAAGTGGAAGCTGATGATGATAATGATTAGATCAAACATGCAACAGATCTAATCATGTTTGCTGTTCTTCGTTACACTTTCTGTATAGATGTTAAATATGTTTGTAGAAGAAATGTAACTCTTTGTTACACCGCAAACCAGTTTGATAGACAGCTGCTTGTTGTTCATGTGTGTTAATTAAGAGGATCACGTGTGCTGGACACCCCATTTCTCTCATGATGTTCCATAATGTTTGATGTAATGAAGCGAATCAGAAGATCTACCTTGTATTCTCTGCATTTCACAAAGATGGTTCTCTTGCTGAATATATGATCCCTGGTACCCCTGGTACCCCTGCCAAAAACCTTCTGTGCTTCTTGTAATTTATGTTTTATCTTTCTTCTGCTCCTCTTCATGATGATTCGCAAATGGGTTTTGCTAGCATGTCTTATGAACCAGCTCACGAATGTTATTAAATGTCACTGCAGCCTCACATAAGCTGTATTTTATTACACTTATATTGCAAGCTTGTTTTGTGTGGTTTATATTATACTAGTGTAGAGCGGTGGTCTTAAATAATGCAGCGCTCTACACTGGTGCCACGTGGAAGTGGGGAAAAAGGGGTGGGGGAAGATATGAAGGGAAGATTAAATGTTATGCTATTCTAAGTTATGAATAAAACATTACGAGGAGTTGCCTAGACAAATCCTCGTATTAGCATAAGAAGATGATATCTAAAATGTCAATGTACAGATAGCATCCTACAAGGCGCCGGTCTGTATAAAACCATCAAGCAACAGTATTAATATGATTATATCGAGGATTCGAAGTCTATTCATTTAGGATAAGGCCATAGTGACCGAACTCTCAAATAATAAGTGGATGAGTGCTGATTCCCTCTACTACCAGCTGGTTTGCTATGCGTCGACGGGCGAGACACTGTAATAATTGGCGGTTACGCCGATAATATCATGATCGAGGTCGGAAGAATGATTCCACGCCTGCGATCGTCGTCCGCTAATTGAGAGAACGACTGGCTACATCCAGGCCTATAACATGTGACTGCCCTGGCACTTCACAGATCCATATCAGTTTCCGGCTTCGGGACTTGTTTTGCTACACGTGTTGCCTGCAGTCATTTCCAACAGTTCCATAGTTAATTCCCTACCTCAGTTAGGCTTTAAAGGAGTAACGAAGATAATCAACACCAACATTGCAGAATACCACAGAGCCAGAGGACTGGCTCCATGGTTATCTTAGACCAGTGGTTCTCAACCTTTTTTGGTCCATATTTTCAGAACGTATCCCCCCCCCCCTTTTTTTTATATTTCCTACCTAAACATTTGCCCCCCCTTCACCATATTTTCAGAACGTCATTCCCCCCTTTCATATTTCCTACCTAAAAATCCCGCCCCGCCCCTACACAGTGTACGTAATAATGGAAGCTAAATTTAATAGCACATACTAAAACATGTCTAGATGTCCACATAAAACATGATTTGTGAGTGTACTTACTTTATAAATTGAATTTTAGAAGGGTGAGACGTACAGAACCGTATAGTATGAAGGGGAACACAATACCAAGTAATCGGTTCTTGTATTAACGCGATCTTGAAATAATCTTCATTCCCCCCCCCCCCCCCCCTCCCCATGGAAACCCTAAAATGCCCCCTGCGGGAGAATTCCCCACCGGTTGAGAACCACTGTCTTAGACCATTACTTGGAAACAATGCTGCACACTCCCGTGTGTTGCCGGGGCCCATAAGGGAAGCAAAGAATAGCAACACTGTAGCCTACCACGCATGTCGTAAGAGGCGACTAAGGAGGCTTGATGGTTCCGTCGCCCTGCTACTGAGTGAGTGCGTGGCGCGACACTGTGAGCTGTGAGTTTCGTGTGAAGTGCTTTTGAATCTGCCCAAGTTTGTTGTTTTAGAACGTGACTGCATGTTCGGAGCGATGGCAGGTGGCTATGTCCCAGAGTTGACCGGTTTTTTGCCTTATGCAGAAATGCGTGGCTGCTGGGCTTCTGGTTGACTGCCACTGCCGTCGGTGATGAACTGTATTTTTGTGGACTGTGTAGGTGAACATCTAAGAAACATCCTGTGGGAAAATGACTGCCGATTCCATCAGAGATGAATTGGGTGTTTCATGGGGACTGGTGTGTTGACATTCTGGCGGCGGCATTATGCACAGTGTATCTGTGCGGGCTGTTGTTTGTCGAGACTCCTGTCCTTTCCCACTTTTCACATTGGGCAGTGGGGAGCGTTTTGTGTGATATTCACTGGCACAGGAACGGAGCATAATGGGGACGACCCGTTGCTGTGAAGTTGGAACTGCGACTAACTAACTAACTAATGCTGCACAGCTCGGTAGATATTCTATCAGTACTCTGCAAAATGTGTACGGGCAACTACAGTGTATTAAAGAAGATAGCGGCAAGAGACTTGATGTACCATTGAGAACAGACACGGATACCACAGACACACTAGATAGTTACAGACCTAGGTTAGAAAAGAGAGATAGGGGGTGGAGGGTATGAAAGAACTTTAGCTGATGATGTGTACACAACTTTAACTTGTTTGCAGGCGTTGTGCCATAGGTTCTGACCTGTCTGACCGCTGCATTGTTGTGGCCAGTCTGTGTCTTACTTCTTCTGAACATCTTCCCATTGCCGTTGATTAAGGCGTCTAGATATTCAAAGTAACATTTTCAAATTCTTTATTGTTGATTATGATCTTTGGTTGACATGTTGGTTTTTATTTTCTTAAAAATTCGCGGACATTATATCTGTTTTGTTTACGTTCATAGAACGATTTTGATTTTCACTATGTCTCTTGACAGACAGGATCAAGTCTTCTAATCCTTTAGCACTATTTGAGAGAAGGGACTACGTCATCTGTATATCTCAATTCAGGAACTGGATTTCCACTAATTACGAATGTATAAAAATTATTCTCTGATCTAATCATTTTAACGTTTTTCATTACATGTTTGTAAGCAATGTTGAATAGATATGGCGATAGAATGCAAACCATTTCAACATGTAAGCAAGACGATTAGCTTAAATTCAGTCCACAGGATCAAGACGAATGTTAGATTACGCTGATCATGTCGTCATTGATAGGCCTGGCTCAAACAGACAAGAAATGAGCTTGGAAATACAAGAGACTAACTCATTGGTGAATCCTGACCAGGCATGCCAGATGTGGTGATCACTGAATAGTGCCATATTACATCAATGCTGTTTATGTCAACTATTGGTAGGCGATGACATGCTGAAATATCTGGAATAACCTTTGACCCAGACTGTCATACACATACCAGGTGATAACACTGTACAGTGAGAATAATGGGGATTGGCAACACTATGAACAATGACAGTTATTCACAATGAACACAGATTGCAGTTCCTCCTTTATTATCATCATCATCATCATCATCATCTGGTTCTGTCCATTAGGGGTTTGTGGTACTCAGGCTGTCGGTAGTGCAGAGCGAAAGAATGGAGAGTGCCCAAAATGTAGGAATGCGAATAGTGCTGGGTTGTACTAAAGATTTTTGTAATACACAACCTTTGCAGGACGTTGCGATCAACCCCATGTTGTTTTTAGGCAATATTACATTCAGTAGTTTGCCAGTATTTTCTGGGCGAGACGTCAACATTTAAGTCCAACTGACAGGCGTGAAGATACACTTAAAGATACACTGATGAAAATAATGTGGTATAGGCTATGCTCCCCACCCCGCTACAGTCCGGATATGTGTTAATCTAGACCTAGGTTAAGGCGTGTATACGGGTCACAAATGACATCAGAGATCATTATCACTCACACACCAGACAACAAGGGAGCAGCAAGCCACAAGTGAGGAACGCCATTGATGACGACAGCAGAGAAGGCAATGACGAAGACGAAGACGCCGGCGACGACGAAGATGACGACGAAGAAGAAGAAGAAGAAGAAGAAGAAGAAGAAGAAGAAGAAGAAGAAGAAGAAGAAGAAGAAGAAGAAGAAGAAGAAGAAGAAGAAGAAGAAGAAGAAGAAGAAGACGAAGAAGAAGAAGAAGAAGAAGAAGAAAAAGAAGAAGAATGAGGAGGAGGAGGAGGAGGCGGAGAAGAAGGAGGAGGAGAAGAAGAAGAAGAAGAAGAAGAAGAAGAAGAAGAAGAAGAAGAAGAAGAAGAAGAAGAAGAAGAAGAAGAAGAAGAAGAAGGAGGAGGCGGAGGCGGAGAAGGAGGAGGAGAAAGAGGAGGAGGAGAAGAAGAAGTCACGAAGAACAAGAAGAAGAAGATCATCACGGCTCACTGTTATTCGTTTGAGTTATATGAAGCAACTAATCACATATTTACGTGTGACCCCTTTCATCCATCACAAACTTTTCTTAACAAAAACGCAAAACGCTTTGATCACACAGAGAGCAACCGATCCCCATACAGACATTGGCTTGACACAAAGCGAGCTAGACTTCAACGCTGTCCCAGAAGTGGTTCAAAGTCTCCAGCTTTCAATTTGCCCAGCACTAAATTCTTTCAGTTTGCCTGGCTCTGGTGCGTGTTGCCCCGGAAACATATTAACAAATCGTAGGAGAAATAATAGACAGCGTTGAAGTCTAGCTCGTTTTGTGTTGTCAGTTGCCCAGAGAACACAAGAATAAACCTCGATCTTCTAATTAGCATAACACAATGGAAGCCTAAAGGCAAAACTGCCTGTAAATATGAAAACGCAAAGCGTACAATTTCAATTTAATTAAATAATTAAATTCCTTCCATTCTAATTTTTAAATATTAAATGCTAACTGAATAACATGCTTTTTAACACACAACCGCTTCGTCAGAGCGAAAGCTGCGTTTTGTTTTTTTTCTCATTCGCTGACTTTATCCGGATGTAATTTACAGAGGAAATAAAACATATCTAAGATGTTATGAAGCATATCGATCGGTGTGTTTGCACAGCCGTGTACAGGATAATTCGTTTGCATTGAATATATCAACACCAGCCTTGTACCTCTTTGGGCAAACCCAATCTGGCGTATAGACGTCAGGGCTACAGATGCACGAAAGGCACGACAGCATAATGAGAATGTCGAAATCTTGTTAAGATGGTTGGTTAACTGCTTCATTGATTGATTGACTGGTTCGATGCAAAGCTGATCTTCACCAGATTGTGAAGCAATCGTTTTTGGAAAGCTTTTATCACCCGGTATCGGCACGAATATACTGGCAAGATAAATTAACCGTATAGAAGGTACACAGGTAACGATTCTGAGGTCACTGTTGTGCTAATATCACATCTCGAGATCTTCAAAGACTTCTTTTGTAATTTTCAACCTACCATTACATAAACTCATTTCCCATGTTTGATCGTCTTCCGCCAACTTCTTACACCTTACAGTCTCGGTGAACCGTCATAGTTTCATAACATCGGTTTACTACAAACCGACAGACGCCTTTCTAAATTATACCTCTTTCCACCCTCCGCCTTGCCAGGACGACATTCCGTTGTCACAACCCTGCTACTACCCGACTTGTATGCCAGGCTGCTGGTGGTTTTCATTGTCACAGAGCCCATAAAGTATAGGGATTTCCGCGGACTCTGTGGCTATCGGGATCACATGTTACTATCAGGATTCCGTGGCTCTCGTCACATTAGCCATGCACATGCGTTTGCCTCAACGTCTGATCTACAGAACTTCAGACCCATAATTTCCTTAACCTGTGACCATCATACAATCGTAGCTACAAATGTCCTCATCCTCCATCTATCTATCCTCTGTGCTGACCGGAGCACAAATGTTGTGTTCTCACAGACACAAATACTGGCATATAGGCGAGATCTCAAACTCAGAGATGCACTAATTCATGGTAGATTACTAGCTAGTTCACAGCAGAGTACGTGGATTTGCATCCTT